>CM059483.1:430882-605617 GCA_030408155.1 Lophura swinhoii | reverse complement strand
GAAACGCAAAAAAAATAGCAAAAAAAAAATAGAGAAAAAAGCGGAAAAAAAAAAAAAAAAAAGTGTATTTTGTGTGTAACCCGTTTTTCTCACAACAGCCGACGGCGGGGCCACGTTTTGGGTGGAAAAAAGCCAAAAAAGGGCTCTGCACCCACAGGGGGGAACGGTGACCGATGGGAGACGGCGGCGGCTTTGGGTGGAAAAGTGGCATTTTGGGGCAAAAAAACCCACAAACTTAAAAAAATAAACCCCAAAATCCGCCACGGTTTGAGCGTGAACGCAGAAAAATGGGGGGAAAATGAGACAAAATGGCAAAACAAAAAAAAAAAGGTTTTTTTGGGTTGAAAAAGCTGGTGTTGAGCAATAACGGTTGCATGTGGTTCCTAAAAAGCAAAACGGTGCCAAAAGCTGCGGTTTTGGGGAAAAAAAAAAAAAAAAAATTAGCCCAAAACGGGCGATTTTGGGTGGCGCTGAGCTTGGAGGTGCATTGAAGAAGAAAAAAGGGCAAATTTTGACGTTTTTCACCCCAAAACGGGGCGGTTGAGTTGGTGAGCGCTGCAGTGACCGAAAGACAAAAGGTTACCAAAAAAGAGCGTGTCTGGCTTGGACCGAATCCGAGGGGTTTTGCACCAATTTGAGGAGGGCGTTGGTGTCGGTGGTACCTTTAAGGAGAAAAGAACCAAAAAAAACCACGTGTTTGAACCAAAAATGGTGGAAATTGAAACCCGGGGCAAAGTCGGTTTTGGGTTGAAAAGCCCCGAAATGGCGAACGGCGGAACGGCCTCCGCTGGGGAGGCGCAAAAGAAAAGCACCAAAAAAATGGTTTTTAACCCCAAAACGGGGTGTGGGGTGACGGGGGGGGGGTGGGGGGGGGGTTAATGAGAGGCTCTCGTTATTGTAAGGGGGGGGTGTTTTTTTAATTAACGTTGTTAATTGTGACCGATTTTGGAGGGTTTGGGGCGGGGGTGTGCAGCTCCCCTCCCCCCCCCCGCCCTCCGTGCTAATTAACGCTCTGTGTTAATTTCTTGCATGTGCTGAAAGGACCCCGGGACCAAGGGCCGAGGCATGACCCTGGTAATTAAGAGAGGGGTGCTAATTAGGGGTTATTAGCGGCTCATTAACCTAATGATGCTATTAGGGGGGAGGTAACAATTTCTGTACTGTTTAATGGGAAGGTTAATTAATCACGAAGGCTTAATTGATGAAGTTGTTAGCGAGGAGGGTGTTAATTAACTTCCAGAGGGGCTAATGGGCGAAGTAATTAATTTCTGGAGGGGATTAATGAGTATGGGGGGGGGGTAATGAGAGGGAGGATTGATTTCGGGGGGGGGGGTGGGGGGGGGGAGGTAATGAGACAGGGCTAATGAGGGGAAGGGCTAATTGATGCCTAAGTGTGAGGAGCTGATGGATTTCTGAAGGCGGCAGGTTAATTAATTCATTTCTAAAAGCACAATTAACGATGGGGGCTGGGGATAACGAGGGCAATGAGAGAACAGGGGGCCACTGTCAGCGAGATAATTAGCAGTGCTGTTGTGGAGGGACCTAACGAGGGACCTAGGCAGTAATCGGAAGGGGCAGGGGGGCTAATTAGCGGCGCTAACGAGCAGCACTAACGAGCTTTCCCGTAGGTGAGCAGGACAACTCGGACAACAACACCATCTTTGTGCAAGGCCTGGGGGAGAACGTCACCATCGAGTCGGTGGCCGACTACTTCAAGCAGATTGGCATCATTAAGGTGTCCTTGGCGTGTTCTTAGCATGTTCTTAGCATGTCCTTGGCATGTCCTTAGCATGTTTGTGTGTGACTGTCGCGTGTGGGAGCTGCTCTCGCACTAAGAAGTTGGCACAGCCCACAGAGGAGTGAACCTCGTGTCTGTAGTGTGTTGCTCTTAGCGTGTTCTTAGCGTGTTGTGTCCTTAGGGTGTCATTGTTAGCGTGTTGTCTCCTTAGGGTGTCAATGTTGGCGTGTTCTTCGAGTGTCCTGTCCTTGAAGTGGTGTTGTTAGTGTGTTCTTGGCATGTTGTGTCTTCAGGCTGTCATTCTTAACGTGTTCGTCGCATGTTGTGTCCTTAGGATGTCATTCTTAGTGTGTTCGTAGCATGTTGTGTCTTTAGGGTGTCACTCTTAATGTGTTTTTAGCATGTTGTACCCTAAGGATGTCATTCTTGGCGTGTTCTTAGCGTGTTGTGTCCCTTCGAATGCCAATGTTAGCACGTCCTTCACATGTTCTGTCCATATGCTGTCAGTGTTAGCATGTCCTTAGCATGTTGTGTCCATATGCTGTCAGTGTTAGCATGTCCTTAGCATGTTGTGTCCACATGCTATCCATGTTAGCACGTCCTTAGCATGTTGTGTCCACATGCTATCCATGTCAGCACGTCCTTAGCATGTTGTGTCCACGTGCTATCCATGTTAGCACGTCCTTAGCATGTTGTGTCCACATGCTATCCATGTTAGCATGTCCTTAGCATGATCGCAGTGCGTCGCCGTGCCATCAGTGTGCTCCTGCATTTCCCCGATCCCAACACCAGGGGGCAGCACCACCCCGTATGTCCTTAGCGTGTCCTTAGCGTGTCCCTCCCCGCAGACCAACAAGAAGACGGGGCAGCCCATGATCAACCTGTACACGGACCGCGAGACGGGCAAGCTGAAGGGCGAGGCCACGGTGTCCTTCGACGACCCCCCCTCTGCCAAAGCTGCCATCGATTGTTTGATGGTACGCCCCCCCCCCTCTCCCCCACCCTTCACCCCCCACCCCCCAACCCCTTCGCTCTCATTTTGGGCTGAAACCCCTCGTTTTTAGGCAAAGAATTCTCCGGCAACCCCATCAAGGTTTCCTTCGCCACCCGGCGCGCCGACTTCAACCGCGGCGGCGGCGGCGGTCGGGGAGGACGCGGGAGGGGAGGTGAGCACCGACTGACCCCACGTCCCTTCGCCGACCCCAAAATCCTCCTTTTTCACCCCAAAACGAACCCGTTGCTCCCCCAGGCCCCATGGGACGCGGGGGGTTCGGCGGCGGCGGCGGTTCCGGAGGTGGAAACCGCGGCGGTTTCCCCAGCGGCGGCGGCGGGCAGCAACGTGCAGGAGACTGGAAATGCCCCAATCCGTGAGTGCTTCTTTTTTTTTTTGGGTTAAAAACAACCAAAACTGGGCAAAAACGGCCACTCTGACTCCACAACAACTCGGCAGGGCCTGCGAGAACATGAACTTCTCGTGGCGCAACGAATGCAACCAATGCAAAGCGCCCAAAACCCGACGGCCCCGGAGCGCCGCACATGGGAGGAAAATACCCCGGCGGCGGCCGTGGGGGGGAACCACATGGGTGAGTGCAGCCCTCCAACCCCCCATTTTGGGGCTTTTTGTCCCGTTTTGCTGTATCCGTGTCCTTCTTCATCCCCTAGGAGGAGGCGGTGGATTCGGAGAGGAGCGGCGCGGAGGGCGCGGAGGATTCGAGCGCGGGGGGGTTCAGAGGAGGGAGAGGAGGGGAACGAGGGAACTTCCGAGGAGGACGAGGTGGTGAGAGGGGAGGATTCGGGCCTGGGAAGATGGATTCCAGGTACGGCACGGAGCAGGGCTTGGGTCCTTCTTCACCCTGAGGCTCCTCGTGGTTTGGGGGTAGAAAGAGCTCAAATTTGGGTCCTTCTTAACCCTGAACCTCAGCATTCTTTGGGGGCTGAAAGAGCAGATCTGGGTCCTTCTTAACCCTGAGCGTCCTCGTGGTTTGGGGGCAGAAAGAGCTCAGATTCGGGTCCTTCTTAATCCTGAGCCTCCTCGTGGTTGGGGGCAGAAAGCCCAAATTTGGGTCCTTGTTAACCCTGAGCCTCCTCGGTTTGTGGGCAGAAAGAGCTCAAATTTGGATCCTTCTTGAACCCTGAACCCTCACCGTGGTTTGGGGGCAGAAAGAGCAGGTTTGGATCTTTTTAATCCTGAGCCTCCTCGTGGTTTGAGGGCAGAAAGCCCAAATTTGGATCCTTCTTAACGCTGAACCTCTCATCATTGTTTGGGGGCAGAAAGAGCAGATTTGGGTCTTGTTAATCGTGAGCCTCCTCGTGGTTTGAGGGCAGAAAACCCAAATTTGGGTCCTTGTTAACCCTGAGCCTCCTCGTGGTTTGGGGGCAGAAAGAGCTCAGATTTGGGTCCTTCTTAACCCTGAGCCTCCTCGTGATTTGGGCTCAGAAACCCCAAATTTGGGTCCCCATTAATCTTGAACCTCCTCATGGTTTGGGGGCTGAAAGCCCAACTTTGGGTCCTTCTTAACCCTGAGGCTCCTCGTGGTTTGGGGGCAGAAAACCCAAATTTGGGTCCCCATTAATCCTGAACCTCCTCATGGTTTGGGGGCTGAAAGCCCAACTTTGGGTCCTTCTTAACCCTGAGCCCCCTTGAGGTTTGGGGGCAGAAAACCCAAATTTGGGTCCTTGTTAACCCTGAACCTCATCGTGGTTTGGGGGCAGAAGGCTTAAATTTGGGTCCTTGTTAATCTTGAGGTGCCTCGTGGTTTGGGGACAGAAAACCCAAATTTGGGTCCTTTTTAATCCTGAGCCTCCTCATGGTTTGGGGGCTGGAAGAGCAGCTTTGGGTCCTCCTTGACCCTGAACCTCATCGTGATTTGGGGGCAGAAAGAGCAGATTTGGGTCTTGTTAATCCTGAACCTCCTCATGGTTTGGGGGGCTTCTTAACCCTGAGCCTCTTTGAGGTTTGGGGGCAGAAAACCCAAGTTTGGGTCCTTGTTAATCCTGAGCACCCTTGAGGTTTGGGGGCAGAAAACCCAAATTTGGGTCCTTGTTAATCCTGAGCCTCCTTGTGTTTGGGGGCAGAAACCCCAAATTTGGGTCTCCCTTAACCCTAAATCCTGCTGGTTTGGGCTCAAGAACCCCAAATTTGGGTCCCCATTAACTCTAAATCTGCTGGTTTGGGGTGAGAATCCCCAAATTTGGGTCCCCATTAACCCTAAATCCTGCTGGTTTGGGCTCAGAAACCCCAAATTTTAACCCTAAATCCCACTGCTTTGGGGTGAGAAACCCCAAATTTGGGTCCCCATTAACCCTAAATCCTGCTGGTTTGGGCTCAGAATCCCCAAATTTGGGTCCCCATTAACCCTAAATCCTGCTGGTTTGGGCTCAGAAACCCCAAATTTTAACCCTAAATCCTGCTGGTTTGGGCTCAGAAACCCCAAATTGGGGGTCCCTATTAACTCTAAATACTTCTGTTTTGGGGTCAAGAACCCCAAATTTGGGTCCCCATTAACCCTAAATCCTGCTGGTTTGGGGTGAGAAACCCCAAATTTGGGTCCCCGTTAACCCTGTGTCCACCAATGGATTTGGGTCAAAAAAACCCCAAGTTTGGGTTCCCCCCACCCCACCCCAACCCCCTGTTGCTGATTTGGGGTGAAAAAGGGCCATTTTTGATCCTATTAATGCTCTTTTCTCTCCACAGGGGCGACCACCGGCAGGACCGCCGTGAGAGACCCTACTGACCCCCCCCCCCAAAAAACAGAACAACCCCCCCCTTTTTTACACAGCCCCCATTTCCCCCTTTTTAACCCCAAAACGGTGTCACCCCCTCCGGAAAACCCCAATAAAGCGTTGGGGTGACGCAGCGCCGTGGGTCAGTGGGGGGGGAATGCGGATGTGCTCATTAAGCACCGGCCCTTAATGAGGCGCTTCCGGTCCCGCTCATTAACGAGGAGTTAATGAGCGGCTGTGGGGCCGGGCGGGGCTGTGGGGCGCTGCCCTCTGACTCAGGGTGCAGCTGTAGGGTGCTGTGGGGTGACCCTATAGGGGTATGGGGGGGGAATACAGGGGAGGGGGATCTGTGGGGGGTGATCCTATAGGGGAGAGGGGGATTTATGGGGCGGCCCTATAGGGGTACGGGGGGGAACATAGGGGAAGGGGATCTGTGGGACAGCCCTGCTGTAGGGGAGGGGGATTTATGGGGCGACCCTATAGGGGAGGGCATTTACGGGGCGGCTCTGTAGGGGTATGGGGGGGAATGTAGGGGAGGGGGTCTATGAGGTGGCCATGCTATAGGGGAGGGGGAGTTATGGGGGCAGCCCTATAGGGGTATGGGGGGGGGGGGAATATAGGGGAGGGGGTCTATAGGGCAGCGCAGCTGTAGGGGAGGAGGATCTATGGGGTGGCCCTGTTATTGGGGAGTGGGATTTATGGAGTGGCCCTACAGGGTTATGGGGGGGAATATAAGGGAGGGGGATTTATGGGGTGACCCTATAGGGGTACAGGGGGGGATATAGGGGAGGGGGTATATAGGGCAGCCCAGCTGTAGGGGAGGGGGATTTATGGGGTGACCCTGTAGGGGTATGGGGGGGGAATATAGGGGAAGGGGGATCTGTGGGGGGTGATCCTATAGGGGAGAGGGGGATTTATGGGGCGGCCCTATAGGAGTATGGGGGGGAATATACGGGAGGGGGGTCTATGGGGCAGCCCTGCTGTAGGGGAGGGGGATTTATGGGGCAGCCCTATAGGGGTACAGGGGGGGATTTAGGGGAGGGGGTCAATAGGGCAGCCCAGCTGTAGGAGAGGAGGGCTCTATGGGGTGACCCTATAAGGGAGGACATTTATGGTGCAGCCCTATAGGGGTATGGGGGGGGAATATAGGGGAGGGGGTCTATGGGGCAGCCCTGTTATAGGGGAGGGGGGATTTATGGAGCGGCCCTATAGGGTTATGGGGGGGAATATAAGGGAGGGGTATTTATGGGGGCGAACCAGTAAGGGTATGGGGGGAATATAGGGGAGGGGGATTTATGGGGTGACCCTATATGGGTATGGGAGGAATATAGGGGAGGGGGTCTATGGGGCAGCCCTGCTATAGGGGAGGGGATCTATGGGGCGGCCCTATAGGGGTGTGGGGGGAGACTATATAGGGGAGAGGAATGTATGGGGCAGCCCTATAGGGGTATGGGGTTGGATCCTATAAGGGAGGCCCTATAGGGGTATTGGGAGGGGATTCTATAGGGGAGGGGATCTATGGGGCTGCCCTGTAGGGGTATGGGGGGGGATCCTATAGGGGAGGAGGATCTACGGGGTGGCACTTTAGGGGAAATGGGGCTGTTATGGAGGAGGGTTGACCCTATAGGAGAGGAGAATCTATTGGGTGGCCTATAGGGTATGGGAGGTGCTATAGGGGATCTGTGGGGCGGCCCTATAGGGGGATGGGGGGGGTCTATATAGGGGAGGGGTGATCTATGGGGCGGCCATGTAGGGGAAATGAGGGCGGGGGTGGGGGGTGATCCTACAAGGAAGGGGGAATGTGTGGGGTGGCCCTATAGGGGAAAAGGGGGGAGAAACCTGTAGGGGATGGGCGGCCTATGGGGTGACGCAGTAGGAGAAATGGGGCTGTGAGAGGGGGAGGACCCTATAGGGGAAATGGGACATATGTGGGGTGGCCCTATAGGGAGGGAGAACCTATGGGGTGGCCCTGTGGGGGCTGTGGGGGGACCCTATAGCAGAGGAAGAATCTATGGGGGCGGCCCTATAGGGGAGGTGGAGTCTATGGCGTGGCCCTAAGGGAGAAGTGGGGCAGCGAGAGGACCGATCCTATAGCAGAAGGGGAACCCGTGGGGTGACGCTATAGGGTCTGTGGGGCGGCCCTATAGGAACCTATGGGGTCTGCGGGGCATTGCGGGAGGGGGCGTGGCTTAAGCGTTCCATATAAGGAAGTGGGCGTGGCCTGGGAACGGATTCCCAGGCATGCGGTGGGCGTGGCTGGAATGGCGGCAGGTGCTTCACTAACGTGGCTTAAGGCGGCTCCATATATGGGGGGTGGGCGTGGCTTAGCGCTCCATATAAGGGAAATGGGCGTGGTTACGTGCGTCCCAGGTGGGAAGTGGGCGTGGCTTCGCATCGTATCTATAATGGAGATGGGCGTGGCCTCTGGCCAGGTGTGGGCGTGGCCTCCGGGTGGGCGTGGCTTCGGGCCCAGGTGGCGCCGCGCGGGGCGGAGCGCTCACAGCCGCCATGGGGAGGGCGCGGGGAGGAGGGGGAGGAGAGAGGAGGAGGAGGAGGAGGAGCCCCCCCGGGGCCACCGAGCGGCCGCGGACCCCCCCCGGGGCTACGGCTGCTGATGGCGGCCGCGATGGTGGTCGGGGCGATGCCCGGAGGTGAGGGGGGGGCGGCGGTGGGGGAGGGGAGAGGTGATGGAGGGGGTGAGAGATGGAGACTGGGGGGAGAAATGGGGTCTGGGGGGGGCGTGGGGGGGATTTGGGGGGAGAAATGGGTCTCGGGGGGTCGTAGGGAGGATTTATGGGGGGAGATGGGGATATGTGTGAAATCTGGGGGGGATTTTGGGGGAGAAATGGGTCTGGGGGGGTCGTAGGGCGGATTTGGGGGGGGATATGGGGATATGTGTAAAATCTGGGGGGGATTTTGGGGGAGAAATGGGGTCTGGGGGGGTCGTAGGGCAGATTTAGGGGAGAAATGGGGTCTGGGGGCTCGTGGGGGGGATTTATGGGGGGATATGGGGATATGTGTGAAATCCGGGGGGGGATATGGGGGGAAAAATGGGGTCTGGGGGGGTCGTGGGGGGGAGAAGTGGGGTCTGGAGGGGTTGTAAGGTGGATATGGGGGGAGAAGTGGGGTCTGGGGGGAGGTCGTAGGGGGGTTTGGGGGATAAATGGGGTCTGGGGGGGTCGTAGGGTAGATTTATGGGGGGATATGGGGATATGTGTGAAGTCTGGGGGGGGGGATTTTAGGGGAGAAGTGGGGTCTGGGGGGGTTGTGGGGGATATGAGGGGTTTATGTGGGGGTCTGGGGGAGACTTGGGGGGAGAAATGGGGCCTCGGGGGGTTGGGGGGGATTTATGAGGGATATGGGGGCTTACGGGGGGGTCTGGGAGGGGATATGAGGGTTTATGTGGGGGGATGTGGGGTTTTGGGGGGGGGTTATGGGGCAGATATGGGGCTGTGAGGTTTGTGGGGGGGTTATGGGGTGAGAGGGGGAAACCGTGAGGAGAAATGGGGGGAATTGGGAAGTGGGGGAGGGGTGGGGGGGTCGTGAGGGAAATGAGGGGTGTGGGACCCATAGGGGGTGAAGTGGGGGGGAGGTGGGGGTCTGGGGGGGGGGGGGTTGAGGTGGGAAATGTCCCCAAAAGTCATCAAAAGGGACGTAATTAACCCAAATTCTCACTGAGTTGCCTTAAATGTGCCAAAAATGTACAGAAATGACCCCAAATTCCCCATCGGCGACCCCAAATCCCTCAAAAATGGCCCCAAATCGATCCAAAAGACCCAAAACGCCCCCAAATGACTGAAAAATATCCCAAAAACGTTTCTGAAAATCCCAGAAATGACCAAATGACCCAAACTGCCTCAAATCCCCCCCCCCAGAATCACCCAAAACACCCCAAAATGCACGCTCAAAAATGACCCAAAAGAGCAGAAACGAGCTGAAATTACTTGGATTAACCCAAAATGCGGCGACGCCGACCCAAATTAAACCCAAAATACCCTAAAATGACCCCAAAACCACCGCTGGAGACCAAAGTATTCATGAGAACCCACCCAAAGACCCCCAAATCCCCCAAAATGACCCCAAAAATGACCCCAAACCGCCTCCTGGAGTCAAATTCTTCATGAGAACCCCCCAAATTCCCAAATTGATCCCAAAAATGATCCAAACCGCCCCCTGCAGCCCGAATTTTTCATGAGAATCCCAATAAAGACCCCAGATCCCCCAAAATGATCCCAAAAATGACCCCAAACCACCCCTGGAGACCAAAGTATTCATGAGAACCCACCCAAAGACCCCAAATCCCCAAAATGACCCCAAAAATGACGCCAAACTGCCCCCTGGAGCCCAAAGTTCTCATAAGAATCCCCCCCCAAAAACCCCAAGACCCCAAATCCCCCAAATGACCCAAAAATGACCCCAAACTGCCCCTGGAGCCCAAAGTTCTCATGAGAACCCCCCAAAAAACCCCAAATCCCCCAAAATGACCCCCAAAATGACCCCAAACTGCCCCCTGGAGCCCAAATTCTTCATGAGAACCCCCCCCCAAAGACCCCAAATACCCCCCAAAAATGACCCCAAAACCACCCCTGGAGGATATGGGGGGATAATGGGGGGGGATATGGGGTTTGGGGGAGGATTATGGGGATAATGGGATAACAGGGGGGATATGGGGATAATTGGGGGGGATATGGGGAATATGGGGATAAGGGGGGGGGATATGGGGTTTTGGGGGGGATTATGGGGGAATATGGGGGATTATAGGGGGGATATGGGGATAATGGGGAGGATATGGGGGATAAGGGGGGGGGGGGATATGGGGTTTTGGGGAGTTTATGGGGGAATATGGGGGATTATAGGGGGGATATGGGGATAATGGGGAGGATTGGGGGATAATGGAGGGGGGATATGGGGTTTTGGGGGAGATTATGGGGATATGGGATAATAAGGGGGATATGGGGATTATTGGGGGATAATGGGGGGGGATCGATGGGGGAAATGGGGGGGGATATGAGGATATTGGGGGGGATTATGGGGATAATGGAATAATAGGGGGGATATGGGATATTTGGGGGGATTATGAGGGATTATGGGGAGTAATGGGGGGGATATGGGGATAATGGGGGGGATTATGGGGGAATATGGGGGATAAAAGGGGGGATATGGGGATAATGGGGGGGAATGGGATATTGGGAGTTTTGGGGGGGGATACTGGGGGGATATGGGGGATATGAGATAATAGGGGGGAATGGGGATATTGAGGGTTAATGGGGGTGGTATGGGGGAAATGAGGGGGATATGGGGATACTGGGGGGGATTATGGGGGTATTGGGATAATGGGGAGGATATGGGATATTGGGATAATAGGGGGGATAATTGGGGGGGGTTTGGGGATAGCGGGGGGATAATAGGGCTAATGGGATGTGGGGGTAATGGGGGGGGATATGGGAATAATGGGAGGATAATTGGGGGATATGGGGATAGCAGGGGAGTAGGGGGGGGGATTTGGGGGTGATAGGGGGGATGTGGGGATGGCAAGGGGATAATGGGGGGGGTACGGGGGTAATGGGGGGGATTGGGGGGTAATGGGGGGGGTGTGAGGATAGCAGGGGGATAATAGGGGGGATTTGGGGGGTTAAAGGGGGGGGATAGGGGGATAGCAGGGGGATAATAGGGGGGATATGGGGGTGATAGGGATTTGGGGGGTGATAGGGGGGATAGCAGTGGGATATGGGGGGATAGGGGGGAAAATGGGGGGGGGAATATGGGGGTAAGGGGGGATGTGGGGATAGCAGGTGGATAATGGGAATATGGGGGTGATGGGGGGGATTTTGGGGGGGATAGCAGTGGGATAGGGGGGGATGTGGGGCTCGCAGGGGGATAAAAGGGGGTAATGGTGGTAATATGGGGATAATGGGGGGGATATGGGGTTAAGGAGGGGCTAATAGGGGCACAGCACCCCCACTCCCAATCCTACCCCCCAGCCCCCCCCCCCCGTCAGCCACGTCCCACTGCATCCCCGGATGTCCCTGCCCCACATCCCATTCCTCAGGACGGGTTTTTCCTGCTCTGGGATGGCAGGGCGGGAGGTGCCCAGGTCAAACACCCCCCCCCAAAAAAAAAATAATGGGTCACCGTGGGTCCATAAATCAAACCAAGGGGGCTCCAAATAGCCCCACAATGGCCCTAAATGGGCTCAAAGTGACCCAAATATGTCCAAAATCGCCCGATGTCCCCAAAATGGCACCGTATGTCCTCAAAGTGACCCCAAATATCCCCAAAATGCCATAATTACCCCCAAAATGGTCCCATACGTGCTCAAAATGACCCCAAATATCGCCAAAATTGCCATAATTTTCCCCAAAAGGCCCCATATGTCCTCAAATGACCTCAAATATCCACAAAGTAGCCCCTAATGTCCCCAAAATGTCTCAAATGTCCCCAAAATGAACAAAATATCCCCAAATGAACAAAATATCCCAAAATGCCCTAAATACCCCCAAAATGGCCCCATATGTCCTCAAAATGACCCCAATATCCCCAAAATGCCCTAACTACCCCCAATGGTCCCATATGTCCCCAAAATCGCCCCAAATCCCCAATGGACCCAAATGCCATAATTCACCCAAATTGCCCCAAATATCCCCCAAATGGCCCATATGTCCTCAAAATACCCCAAATATCCCAAAATGCCATAATTACCCCAAACGGCCCCATTGTCCTCAAAATGACAAAAATATCCCAAAATTGCCCCAATATCCCCAAATTGCCCATATGTCCCCCAAATCACCCCAATATCCTCAAAATGACCAAAATATCCCAAAATTGCCATAATACCCCCAAATGGCCCATATGTCCTCAAATGACCCCAAATATCCCCAAAATTGCCATACACCCCAAAATGGCCCCAAAGGCCCCCAAACCCCATAGACCCCAAATGTCCCCAGAATTGTCCCCCAAATGGCCCTAACCCTCAAATATCCCCAAAAGGACCCAATGGCCCCAAAACCCCCAAACCCCAAATGGCCCTAAAATCCCTCATCCCCCCCATGACCCCCAAAATGACCCCCAAATGGCCCCAAAATGCCTAAAATCCCTCAAATACCCCCAAAATGACCCACAAATGGCCCCAAAATATCCCTCAAATTCCCCAAAGACCCCAAAATGTCCCCCAAAATGATCCCAAATGGCCCCACATGGCCCCCAATGACCTCAAATGCCCTCAAATCCCTCAATACCCAACATGACCCCAAATGGCCCCAAAATGGCCCCAAAATATCCCTCAAATTCCTCAAAGACCCCAAAAATGACCCCAAAATGACCCCAAATGTCCCAAAATGGTCCTAAAATGACCCTAAAATCCCTCAAATACCCCCAAAATGATCCCAAAATGGCCCCAAAACGGCCCCAAAATATCCCTCAAATTCCCCAAAGACCCCAAAAATGACCCCAAAATGACCCCAAATGTCCCCAAATGGCCCTAAAATGGCCCTAAAATCCCTCAAATACCCCCAAAATGATCCCAAAATGGCCCCAAAATATCCCTCAAATTCCCCAAAAACCCCAAAAATGACCCCAAAAATGACCCCAAAATGACCCCAAATGCCCCCAAAATGGCCCTAAAATCCCTCAAATATCCCAAAAATGACCCCAAAATGACCCCCAAATGGCCCCAAAATATCCCTCAAATTCCCCAAAACCCCCAAAAATGGCCCCAAAATGACCTCAAAATGTCCCAAAAATGACCCCTAAATGGCCCCAAAATCCCTCAAATACCCCAAAAATGGCCCCAAAATGACCCCAAATGTCCCCAAAATGCCCCCAAAATGACCCCAAATGTCCCCAAATGGCCCTAAAATGGCCCTAAAATCCCTCAAATACCCCCAAAATGACCCCAAAATGGCCCCAAAACGGCCCCAAAATATCCCTCAAATTCCCCAAAGACCCCAAAAATGACCCCAAAATGACCCCAAATGTCCCCAAATGGCCCTAAAATGGCCCTAAAATCCCTCAAATACCCCCAAAATGATCCCAAAATGGCCCCAAAATATCCCTCAAATTCCCCAAAAACCCCAAAAATGACCCCAAAAATGACCCCAAAATGACCCCAAATGCCCCCAAAATGGCCCTAAAATCCCTCAAATATCCCAAAAATGACCCCAAAATGACCCCCAAATGGCCCCAAAATATCCCTCAAATTCCCCAAAACCCCCAAAAATGGCCCCAAAATGACCTCAAAATGTCCCAAAAATGACCCCTAAATGGCCCCAAAATCCCTCAAATACCCCAAAAATGGCCCCAAAATGACCCCAAATGTCCCCAAAATGCCCCCAAAATGACCCCAAATGTCCCCAAATGGCCCTAAAATGGCCCTAAAATCCCTCAAATACCCCCAAAATGACCCCAAAATGGCCCCAAAACGGCCCCAAAATATCCCTCAAATTCCCCAAAGACCCCAAAAATGACCCCAAAATGACCCCAAATGTCCCCAAATGGCCCTAAAATGGCCCTAAAATCCCTCAAATACCCCCAAAATGATCCCAAAATGGCCCCAAAATATCCCTCAAATTCCCCAAAAACCCCAAAAATGACCCCAAAAATGACCCCAAAATGACCCCAAATGCCCCCAAAATGGCCCTAAAATCCCTCAAATATCCCAAAAATGACCCCAAAATGACCCCCAAATGGCCCCAAAATATCCCTCAAATTCCCCAAAACCCCCAAAAATGGCCCCAAAATGACCTCAAAATGTCCCAAAAATGACCCCTAAATGGCCCCAAAATCCCTCAAATACCCCAAAAATGGCCCCAAAATGACCCCAAATGTCCCCAAAATGCCCCCAAAATGACCCCAAATGTCCCCAAATGGCCCTAAAATGGCCCTAAAATCCCTCAAATACCCCAAAAATGACCCCAAAATGGCCCCAAAATGGCCCCAAAATATCCCTCAAATTCCTCAAAGACCCCAAAAATGTCCCCAAAAATGACCCCAAATGTCCCCAAAATGGCCCCAAAATGACCCTAAAAACCCTCAAATACCCCCCAAAGGACCCAAAATATCCCTCAAATTCCCCACTGACCCCAAAAATGACCCCAAATGTCCCAAAATAGCCCCAAAATGACCCTAAAATCCCTCAAATCCCCCCAAAATGACCCCAAAATAGCCCCAAAATGACCCCAAAATAGCCCCAAAATGACCCCAAAATATCCTTCAAATTCCCCAAAGACCCCAAAAATGACCCCAGAATGATCCCAAATGTCCCAAAATAGCCCCAAAATGGCCCTAAAATCCCTCAAATACCCCAAAAATGGCCCCAAAATGACCCCAAATGTCCCCCAAATGCCCCCAAAATGACCCCAAATGTCCCAAAATGCCCCAAAATGACCCTAAAATTCCTCAAATACCCCCAAAATGACCCCAAAATGGCCCCAAAACGGCTCCAAAATATCCCTCAAATTCCCCAAAGACCACAAAAATGACCCCAAAATGACCCCAAATGTCCCAAAATGGCCCTAAAATGGCCCTAAAATCCCTCAAATTTCCCAAAGACCCCCAAAATGGCCCCAAAATATCCCTCAAATTCCCCAAAAACCCCAAAAATGTCGCCCAAAATGACCCCAAATGTCCCCAAATACCCCCAAAATCGCCCTAAAATCCCTCAAATACCCCAAAAATGACCCCAAAATGGCCCCAAAATGACCCCAAAATATTCCTCAAATTCCCCAAAGACCCCAAAAATGACCCCAAAATGACCCCAAATGTCCCCAAATGGCCCTAAAATGGCCCTAAAATCCCTCAAATACCCCCAAAATGATCCCAAAATGGCCCCAAAATATCCCTCAAATTCCCCAAAAACCCCAAAAATGTCGCCCAAAATGACCCCAAATGCCCCCAAAATGGCCCTAAAATCCCTCAAATACCCCAAAAATGACCCCAAAATGATCCCAAAATGGCCCCAAAATATCCCTCAAATTCCTCAAAGACCCCAAAAATGTCCCCAAAAATGACCCCAAATGTCCCCAAAATGGCCCCAAAATGGCCCTAAAATCCCTCAAATACCCCAAAAATGGCCCCAAAATGACCCCAAATGTCCCCCAAATGCCCCCAAAATGACCCCAAATGTCCCAAAATGCCCCAAAATGACCCTAAAATCCCTCAAATACCCCCAAAATGACCCCAAAATGGCCCCAAAACGGCTCCAAAATATCCCTCAAATTCCCCAAAGACCACAAAAATGACCCCAAAATGACCCCAAATGTCCCAAAATGGCCCTAAAATGGCCCTAAAATCCCTCAAATTTCCCAAAGACCCCCAAAATGGCCCCAAAATATCCCTCAAATTCCCCAAAGACCCCAAAAATGTCGCCCAAAATGACCCCAAATGTCCCCAAATGCCCCCAAAATGGCCCTAAAATCCCTCAAATACCCCAAAAATGACCCCAAAATGGCCCCAAAATGGCCCCAAAATATCCCTCAAATTCCTCAAAGACCCCAAAAATGTCCCCAAAAATGACCCCAAATGTCCCCAAAATGGCCCTAAAATGACCCTAAAATCCCTCAAATACCCCCAAAATGATCCCAAAATGGCCCCAAAACGGCCCCAAAATATCCCTCAAATTCCCCAAAAACCCCAAAAATGTCGCCCAAAATGACCCCAAATGTCCCCAAATGCCCCCAAAATGGCCCTAAAATCCCTCAAATACCCCAAAAATGACCCCAAAATGGCCCCAAAATGGCCCCAAAATATCCCTCAAATTCCTCAAAGACCCCAAAAATGACCCCAAAATGACCCCAAATGTCCCCAAATGGCCCTAAAATGGCCCTAAAATCCCTCAAATACCCCCAAAATGATCCCAAAATGGCCCCAAAATATCCCTCAAATTCCCCAAAAACCCCAAAAATGACCTCAAAAATGACCCCAAAATGACCCCAAATGTCCCAAAATGACCCCAAAATGACCCCAAAATATCCCTCAAATCCCTCAAATTCCCCAAAAATGACCCCAAAATGACCCAAAATGCCTCCAAAATGACCCCAAAATGACCCTAAAATCCCTCAAATACCCCCAAAATGATCCCAAAATGGCCCCAAAATATCCCTCAAATTCCCCAGAGACCCCAAAAATGACCCCAAAATGCCCCAAAATCCCCCCAAAATGACCCCAAAATGGCCCTCAAATCCCCCAAAATGCCCCCAAATACCCCCAAAGTGACCCCAAAACGACCCCAAAACGGCCCCAAATTGACCCAAGTGACCCCAAAATGCCCCCAGATCCCCCCCACCCCATAACGTTGTCCCCCTTTTTCCCCTACAGCCCCATTGGGAACCATGGCTGAGACAGGTGAGGGCGCAGGGAAGGGGGATTTTGGGGTCCCTATTTGGGGTCTTTGGGGTCACGGGGAGGATTTGGGGTCCCCTATGGGGTTTCTGGGGGGGATTTGGGGTCTCTGATGCCCTGAGGGGGATTTAGGGTCCCTATTTGGGGTCTTTGGGGTCACGGGGAGGTTTTGGGGTCCCCTATGGGGTTTCTGGGAGGGTTGGGGGTCTCTGATGCCCTGAGGGGGGATTTGGGGTCCCTATTTGGGATCATAGGGAGGATTTGGGGTCCCCTATGGGGTTTCTGGGGGGGATTTGGGGTCTCTGATGCCCTGTGGGGGATTTGAGGTCCCTATTTGGGGTCTTTGGGGTCACGGGGAGGATTTGGGGTCCCTATGGGGTTTCTGGGAGGGTTGGGGGTCTGTGATGCCCTGAGTGGGATTTTGGGGTCCCTATTTGGGGTCTTTGGGGTCACGGGGAGGTTTTGGGGTCCCTATGGGGTTTCTGGGAGGGTTGGGGGTCTCTGATGCCCTGAGTGGGATTTGGGGTCCCTATTTGGGGTCTTTGGGGTCCCCTATGGGTTTTCTGTGGGGAATTTGGGGGTCTGTGATGCCCTGAGGGGGATTTGGGGTCCCTATTTGGGGTCTTTGGGGTCATGGGGAGGTTTTGGGGTCCCCTATGTGGTTTCTGGGGGGGATTTTGGGGTCTGTGATACCCTGAGGGGTTTTGGGGTCTTTGGGGTCATGGGGAGGATTTGGAGTCCCCTATGGGTTTTCTGGGGTGGTTTGGGATTCTCTGATGCCCTGTAGGGGATTTAGGGTCCCTATTTGGGGTCTTGGGGAGGTTTTGGGGTCCCCTATGGGGTTTCTGGGGAGGTTTGGGGGTCTCTGATGCCCTTGTGGGGATTTGGGGTCCCTATTTGGGGTCTTTGGGGTCATGGGGAGGTTTTGGGGTCTCCTATTGGTTTTCTGGGGGGGATTTGGAGTCTTGGATGCCCTGAGGGGGATTTGGGGTCCCTATTTGGGGTTTCTGGGGGGGATTTGGGGGTCTGTGATACCCTGAGGGGATTTGGGGTCTTTGGGGTCATAGGGAGGATTTGGGGTCCCCTCTGGGTTTTCTGGGGAGGTTTGGAGTCTTGGATGCCCTGAAGGGGATTTGGGGTCTTTGGGGTCATGGGGAGGTTTTGGGGTCCCCTATGGGTTTTCTGGGGGGGATTTTGGGGTCTGTGATACCCTGAGGGGATTTGGGGTCTTTGGGGTCATGGGGAGGATTTGGGGTCCCCCATTGGTTTCGTGGGGGTGTCGGGGGGTCTGTGATGCCCTGTAGGGGATTTGGGGTCACTATTTGGGGTCTTTGGGGTCACAGGGAGGTTTTGGGGTCCCATTTGTTTTCTGGGGGGGATTTGGGGTCTCTGATGCCCTGAGGGGGGATTTGGGGTCCCTATTTGGTGTCTTTGGGGTCATGGGGAGGTTTTGGGGTCCCCTATGGGTTTTCTGGGGGGGACTGGGGGGTTCTCTGATGCCCTGTGGGGGATTTGGGGTCCCTATTTGGGGTCATAGGGAGGATTTGGGGTCCCCTATGTGGTTTTCTGTGGGGAATTTGGGGGTCTGTGATGCCCTGAGTGGGATTTGAGGTCCCTATTTGGGGTCTTTGGGGTCATGGGGAGGATTTGGGGTCCCCTATGTGGTTTTCTGGGGAGGTTTGGGGGTCTCTGATGCCCTTGTGGGGATTTGGGGTCCCTATTTGGGGTCTTTGGGGTCATGGGGAGGTTTTGGGGTCTCCTATTGGTTTTCTGGGGGGGATTTGGAGTCTTAGATGCCCTGAGGGGGATTTGGGGTCCCTATTTGGGGTTTCTGGGGGGGTTTGGAGTCTTGGATGCCCTGAAGGGGATTTGGGGTCTTTGGGGTCATGGGGAGGTTTTGGGGTCCCCTATGTGGTTTCTGGGGGGGATTTTGGGGTCTGTGATACCCTGAGGGGTTTTGGGGTCTTTGGGGTCATGGGGAGGATTTGGAGTCCCCTATGGGTTTTCTGGGGTGGTTTGGGGGTCTCTGATGCTCTGAGGGGGATTTGGGGTCCCTATTTGGGGTCTTTGGGGTCATGGGGAGGTTTTGGGGTCCCCTATGTGGTTGCTGGGGGGGATTTTGGGGTCTCTGATGCCCTGACGGGGATTTTGGGGGTCCCTATTTGCGGTTTTTGGGGTCATGGGGAGGTCTTTATGGGGTCTCTATTGGTCTCTATGGGGTCTCTATGGGATCCATGGGATCTCTATGGGGTCTCTATGGGGTCTCTATGGGGTCTCTATGGGGTTCTATGGGTTTTTGTTGGTCTCTATGGGTCTCTCTCTATGGGGTCCCTATGGGACTCTATTGGTCTCTATGGGTCTCTATGGGGTCTCTATGGGTTTTCTATGGGATCCATGGGGTCTCTATGGGTCTCTATGGGTTTCTATGGGTCCCTATGGGGTCCCTATGGGTCCCTATGGGTCTCTATGGGATCCATGGGATCTCTATTGGTCTCTATGGGTCTCTATGGGTCTCTATGAGTCCCTATGGGGTCCCTATGGGTCCCTATGGGTTCCTATGGGGTCCCTACGGGTCCCTACGGGTCTCTACGGGTCCCTATGGGTCTCTATGGGATCTATGGGGTCCCTATGGGTCTCTATGGGTCTCTATGGGATCTCTATGGGATCTATGGGGTCTCTACGGGTCCCTATGGGTCCCTATGGGTCTCTATGGGTCTCTATGGGATCCATGGGGTCTCTATTGGTCTCTATGGGTCTCTATGAGTCCCTATGGGGTCCCTATGGGGTCCCTACGGGTCCCTACGGGTCTCTACGGGTCCCTATGGGTCCCTATGGGTCTCTATGGGTCTCTATGGGGTCCCTATGGGTCTCTATGGGTCTCTATGGGTCTCTATGGGATCTCTATGGGATCTATGGGGTCCCTATGGGTCCCTATGGGGTCTCTATGGGATCTTTATGAGGTCTCTATGGGTCTCTATGGGTCTCTATGGGGTTCTATGGGTTTCTGTTGGTCTCTATGGGTCTCTCTCTGTGGGGTCCCTATGGGACTCTATGGGTCTCTATGGGTCTCTATGGGTTTCTATGGGTCCCTATGGGTCCCTATGGGTCTCTATGGGATCTATGGGTCCCTATGGGTCCCTATGGGTCCCTATGGGTCTCTATGGGTCTCTATGAGTCCCTATGGGGTCCCTATGGGTCTCTATGGGTCTCTATGGGATCCATGGGGTCCCTATGGGTCTCTATGAGTCCCTATGGGGTCTCTATGGGTCTCTATGGGTCCCTATGGGTCTCTATGGGTCCCTATGGGTCCCTATGGGATCTCTATGGGTCTCTATGGGTCTCTGTGGGTCCCTATGGGTCTCTATGGGGCTCTATGGGATCCCCATGGCTTCTGCATTCTCCCTGTGTCTCCCATTGGATCTCTGTGTGCCCCTATATTCTATATTTCCCCCCCCCCCACATCCGACCCCCCCTTTTTTTTTTTTGCCCCCCCCCCCAAGTTCCATGCAAGCCCCCGGTGAGCAGCCGCATTATGGGGGGAGCTCCATCCCCCCCCATTTTTTTTGCCCCCCCCCCCAGTTCCATGCACGCCCCCAGTGAGCATCCACATTATGGGAGGGGCTCCAACCCCCCCCCCCCATTTTTTTTTGCTCCCCCCCCCCAATTCCATGCAAGCCCCCAGTGAGCTGCCGCATTATGGGAGGGCCTCCAACCCCCCCCCCCCATTTTTTTTTGCCCTCCCCCCCCCCCCCCCAGTTCCATGCAAGACCCCAGTGAGCAGCCGCATTATGAGGGGAGCTCCAACCCCCCCCATTTTTTTTTTTTGCCCCCCCCCCAGTTTCACGCGGGACCCCAGACCCCAGTGAGCAGCCACATTATGGGGGGAGCTCCAACCCCCCCCACTTTTTTTTGCCCCCCCCCCCCCCCCCCAGTTCCATTCCCCCCCCCCCCACTTCTATGCACGTCCCCGGTGAGCAGCCGCATTATGGGAGGGGCTCCAACCCCCCCCCATTTTTTTTGCCCCCCCCCCCCCCCAGTTCCATGCGGGACCCCGGTGAGCAGCCGCATCGTGGGGGGGTCGGGCGCCCGTGCCGGGCAGTGGCCGTGGCAGAGCAGCGTCTCGTTCCAGGGCAGCCACGTCTGCGGGGGGGCCCTCATCACCCCCCGCTGGATGCTCAGCGCCGCGCACTGCTTCCCCCCGTGAGTGAACGGCCCTAAAGGGACAAATGCACCCAAAGCCACCCCAAAGCCACCCCAAAGAGCCCAAAGCCACCCCAAATCCACCCCAAATCCCACCCCAAAGACCCCAAATTCACCCCAAAGAGCCCAAAGCCACCCCAAATCCCACCCCAAAGAGACCAAAGCCACCCCAAAGCCACCCCAAAGAACCCAAAGCCACCCCAAAGAGCCCAGAGACCCCAAATCCCACCCCAAAGACCCCAAATCCACCCCAAATCCCACCCCAAAGAGACCAAAGCCACCCCAAAGCCACCCCAAATCCCCACAAAGCCACCCCAAATCCACCCCAAAGACCCCAAATCCCACCCCAAAGAGCCCAAAGCCACCCCAAATCCCACCCCAAAGACCCCAAATCCACCCCAAATCCCACCCCAAAGAGACCAAAGCCACCCCAAAGCCACCCCAAATCCCCACAAAGCCACCCCAAATCCACCCCAAAGACCCCAAATCCCACCCCAAAGAGCCCAAATCCACCCCAAATCCCACCCCAAAGACCCCAAATCCACCCCAAATCCCACCCCAAAGAGACCAAAGCCACCCCAAAGCCACCCCAAATCCCCACAAAGCCACCCCAAATCCACCCCAAAGACCCCAAATCCCACCCCAAAGAGCCCAAAGCCACCCCAAATCCCACCCCAAAGAACCCAGAGACCCCAAATCCCACCCCAAAGACCCCAAATCCCACCCCAAATCCCCACAAAGCCACCCCAAATCCCCACAAAGCCACCCCAAATCCATCCCAAAGAGCCCAAATCCCACCCCAAAGAGCCCAAAGCCACCCCAAATCCCACCCCAAAGAGCCCAGAGACCCCAAATCCCACCCCAAAGAGCCCAAGTCCCACCCCACAGACCCCCATATCCCACCCAAAAGACCCCAAATCCCACCCCAAAGAGACCAAAGCCACCCCAAAGCCACCCCAAATCCCCACAAAGCCACCCCAAATCCACCCCAAATCCCCCGAGAGACCAAAGCCACCCCAAAAGACCCCCAAATCCCACCCCAAAGAGCCCAAAGCCACCCCAAACGCACCCCAAATCCATCCCAAAGAGCCCAAAGCCACCCCAAATCCACCCCAAATCCACCCCAAAGAGCCCAAAGCCAACCCAAATCCCACCCCAAAGTGACCACATCCCACCCCAAAGACCCCAAATCCCACCCCAAAGAGCCCAAAGCCACCCCAAATCCCACCCCAAAGAGACCAAAGCCACCCCAAAGCCACCCCAAAGAACCCAAAGCCACCCCAAAGAGCCCAGAGACCCCAAATCCCACCCCAAAGACCCCAAATCCACCCCAAATCCCACCCCAAAGAGACCAAAGCCACCCCAAAGCCACCCCAAATCCCCACAAAGCCACCCCAAATCCACCCCAAAGACCCCAAATCCCACCCCAAAGAGCCCAAATCCACCCCAAATCCCACCCCAAAGACCCCAAATCCACCCCAAATCCCACCCCAAAGAGACCAAAGCCACCCCAAAGCCACCCCAAATCCCCACAAAGCCACCCCAAATCCACCCCAAAGACCCCAAATCCCACCCCAAAGAGCCCAAAGCCACCCCAAATGCCACCCCAAAGAACCCAGAGACCCCAAATCCCACCCCAAAGACCCCAAATCCCACCCCAAAGAGCCCAAAGCCACCCCAAATCCCCACAAAGCCACCCCAAATCCATCCCAAAGACCCCAAATCCCACCCCAAAGAGCCCAAAGCCACCCCAAATCCCACCCCAAAGAGCCCAGAGACCCCAAATCCCACCCCAAAGAGCCCAAAGCCACCCCAAATCCCACCCCAAAGAGAGACCAAAGCCACCCCAAAGCCACCCCAAATCCCCACAAAGCCACCCCAAATCCACCCCAAAGACCCCAAATCCCACCCCAAAGAGCCCAAAGCCACCCCAAACGCACCCCAAATCCATCCCAAAGAGACCAAAGCCACCCCAAATCCACCCCAAATCCACCCCAAAGAGCCCAAAGGCACCCCAAATCGCGCCCCAAAGTGACCACATCCCACCCCAAAGACCCCAAATCCCACCCCAAAGAGCCCAAAGCCACCCCAAAGAGACCAAAGTCACCCCAAAGACCCCAAATCCCACCTCAAAGAGACCAAAGCCACCCCAAATCCCACCCCAAAGAGATCAAAGCCACCCCAAAGCCACCCCAAATCCCACCCCAAAGAGCCCAAAGCCACCCCAAAGAGACCAAAGACCCCAAATCCCACCCCAAAGAGACCAAAGCCACCCCAAAGCCACCCCAAATCCCCCGAGAGACCAAAGCCACCCCAAAAGACCCCCAAATCCCACCCCAAAGAGCCCAAAGCCACCCCAAACGCACCCCAAATCCATCCCAAAGAGACCAAAGCCACCCCAAATCCACCCCAAAGCCACCCCAAAGAGCCCAAAGCCAACCCAAATCCCACCCCAAAGTGACCACATCCCACCCCAAAGACCCCAAATCCCACCCCAAAGAGCCCAAAGCCACCCCAAATCCCACCCCAAAGACCCCAAATCCCACCCCAAGGGCCCCAAAGAGACCAAAGCCACTCAAAGGACCCCCAAATCCCACCCCAAAGAGCCCAGAGACCCCAAATCCCACCCCAAAGACCCCAAATCCACCCCAAATCCCACCCCAAAGAGACCAAAGCCACCCCAAATCCCCACAAAGCCACCCCAAATCCCACCCCAAAGAGCCCAAAGCCACCCCAAATCCCACCCCAAAGAGCCTAAAGACCCCAAATCCCAACTCAAAGAGCCCAAACCCACCCCAATGACCCCAAACGCACCCCAAATCCCACCCCAAAGAGACCAAAGCCACCCCAAATCCCACTCCAAAAACCCAAATCCACCCCAACGAGCCCAAACCCACCCCAAATCCCACTCCAAAGAGACCAAAGCCACCCCAAATCCACCCCAAACCCACCGAAAAGACCCCAAATCCCCCCCAAAGACCCCAAACCCACCCCAAATCCCACCCCGAAGAGCACAAATCCCACCCCAAAGACCCCAAACCCACCCCAAATCCCCCCCCAAAGACCCCAAACCCACCCCAAATCCCCCCAAATCCTCCCCAAATCCCACCCCAAAGAGTCCAAGTCCCACCCCACAGACCCCCATATCCCACCCAAAAGACTCCGAATCCCACCCCAAAGACCCCAAATCCCACCCCAAATCCCCCCATATCCACCCCAAAGAGTCCAAACCCACCCCAAATCCCACCCCAAAGAACCCAAAGACCCCAAAGCCACCTCAAAGACCCCAAATCCACCCAAAGAGCCCAAACCCACCCAAATCCCACCCCAAATCCCCCCAAACCCACCTCAAAGAACCCAAACCCACCCCAAATCCCACCCCAAAGAACCCAAATCCCCCCAAATCCCACTCCAAAGACCCCAAGCCCACCCCAAAGAGCCCCAAATCCCACCCCAAAGACCCCAAATCCACCCCAAATCCACCCCAAAGAACCCAAAGCCACCCCAAATCCCCACAAAGCCACCCCAAATCCCACCCCAAAGTGACCAAATCCCACCCCAAAGCCACCCCAAATCCCACCCCAAAGACCCCCAAAGACCCCAAATCCCACCCCAAAGAGACCAAATCCCGCCCTAAAGAACCCAAATCCACCCCAAATTCCACCCCAAAGACCTCAAACCCACACCAAAGACCCCCAAATCCCACCCCAAAGACCCCAAATCCACCCCAAATCCCACCCCAAAGAGCCCCCAAAGAGCCCAAATCCACCCCAAATCCCACCCCAAAGACCCCAAGCCCACCCCAAAGAGCCCAAAGCCACCCCAAATCCACCCCAAAGAACCCAAACTCTCCCCAAAGAGCCCAACCCCCCACCAAATCCCACCCCAAACCCCCCCCAAAGAGCACAAATCCCACCCCAAAGAGCCCAAATCGCCCCCAAATCCCCCCCCAAATGACATCTGTCCGTCTGTCTGTCTGTCCCCCCCCCAAAAACCAGGGAGAACCCGCTGTCCGAATACCGGGTGACGCTGGGTGCCCTGCAGCTCCTCTCCCCCCCACCCCCCACCCCAAATCCCACCCCAAAGACCCCAAAGACCCCAAACCCACCCCCCAAAAAGCCCAAATCCACCCCAAATCCACCCCAAAGAACCCAAAGCCACCCCAAATCCCCACAAAGCCACCCCAAATCCCACCCCAAAGTGACCAAATCCCACCCCAAAGAACCCAAACCCACCCCAAATCCCACCCCAAAGAACCCAAACCCACCAAAATCCCACCCCAAAGACCCCAAATCCCACCCCAAAGAGCCCATAGACCCCAAATCCCACCCCAAAGACCCCAAATCCCACCCCAAAGAGTCCAAATCCACCCCCAAAGACCCCCATATCCCACCCAAAAGACCCCAAATCCCACCCCAAAGACCCCAAATCCCACCCCAAATCCCCCCATATCCACCCCAAAGAGCCCAAATCCACCCCAAATCCCACCCCAAAGACCCCAAACCCACCCAAAAGACCCCAAATCCCACCCCAAAGAGCCCAAACCCACCCCAAATCCACCCCAAAGACCCCATATCCCCCCAAATCCCACCCCAAAGAGCCCCAAATCCCCCCAAATCCCCCCCAGATCCACCCCAAAGACCCCAAATCCCACCCCAATGATCCCAAGGAGCCCAAATGACATCTGTCCGTCTGTCTGTCTGTCCCCCCCCCAAAATCCAGGGAGAACCCGCTGTCCGAATACCGGGTGACGCTGGGTGCCCTGCAGCTCCTCTCCCCCCCCCCACCCCAAATCCACCCCAAACAACCCAAAGCCCCCCAAATCCCACCCCAAAGACCCCAAATCCCACCCAAATCCCCCCCAAATCCTCCCCAAATCCCACCCCAAAGACCCCAAACCCACCCCAAAGAGTCCAAATCCCCCCCCAAAGACCCCCATATCCCACCCAAAAGACCCCGAATCCCACCCCAAAGACCCCAAATGCCCCCCAAATCCCCCCCAAATCCCACCCCAAAGACCCCAAACCCACCCCAAAGACCCCAAATCCCCCCAAATCCACCCCAAATCCCCCCCAAATCCCACCCCAAAGAACCCAAATCCCACCCCAAAGACCCCAAATCCCCCCCCAAATGACATCTGTCCGTCTGTCTGTCTGTCCCCCCCCCAAAAACCAGAGAGAACCCGCTGTCCGAATACCGGGTGACGCTGGGTGCCCTGCAGCTCCTCTCCCCCCCACCCCCCACCCCAAATCCCACCCCAAAGACCCCAAAGACCCCAAACCCACCCCCCAAAAAGCCCAAATCCACCCCAAATCCACCCCAAAGAACCCAAAGCCACCCCAAATCCCCACAAAGCCACCCCAAATCCCACCCCAAAGTGACCAAATCCCACCCCAAAGACCCCCAAAGACCCCAAATCCCACCCCAAAGAGACCAAATCCCGCCCTAAAGAACCCAAATCCACCCCAAATTCCACCCCAAAGACCTCAAACCCACACCAAAGACCCCCAAATCCACCCCAAAGAGCCCAAACCCTCCCCAAAGAGCCCAAACCCACCCCAAATCCCACCCCAAATCCCCCCCGAAGACCCCAAATCCCACCCCAAACCCCCTCCAAAGAGCACAAATCCCACCCCAAAGACCCCAAATCGCCCCCAAATCCCCCCCCAAATGACATCTGTCCGTCTGTCTGTCTGTCCCCCACCCCAAAAACCAGGGAGAACCCGCTGTCTGAATACCGGGTGACGCTGGGTGCCCTGCAGCTCCTCTCCCCCCCCCACCCCAAAGAGCCCAAATCCACCCCAAATCCCACCCCTAAGAACCCAAATCCACCCCAAATCCCACCCCAAAGAGCTCAAAGACCCCAAATCCCCCCAAATCCACCCCAAATCCCACTCCAAAGAGCCCAAATCCACCCCAAATCCCCCCCCAAAGACCCCAAATCCCACCCCAAAGAACCCAAATCCACTCAGAGGACCCCCAAATCCACCCCAAATCCACCCCAAGAGCCCAAATCCCACCCCAAACAACCCAAATCCACCCCAAATCCCACCCCAAAGAGCCCAAAGCCACCCCAAATCCCCACAAAGCCACCCCAAATCCACCCCAAAGACCCCAAATCCCACCCCAAAGAGCCCAAAGCCACCCCAAATCCCACCCCAAAGAGCCCAAAGCCACCCCAAATCCTCCCATATCCCCCCCAAAGACCCCAAATCCCACCCCAAAGAGTTCAAATCCCCCCCCAAATGACATCTGTCCGTCTGTCTGTCTGTCCCCCCCCCAAAAACCAGAGAGAACCCGCTGTCCGAATACCGGGTGACGCTGGGTGCCCTGCAGCTCCTCTCCCCCCCACCCCCCACCCCAAATCCCACCCCAAAGACCCCAAAGACCCCAAACCCACCCCCCAAAAAGCCCAAATCCACCCCAAATCCACCCCAAAGAACCCAAAGCCACCCCAAATCCCCACAAAGCCACCCCAAATCCCACCCCAAAGTGACCAAATCCCACCCCAAAGACCCCCAAAGACCCCAAATCCCACCCCAAAGAGACCAAATCCCGCCCTAAAGAACCCAAATCCACCCCAAATTCCACCCCAAAGACCTCAAACCCACACCAAAGACCCCCAAATCCACCCCAAAGAGCCCAAACCCTCCCCAAAGAGCCCAAACCCACCCCAAATCCCACCCCAAATCCCCCCCGAAGACCCCAAATCCCACCCCAAACCCCCTCCAAAGAGCACAAATCCCACCCCAAAGACCCCAAATCGCCCCCAAATCCCCCCCCAAATGACATCTGTCCGTCTGTCTGTCTGTCCCCCACCCCAAAAACCAGGGAGAACCCGCTGTCTGAATACCGGGTGACGCTGGGTGCCCTGCAGCTCCTCTCCCCCCCCCACCCCAAAGAGCCCAAATCCACCCCAAATCCCACCCCTAAGAACCCAAATCCACCCCAAATCCCACCCCAAAGAGCTCAAAGACCCCAAATCCCCCCAAATCCACCCCAAATCCCACTCCAAAGAGCCCAAATCCACCCCAAATCCCCCCCCAAAGACCCCAAATCCCACCCCAAAGAACCCAAATCCACTCAGAGGACCCCCAAATCCACCCCAAATCCACCCCAAGAGCCCAAATCCCACCCCAAACAACCCAAATCCACCCCAAATCCCACCCCAAAGAGCCCAAAGCCACCCCAAATCCCCACAAAGCCACCCCAAATCCACCCCAAAGACCCCAAATCCCACCCCAAAGAGCCCAAAGCCACCCCAAATCCCACCCCAAAGAGCCCAAAGCCACCCCAAATCCTCCCATATCCCCCCCAAAGACCCCAAATCCCACCCCAAAGAGTTCAAATCCCCCCCCAAATGACATCTGTCCGTCTGTCTGTCTGTCCCCCCCCCAAAAAAACCAGAGAGAACCCGCTGTCCGAATACCGGGTGACGCTGGGTGCCCTGCAGCTCCTCTCCCCCCCCCCCGACGCTCAGGTCCTTCGGGTGCTCCGGGTCCTCCCCCATCCCTCCTACGGCCCCGAAGGGGAGCTGGGGGGGGGGGGGGTCTGGGGGGGTCGGGGGGGGGGACGTGGCGCTGGTTCTCCTCGACCCCCCCGTGACGCCCAGCCGAACCGTGCGCCCCGTCTGCCTCCCCGCCCCCGGCCTCCGCTTCCCCCCCGGCACCAACTGCACCGTCACCGGCTGGGGGGACGTCAGGAGCGACGGTGGGTCGCGGGGGGGGGGGCTGGGGACACTTTGGGGACAGGTTGGGGGCAGTCTGGGGACACTATGGGGACACTATGGGGTCACCAGTGTCATAATCCTATGGGATCTGGGGGATTGGGGTCACCAGTGTCATGATTCTATGGGATAAGGGGGGCTGGGGACACCTTGGGGACACTTTGGGGGCAGGTTGGGGACAGTTTGGGGACACTATGGGGACACTATGGGGTCACCAGTGTCATAATCCTATGGGATGGGGGGGTTGGGGACGCCTTGGGGACAGTTTGGGGACAGTTTGGGGACACCATGGGGACACTTTGGGGACAGTTTGGGGACAGTTTGGGGACACCATGGGGACACCATGGGGACAGCATGGGGACACTTTGGGGACAGTTTGGGGACAGCATGGGGACAGTTTGGGGACAGTTTGGGGACACCATGGGGACACCATGGGGACAGCATGGGGACACTTTGGGGACACTTTGGGGACACCATGGGGACACCATGGGGACAGTTTGGGGACAGTTTGGGGACACCTTGGGGACAGTTTGGGGACAGTTTGGGGACAGGTTGGGGACAGCATGGGGTCACCAGTGTCATAATCCTATGGGATCTGGGGGATTGGGGTCACCAGTGTCATGATTCTATGGGATAAGGGGGGCTGGGGACACCTTGGGGACACTTTGGGGACACCATGGGGACAATTTGGGGACACTATGGGGTGCCCACTCTCATAATCCTATGGGATGGGGGGGTTGGGGACACTTTGGGGACACTTTGGGGACAATTTGGGGACACTCTGGGGACACCACTGTCATAATCCTATGGGATCTGGGGGGTTGGGGACAGTTTGGGGACAATTTGGGGACAGTTTGGAGACAATTTGGGGACAATTTGGGGACATCGTGGGGTCATCACTGTTATTATCCTGGGGGATCTGGGGGGGTTGGGGGCACTTTGGGGACAATTTGGGGACACCATGGGGTCATCACTGTTGCTATTCTATGCGCTGGGGGGGTTGGGGACACTTTGGGGACAATTTGGGGTCACCAGTGTCATAATCCTATGGGATGGGGGGGTTGGGGACACTTTGGGGACAATTTGGGGTCACCAGTGTCATAATCCTATGGGATGGGGGGGTTGGGGACACTTTGGGGACACCACTGTCACGATTCTATGGGATCTGGGGGGGTTCGGGGACAATTTGGGGACACTTTGGGGACACCATGGGGTCATCACTGTTGCTATTCTATGGGATCTGGGGGGCTGGGGACACTTTGGGGACAGTTTGGGGGCAGGTTGGGGACAGTTTGGGGACAGCATGGGGTCACCAGTGTCATGATTCTATGGGATGGGGGGGTTGGGGACAATTTGGGGACACTTTGGGGACATTATGGGGTCACCACTGTCATAATCCTATGGGATGGGGGGCTGGGGACACTTTGGGGACAGTTTGGGGGCAGGTTGGGGACAGTTTGGGGACAGCATGGGGTCACCAGTGTCATAATCCTATGGGATCTGGGGGGTTGGGGACACCTTGGGGACACTTTGGGGACACTTTGGGGACAGCATGGGGACACTTTGGGGACAGTTTGGGGGCAGGTTGGGGACACTTTGGGGACACTATGGGGTCACCAGTGTTATAATCCTATGGGATCTGGGGGGCTTGGGGACACCTTGGGGACACTTTGGGGACAATTTGGGATCACCAGTGTCACGATTCTATGGGATCTGGGGGGACTGGGGACACCTTGGGGACAATTTGGGGACATTGTGGGGTCATCACTGTTATCATTCTATGGGAGCTGGGGGTTGGGGACACTTTGGGGACACTTTGGGGACACTTTGGGGACAATTTGGGGACAGTTTGGGGACATTTTGGGGTCAGCAGTGTCACGATTCTATGGGATCTGGGGGGGTTGGGGACACCATGGGGACCCCCATCATTAATTAGTCGCCCCCTCATTAACCACCCACCTCCTCATTAACTAATTACCCCCCATTCATTAATTACCTCCAAGCCCCCCTGCAGCATCTCCAGCTCCTCATTACCTAATTACCCCCACCCATTAATTACCCCAGGCCCGCTGCCCCCCCCAACCCCTGCAGCATCTCCAGCTCCTCATTAACTAATTACCCCCCATTCCTTAATTACCCATTCATTAATTACCCCCCCCCAACCCCTGCAGCATCTCCAGCTCCTCATTAACTAATTACCCCCCATTCCTTAATTACCCATTCATTAATTACCCCCCCCCAACCCCTGCAGCATCTCCAGCTCCTCATTAACTAATTACCCCCCATTCCTTAATTACCCATTCATTAATTACCCCTCCCCAACCCCTGCAGCATCTCCAGCTCCTCATTACCTAATTACCCCCACTCATTAATTACCCTCAGCCCCTCTGCCCCCCCCAACCCCTGCAGCATCTCCAGCTCCTCATTAACTAATTACCCCCATTCCTTAATTACCCCCCAGGCCCGCTGCCCCCCCCCACCGCTCTGCAGCATCTCCAGCTCCTCATTAACTAATTACCCCCCATTCCTTAATTACCCATTCATTAATTACCCCCCCCAACCCCTGCAGCATCTCCAGCTCCTCATTACCCTAATTACCCCCACCCATTAATTACCCCAGGCCCGCTGCCCCCCCCAACCCCTGCAGCATCTCCAGCTCCTCATTACCTAATTACCCCCCCCGTTAATTACCGCAGGCCCGCTGCCCCCCCCCAAGGCCCTTCAGCAGCTGCAGGTCCCGCTGCTGCCGCGCCGCCGCTGCCGCTGCCTTTACTCCGCCTCGGCCGGCGCTGAGGATTCGGCCCAGCCGGCGCTGGACACCGTGTGCGCGGGGCAGCTGAGCGGGGGGAGGGACGCCTGCCAGGTGGGGACCTCAGTGTCACCTCGTGTCGCCTCCTGTCACCTCCTGTCACCTGCTGTCACCTCCTGTGTCGCCTCCTGTCACCTCTGGCGTCACCTCCATTGGCACCTCTGGTGTCACCTGTGGTGTCACCTCCCTGCTGTCACCTCTGATGGCACCTCTGGTGTCGCCTCCCTGCTGTCACCTCCCTGCTGTCACCTCCCTGCTGTCACCTCCGGTGTCCTCCACCCCCCAAAGCCCCCCATTTCCCCGCATCCCCATCACCCCCCCAAAGTCCCCCATGCCCCCCCTCCCAGCCTCTCCAACACCCCCAAAGACCCCATGCCCCGCATCCCCATCACCCCCCCAAAGTCCTCCTTGCCCCCCATGTCCCCACATCCCCATCACCCCCCCAAAGTCCTCCATGCCCCCCCACATCTCCAAAGTCCTCCATGCCCCCAAAGCCCCCCATGTCCCCACATCCCCATCACCCCCTCAAAGTCCTCCATGCCCCCCACATCCCCACATCCCCACCACCCCTAAAGCTCCCCATGTCCCCACATCCCCATCATCCCCCCCATGTCCCCCATGCCCCCCATATCCCCATCACCATCCCCAAGCCCCCCATCACCTCCCAACGCCCCCAAAGCCCCCCCCCCAACCCCTTAACCCCCCCCTGTCCCCGCAGGGCGATTCGGGCGGTCCCCCCAAAACCCCAGTGTCCCCACATCCCCATCACCCCCCACGCCCCCCATGTCCCCAAAGTCCTCCATGCCCCCCACGTCCCCACCACCCCCAATGCTCCCCACGTCCCCAAAGTCCTCCATGCCCCCAAAACCCCCCATGTCCCCACATCCCCATCATGCCCCCCATGTCCCCACATCCCCATCACCCCCCGAAGCCCCCCATGTCCCCACATCCCCATCACCCTCCCCCAATGCCCCCCATGTCCCCAAAGCCCCCGATGTCCCCACATCCCCAAGCCCCCCATCACCCCCCATCACCTCCCAACCCTCCCCCCACACCCCACCCCCCCCTTTTAACCCCCCCCTGTCCCCACAGGGTGATTCTGGTGGTCCCCCTATTGCCCCCCATGTCCCCACATCCCCATCACCCCCCCAAAGTCCTCCATGCCCCCCATATCCCCACATCCCCACCACCCCTAAAGCTCCCCATGTCCCCACATCCCCATCACCCCCCCTAAGCCCCCCACGCCCCCCATGTCCCCATCACCTCCCCATGCCCCCCATGTCCCCGCATCCCCGTCACCCCCCGAAGCCCCCCATGTCCCCACATCCCCATCACCCCCCCCAAGCCCCCCATCACCCCCCAACGCCCCCAAAGCCCCCTCCCCCCCAAAGCCCCCCCCCCCCAACCCCTTAACCTCCCCATGTCCCCGCAGGGCGATGTCCCCACATCCCCATCACCCTCCCCAAGCCCCCCATCACCCCCCATCACCCCCCAACCCTCCCCCCACCCCCCACCCCCTCCCCTTAACCTCCCCCTGTCCCCACAGGGTGATTCTGGTGGTCCCCCCATTGCCCCCCATATCCCCACATCCCCACCACCCCCAAAGCCCCCCATGTCCCCACATCCCCATCACCCCCCCAAAGCCCCCAATGCCCCCCATGTCCCCAAAGTCCTCCATGCCCCCCACATCCTCCAAGTCCTCCATGCCCCCCATGTCCCCGCATCCCCATCACCCCCCCAAGTCCCCCATGCCCCCCACATCCCCAAAGCCCTTCATGCCCCCACATCCCCACATCCCCATCACCCCCCAAAGCCCCCCATGTCCCCACATCCCCATCACCCCCCCAAGTCCCCCATGTCCCCCACATCCCCATCACCCCCCCAAGTCCTCCATGTCCCCCCCTCCCAACCTCTCCAACATCCCCAAAACCCCCGATGTCCCTGCATCCCCAAGCCCCCCATCACCCCCCAAGTCCTCCATGTCCCCCCCCTCCCAACCTCTCCAACACCCCCAAAGCCCCCATGTCCCCGCATCCCCATCACCCCCCCAAAGCCCCCAATGCCCCCCATGTCCCCAAAGTCCTCCATGCCCCCAAAGCCCCCCATATCCCCACATCCCCATCACCCCCCCCAAAGTCCCCCATGCCCCCCACATCCTCAAAGTCCTTCATGCCCCCCATGTCCCCGCATCCCCACCACCCCCAAAGCCCCCCACGTCCCCACATCCCCATCACCCCCCCAAGTCCCCCATGTCCCCCACATCCCCATCACCCCCCAAGTCCTCCATGTCCCCCACATCCCCATCACCCCCCCAAGTCCCCCATGTCCCCCACATCCCCATCACCCCCCAAGTCCTCCATGTCCCCCACATCCCCATCACCCCCCCAAGTCCCCCATGTCCCCCACATCCCCATCACCCCCCAAGTCCTCCATGTCCCCCACATCCCCATCACCCCCCAAGTCCTCCATGTCCCCCCCCTCCCAACCTCTCCAACATCCCCAAAGCCCCCGATGTCCCCGCATCCCCAAGCCCCCCATCACCCCCCATCACCCCCCATCACCCCCACAGCCCCCCCCCCCAACCCCTTAACCCCCCCCTGTCCCCGCAGGGCGATTCAGGCGGTCCCCTGTCCTGCCTGGTGGGTGACACGTGGCTCCTCGCCGGCATCGTCAGTTGGGGCGAAGCCTGCGGTTTGCCCGGCCGCCCCGGCGTTTACACCAGCATGGCTGCTCACAGCTCCTGGATCTCAACCCTCGTCCCCGACGCTCCCCTCCGTCACCCGGACCTCGGCTTCGTCCCCGAGGATGAGGACGATGGCAGCCCCTGCACCCGGGAAGAGGAGGAAGGAGGAGGGACGTGGGCTCGACCTTTGCCCCCCGCCGGGGCGACGGACGGAAGCGACGGCGTCGGGGTTTCGGTGGCGGTGATGGCGGTGGTGGTGGCGGTGGGGTGGTGGGGGGGAGGGGGGGTGGTGGTGGTGGGGTGACGGAGTGGGGGGTGGGGGGTGGGGAGGGAAAGAAGTGGGGCAGGAGGTTCGAATCTGGGAGTTTGGGTTGGGGGGCGGCAGGCAGGAATGGAGCCGGGACGCAGATTTTGGTACCCATGGGAGATGGTGGCACCCAAGAATGGATGGCACACAATAGTGGATCCAGGACCCAGATTTTGGCACTGGGAGCCCAGATTTTGGCAGCCATGGGGGATGGTGGCACCCAAGAGTGGATCCAGGACACAGAATTTGGCACTGGGCACCAAACTTTGGCACCCATGGGGGATGATGGCACCCAAGAGTGGATCCAGGACCCAGATTTTGGCAGCCATGGTTGATGATGGCACCCAAGAGTGGATCCAGGACCCAGATTTGGGCACCCATGGGGGATGATGGCACCCAACAGTGGATCCAGGACCCAGATTTTGGCACCCATGGGAGATGGTGGCACCCAAGAATGGATCCAGGACCCAGATTTTGGCACTGGGAACCGAAATTTTGGCAGCCATGGTTGATGATGGCACCCAAGAGTGGATCCAGGACCCAGATTTGGGCACCCATGGGGGATGGTGGCACCCAAGAATGGATCCAGGACCCAGATTTTGGCACCCATGGGAGATGGTGGCACCCAAGAATGGATCCAGGACCCAGATTTTGGCACTGGGAACCCAAGTTTTGGCACCCATGGTTGGTGATGACAACCAACAGTGGATCCAGGACCCAGATTTTGGCACCCGTGTGGAATGATGGCACCCAAGAGTGGATCCAAGACCCCAAATTGTGGCACTGGGAACCCAAATTTTGGCAGCCATTGTTGATGATGGCACCCAACAGTGGCTCTGGACCCAGATTTTGGCACCCATGGGGGATGGTGGCACCAAAGAATGGATCCAAGACCCAAATTTAGGCACCCATGGTTGATGATGGCACCCAACAGTGGCTCTGGACCCCGAATTTTGGCACCTGAAGTGAACGATGGCACCCAACTGTGGCTCTCGATCCCAAATTCTGGCACCCGTAGTGGTTGGTGACACCCAAAATGGCTCCAGGGACCCCAAAATGGCTTCGAAACCCCAAACTTTGACACCAGGAACCCAAATCTTGGAACCTGCATCGCATGATGGCACCCAGAAATGGCCCAGGGCACCCAATTTTGGCACCCAACGTGGACGATGGCACCCAACAACGGCTCCAGGACCCGAATCGTGGCACCCCCCCCCCCCCCCCCGCCCTCCAGGGACCCCAAAAATGCCCCGTTTCACCCCAAAAACCACCTCCGGACCCCCCCCACCCATCACAGCCCCCAAAATGCCTCGGCGCCCCAAAACCGCCTCATTTCACCCCAAAATCAGCCCCAATAAAAACACGGAGCACCTCAACAATTCCACCTTCAACTTTTATTGCCGGAACAGCGCGGGGCACCCATGGGTGACGGTGACATCACTGGGTGTTGGGGACACTGAAAGGTGACACCTGAGGGTGTTGGGGGCACCTAAAGGTGACACGGTTGGCTGTTGGGGGCACCCATGGGTGACAGTGACACCTGAGGGTGTTGGGGACACTGAAAGGTGACACCTGAGGGTGTTGGGGACACCCATGGGTGATGGTGACACCAATGGGTGTTGGGGACACCCAAAGATGACAACTGAGGGTGTTGGGGACACTGAAAGGTGACACCGTTGGCTGTTAGGGGCACCCATGGGTGACAGTGACACCTGAGGGTGTTGGGGACACTGAAAGGTGACACCGTTGGCTGTTAGGGGCACCCATGGGTGACGGTGACACCTGAGGGTGTTGGGGACACTGAAAGGTGACACCTGAGGGTGTTGGGGGGCACCCATGGGTGACGGTGACACCAATGGGTGTTGGGGACACTGAAAGGTGACACCTGAGGGTGTTGGGGGCACCCATGGGTGACGGTGACACCACTGGGGGTTGGGGACACCCAAAGGTGACACCTGAGGGTGTTGGGGACACTGAAAGGTGACACCGTTGGCTGTTAGGGGCACCCATGGGTGACGGTGACACCTGAGGGTGTTGGGGACACTGAAAGGTGACACCTGAGGGTGTTGGGGGGCACCCATGGGTGACGGTGACACCAATGGGTGTTGGGGACGCCTAAAGGTGACACCTGAAGGGGTTGGTGACATCCATGGGTGACGGTGACACCCAAAGTGACACCTGAAGGTGCTGGGGACACCCATGGGTGACAATGACACCCAAAGATGACACCTGAAGGGGTTGAGGACACCCATGGGTGACGGTGACACCCAAAGGTGACACCTGAAGGGGTTGGGGACACCCATGGGTGACGGTGACACCCAAAGGTGACACCTGAAGGGGTTGATGACACCCATAGGTGACGGTGACACCCAAAGGTGACACCTGAAGGGGTTGGGGACACCCATGGGTGACGGTGACACCCAAAGGTGACACCTGAAGGGGTTGGGGGCACCCATGGGTGACGGTGACACCCAAAGGTGACACCTGAAGGTGCTGGTGACACCCATGGGTGACGGTGACACCAGTGGCTGTTGGGGACACCCAAAGGTGACACCTGAAGGGGTTGGGGACACCCAGGGGTGACGATGACACCCAAAGGTGACATCTGAAAGGGGTTGGGGACACCCAAAGGTGACGGTGACACCAGTGGCTGTTGGGGACACCTAAAGGTGACACCTGAAGGGGTTGGGGACACCCATGGGTGACGGTGACACCAGTAGCTGTTGGGGACACCCAAAGGTGACTCCTGAAGGGGTTGGGGACACCCACGGGTGACGGTGACACCCAAAGGTGACACCTGAAGGTGTTGATGACACCCATGGGTGACGCTGACAGCACTGGGTGTCACTTCTTGGCCAGCTTCGCCTGTTTGTGTTTCGGAGGAGCCCAACGGAGACAAATGGAGTCAACTGGAGGCCAAAAAAACCCCAAAACCGTAATTAGCAGAGACGGAGCCCAAACGGGGCGTTAATTAGGGGCGTTAATTAGGGGCGTTAATTACCGGTGATGGGAGGCTTCTTGTACTGGGCGCTCTTGAGGTGCTCCTCCACCAGTTTGGGGGTGACGCAGATGACGTGCTGCCCCTTCCAGTACTTCACCATGTTGAGCGACTGCAGCGTGCTGATGATGTCCGTCTGCGTGATGCTGGTCATCTGGCTGCGAGGGGGGGGGGTACTGGGATTACTGGGAGGTACTGGGAGCTTACTGGTGTGACTGGGAGCTCACTGGTGTGACTGGGAGCTCGCTGGTGTGACTGGTGGCCAACGGAGCTCCTTGGTGGAGATGGAAGCCCTCCACGAGCTCACGGTTCTGGGCTTCCTGGTGGGGTTGGTGGCATCTCTTGGGGCTCACTGGTCTTACTGGGAGCCTTACTGGTCTTACTGGGGGCTCACTGGTCTTACTGGGAGATACTGGGAGCTCACTGGTGTGACTGGGAGCTTACTGGTCTTGCTGGTGGCCAACGGAGCTCCTTGGTGGAGATGGAGCTCACATTCTTGGGCTTCCTGGTGGGGTTGGTGGCATCTCTTGGGGCTTCTCGTCTTACTGGGAGCTTACTGGTCTTACTGGGGGCTCACTGGTCTTACTGGGAGGTACTGGGAGCTTACTGGTTTTACTGGGAGCTCGCTGGTGTGACTGGTGGCCAACGGAGCTCCTTGGTGGAGATGGAAGCCCTCCACGAGCTCACGCTCCTGGGCTTCCTGGTGGGGTTGGTGGCATCTCTTGAGGTTCCTCACCTTACTGGGAGCTCACTGGTCTTACTGGGAGGTACTGGGAGCTTACTGGTCTTACTGGGATCGTACTGGGAGCTCGCTGGTCCCATACTGTTCCCATACTTGTGTTACTGGTCCCATACTGGTCCCATACTGGTGTTACTGCTCCCACACTGGAGCTACTGGTCCCATACTGGTGTTGCTGGTCCCATCCCGGTCCCATACCAGTGCTACTGGTCCCATACTGGTCCATACTGGTGTTTCTGGTCCCATACTGGTCCCATACTGGTCCCATACCAGTGCCACTGGTCCCATACTGGTCCCATACTGGTGTTTCTGTCCCATACTGGTCCCATACTAGTTCTATACTAGTGCTACTGGTCCCATACTGGTCCCATACCAGTTCCATACTGGTGCTACTGGTCCCATACTGGTCCCATACTGGTGTTTCTGGTCCCATACTGGTCCCATACCAATTCCATACCGGTGCTACTGATCCTATACTGGTCCCATAGTGGTGCTACTGGTCCCATACTGGTGTTTCTGGTCCCATACTGGTCCCATACTGGTGTTACTGGTCCCATACTGTTCCTATACCTGTGTTTCTGGTCCCATCCTGGTCCCATACTGGTGTTACTGGTCCCATACTGTTCCCTTACTTGCTTTTCTGGTCCCATACTGTTCCCATCCCGGTCCCATACTTGTGTTTCTGGTCCCATCCCGGTCCCATACCGGTGTTACTGGTCCCATACCGGTGTTACTGGTCCCATACTGGTGTTTCTTGTCCCATACTGTTCCCATCCTGGTCCCATACTGGTCCCATCCCAGTCCCATACTTGTGTTTCTGGTCCCATACCGGTCCCATACCGGTGTTACTGGTCCCATACCGGTGCCATTGGTCCCATACGGTTGTTACCGGTCCCATACCGGTGTTACTGGTGCCATACTGGTGTACCTGAGGTCCTTGATGGACAGCGTGCCTCGGAAGTCCCTGAGGATCTCCAGCAGCACCCAGGACCAGTAGCTGCGGTAGCTCAGCTTGCCCAGATCCGACAGCGGCTTCTCGGGGGATCCCACGGTGCTCTCCAGCTTGGACAGCTCGTAACCTAAGGGCGGCCCCAAAACGGCCCCAAATGGCACCAAACGACCCCAAAATGGCCCCACATGGCCCCCAAGTAGCTCAAAGTGGGTCCAAATGGCACCAAAATGGCACCAAATGGCCCCAAAATGGCCCTAAATGGCCCCCAAGTAGCTCAAAGTGGGCCCAAACGGCACCCAAATGGCCCCAAATGACCCCAAAACGGCCCTAAATGGCCCCCAAGTAGCTCAAACTGGCCCCAAATGGCCCCAAACGTCCCCAAAATGGCCCCAAACGACCCCAAAATGGCCCTAAATGGCCCCCAAGTAGCTCAAACTGGCCCCAAATGGCCCCAAGCGTCCCCAGAATGGCCCCAAACGACACCAAAATGGCCCTAAATGGCCCCCAAGTAGCTCAAACTGGCCCCAAATGGCACCCAAATGGTCCCAAATGACCCCAAAATGGCTCTAAATGGCCCCAATATGGCCCTAAATGGCCCCCAAGTAGCTCAAAGTGGACCCAAATGGCCTCAAATGACCACAAAATGGCTCCAAATGACCCCAAAATGGCCCTAAATGGCCCTAAATGGCCCCCAAGTAACTCAAAGTGGACCCAAAAGGCCCCAAATGACCACAAAATGGCTCCAAATGACCCCAAAATGGCTCCAAATGGCCCCCAAGTAGCTCAAACTGGCCCCAAACGACCCCAAAATGGCCCCAAACAACCCCAAAATGGCCCCAAATGGCCCCCAAGTAGCTCAAAGTGGGCCCAAATGGCACCCAAATGGCCCCAAACGACCCCAAATTGGCCCCAAACGACCCCAAAGTGGCCCCAAATGGCCCCCAAGTAGCTCAAACTGGCCCCAAATGGCACCCAAATAGCCCCAAAATGGCCCTAAATGGCCCCCAAGTAGCTCAAACTGGCCCCAAATCTCACCAAAACGGCCCCAAAATGGCCCCCAAATAATTCAGTTGCCCCAAATGTCACCAAATTGGTCCCAAACGACCCCAAAATGGCCCCAAAATGGCCCCCAAGTAGCTCAAAGTGGGCCCAAATGGCACCCAAATGGCCCCAAACGACCCCAAATTGGCCCCAAACGACCCCAAAGTGGCCCCAAATGGCCCCCAAGTAGCTCAAACTGGCCCCAAATCTCACCAAAACGGCCCCAAAATGGCCCCCAAATAATTCAGTTGCCCCAAATGTCACCAAATTGGTCCCAAACGACCCCCAAATGGCCCTAAATGGCCCCTAAATAGCTCAGTGCCCCCAAATCTCACCAAAATGGTCCCATACAACCCCAAATTGGCCCCAAATGGCCCCCAAGTAGCTCAAAGTGGGCCCAAATGGCACCCAAATGGTCCCAAATTTGCCCCAAAATGGCTCCAAACAGCTCCCAAGTAGCTCAAAGTGGCCCCAAATGTCACCCAAATGGCCCCAAACGACCCCAAAACAGCCTTAAATGGCCCCCAAGTAGCTCAAACTGGCCCCAACTGGCCCCAAACGTCCCCAAAATGGCCCCAAACGACACCAAAATGGCCCCAAAATGGCCCCCAAGTAGCTCAAACTGGCCCCAACTGGCCCCAAACGTCACCAAAATGGCCCCAAACGACACCAAAATGGCCCTAAATGGCCCCCAAGTAGCTCAAAGTGGACCCAAATGGCCCCAAATGACTCCAAAATGGCCCCAAACGACCCCAAAATGGCCCCAAAATGGCCCCCAAGTAGCTCAAAGTGGGCCCAACTGGCCCCAAACGTCCCCAAAATGGCCCCAAACGACACCAAAATGGCCCTAAATGGCCCCCAAGTAGCTCAAACTGGCCCCAAATGGCCCCAAGCGTCCCCAGAATGGCCCCAAACGACACCAAAATGGCCCTAAATGGCCCCCAAGTAGCTCAAACTGGCCCCAAATGGCACCCAAATGGTCCCAAATGACCCCAAAATGGCTCTAAATGGCCCCAATATGGCCCTAAATGGCCCCCAAGTAGCTCAAAGTGGACCCAAATGGCCTCAAATGACCACAAAATGGCTCCAAATGACCCCAAAATGGCCCTAAATGGCCCTAAATGGCCCCCAAGTAACTCAAAGTGGACCCAAAAGGCCCCAAATGACCACAAAATGGCTCCAAATGACCCCAAAATGGCTCCAAATGGCCCCCAAGTAGCTCAAACTGGCCCCAAACGACCCCAAAATGGCCCCAAACAACCCCAAAATGGCCCCAAATGGCCCCCAAGTAGCTCAAAGTGGGCCCAAATGGCACCCAAATGGCCCCAAACGACCCCAAATTGGCCCCAAACGACCCCAAAGTGGCCCCAAATGGCCCCCAAGTAGCTCAAACTGGCCCCAAATGGCACCCAAATAGCCCCAAAATGGCCCTAAATGGCCCCCAAGTAGCTCAAACTGGCCCCAAATCTCACCAAAACGGCCCCAAAATGGCCCCCAAATAATTCAGTTGCCCCAAATGTCACCAAATTGGTCCCAAACGACCCCAAAATGGCCCCAAAATGGCCCCCAAGTAGCTCAAAGTGGGCCCAAATGGCACCCAAATGGCCCCAAACGACCCCAAATTGGCCCCAAACGACCCCAAAGTGGCCCCAAATGGCCCCCAAGTAGCTCAAACTGGCCCCAAATCTCACCAAAACGGCCCCAAAATGGCCCCCAAATAATTCAGTTGCCCCAAATGTCACCAAATTGGTCCCAAACGACCCCCAAATGGCCCTAAATGGCCCCTAAATAGCTCAGTGCCCCCAAATCTCACCAAAATGGTCCCATACAACCCCAAATTGGCCCCAAATGGCCCCCAAGTAGCTCAAAGTGGGCCCAAATGGCACCCAAATGGTCCCAAATTTGCCCCAAAATGGCTCCAAACAGCTCCCAAGTAGCTCAAAGTGGCCCCAAATGTCACCCAAATGGCCCCAAACGACCCCAAAACAGCCTTAAACGGCCCCCAAGTAGCTCAAACTGGCCCCAACTGGCCCCAAACGTCCCCAAAATGGCCCCAAATGACACCAAAATGGCCCCAAAATGGCCCCCAAGTAGCTCAAACTGGCCCCAACTGGCCCCAAACGTCCCCAAAATGGCCCCAAACGACACCAAAATGGCCCCAAAATGGCCCCCAAGTAGCTCAAAGTGGGCCCAACTGGCCCCAAACGTCCCCAAAATGGCCCCAAACGACCCCAAAATGGCCCTAAATGGCCCCCAAGTAGCTCAAAGTGGACCCAAATGGCCCCAAATGACTCCAAAATGGCCCCAAACGACCCCAAAATGGCCCCAAAATGGCCCCCAAGTAGCTCAAAGTGGGCCCAAATGGCCCCAAATGACTCCAAAATGGCCCCAAACGACCCCAAAATGGCCCCAAAATGGCCCCCAAGTAGCTCAAAGTGGGCCCAAATGGCCCCAAATGACTCCAAAATGGCCCCAAACGACCCCAAAATGGCCCCAAAATGGCCCCCAAGTAGCTCAAAGTGGGCCCAAATGGCCCCAAATGACTCCAAAATGGCCCCAAACGACCCCAAAATGGCCCCAAAATGGCCCCCAAGTAGCTCAAACTGGCCCCAAATGGCACCCAAATGGCCCCAAATGACCCAAAAATGGCCTCAATTGTCCCCAAGTTGTCCCAAGTTGTCCCCAAATTGTCCCCCAAGGCCCCCAGCTGCCCCCCAGCGCTCACTGAAGGCGATGAGGAACTTCCCGTATCCGCGGCGTTGGTACGGCGGCAGCGTCAGGATGCAGGCCACGTTGTTGCCGTCGGGGGACTCCTTCTCCTGGGGGTCACAACAACACAACGGGGGGGTCGCAACAACACAACGACACCACCGGGTGACAACAACACAATGCAGTGGCAACAACACAACGACACAACTGGGTGACAAAAACACCACTGGGTGACAACAACACAACGTGGGGGTCGCAACAACACAACGGGGGGGTCGCAACAACACAACGACGCAACCGGGTGACAACAACACAACAACACAACTGGGTGACAACAACACAACGTGAGGGTGACAACACGACACAACCAGGTGACAACAACACAACGGGGGGGTGACAGCAACACAACGGGGGGGTGACAGCAACACAATGACACAACCGGGTGACAACAATACCACCGGGTGACAGCAACACAACGGGGGGGTGACAACAACACAACAACACAACCAGGTGACAACGACACAATGCAGTGGCAACAATACAATGACACAACCGGGTGACAAAAACACCACCGGGTGACAACAACGCAACATGGGGGTGACAACAACACGACACAACCAGGTGACAACAACACCACCGGGTGACAACAACGCAACGTGGGGGTGACAACAACACAACGACACAACCGGGTGACAACACCACCGGGTGGCAACAACAAAATGTGGGGGTGACAACACCACCACTGGGTGACAACAACACAATGACACAACCGGGTGACAACGACACAACTGGGTGACAAAAACACAACCGGGTGACAACAACACATCAATACACAACCGGGTGACAACAACACAACGTGGGGGTGACAACACGACACAACCAGGTGACAACAACACAATGCAGTGGTAACAACACAACAACACCACCGGGTGACAACAACACAACGACACAACCAGGTGACAACAACACAACGACACAACCGGCTGATAACAACACCACCGGGTGACAACAACACAACAACACAACCAGGTGACAACAACACAATGACACAACCGGGTGACAACATCACAATGCACTGGCAACAACACAATGACACAACCGGGTGACAAAAACACCACCGGGTGACAACAACACAACATGGGGGTGACAACAACACAACGACACCACCGGGTGACAACAACACAACGTGAGGGTGACAACACGACACAACCAGGTGACAACAACACTATGCAGTGGTAACAACACAACAACACAACCAGGTGACAAAAACACAATGACACCACCGGGTGACAACAACACAATGCATTGGCAACAACACAACGACACAACCACGTGACAACAACAACACTGGGTGGCAACAACACAACGACACAACCGGGTGACAACAACACAACACAGTGACAGCAACACAACACGGTGACAGCAACACAGCAACACAAAAACACAACACGGTGACAGCAACACAACACAGTGACAGCAACACAGCAACACAGCAACACAACACAGTGACAGAAACACAACACAACACGCTGACAGCAACACAACAACACAACATGGTGACAGCAACACAACAACATAACAGGGTGACAACAACACAACACAGTAACAGCAACACAGCAACACAACACGCTGACAGCAACACAACAGTGACAGCAACACAACACGGTGACAGCAACACAACAACACAACAACACAACACAGTGACAGCAACACAGCAACACAACAGGGTGACAGCAACACAACACAACAGTGACAGCAACACAACACGGTGACAGCAACATAACACAGTGACAGCAACACAGCAACACAGCAACACAACACAGTGACAGCAACACAACAACACAACACAGTGACAGCAACACAACACAACACAGTGACAGCAACACAGCAACACAACACGATGACAGCAACACAACACGGTGACAGCAACACAGCAACACAACACAGTGACAACAACACAACACAGTGACAGCAACACAACACAGTGACAGCAACACAACAACACAGTGACAGCAACACAGCAACACAACACCACAACACAACAACACAACACAGTGATAGCAACACAACAACACAACACAGAGACAGCAACACAAAACAGTGACAGCAACAGAACACTCTGACAGCAACACAACAACACAACGACACAACAGGGTGACACCAACACAACACGGGGGTGACACCGCCGTCCCCCCAGGGCTCACCTTGGAGAAGTAGCCCACGATGTGCGCCCCCTGGCGGTCCACCTCGGTCAGCAGGTAGAAGACGAAGGGCTCCACGTCGAAGTACAGCGTCTTGTGGTCCAGGAACAGCTTGGCCAGCAGGCACAGGTTCTGGCAGTAGATCTGGAGGGGGGTGGGGGGACGGATGGGTGTCACTTGGAGTCACCGCCACCACGTCACCCCGCTGCGGTGTCACCCCACTGTGGTGTCACCCCACCGTTGTGTCACCACGGGTCTGTGTATGGCAACACCGTGTTCCCATCTCTGTGACCCTTCCAGTTGATGCTGGCCAACAGAGGAGGTTGGGGTGGAGGACCTGATGGTCCATGTCACCTCCGTGTCACTTCCATGCCACCACGTGTCACCTCTGTGTCACCTCCATGTCACCACGTGTCCATGTATGGCAACACCACGTCCCCATCTCTATGACTCCTCTGGTTGACGTTGGCCAATGAGAGGAGGTTGTGGTGGAGGACCTGATGGCCCGTGTCACCTCCGTGTCACCATTTGTCACCTCTGTGTCACCTCCATGTCACCACGTGTCCATGTACGGAAAAACCACATCTCCATCTCTATGACCCTTCTGGTAAAGGTTGGCTGATGAGAGGAGGTTGGGGTGGAGGAGCTGATGGCCCGTGTCACCTCCATGTCACCTCTGTGTCACCTGTATCACATCTATGTCACCATGTGTCACCACTGTGTCACCTCCATGTCACCACGTGTCCATCCATGGAAAAACCACGTCCCCATCTCTATGGCTCCTCTGCTTGACGTTGGCCAATGAGAGGAGGTTGTGGTGGAGGACCTGACGTCCCGTGTCACCTCCATGTCACCTCCATGTCACCTGTATCACAGCTATGTCACCATGTGTCACCTCTGTGTCACCTCCATGTCACCACACGTCCACGCATGGCAACACCACGTCCCCATCTCCTCTGGTTGACGTTGGCCAATGAGAGGAGGTTGGGGTGGAGGACCTGATGCCTGTGTCACCTCCATGTCACCTCCGTGTCACCATTTGTCACCTCTGTGTCACCTCCATGTCACCACGTGTCCATGTACGGAAAAACCACATCTCCATCTCTATGACCCTTCTGGTAAAGGTTGGCTGATGAGAGGAGGTTGGGGTGGAGGACCTGACGTCCCGTGCCACCTCCGTGTCACCTCCATGTCACCTCCATGTCACCTGTATGACCTCCATGTCCCCACACGTCACCCCACGCGTCCCCCCCGTGTCCCCACCTTGTGGTCTTTGCCGTCCACCTCATACACAGAGATGTTGCTCTTGCGGTAGATCTCGCGTCCTGGCGGCTGTCTCCATTGGCACTGACCCTGGGGACGACCACACACATGTCACTAACGTGTCACACGTGTCCCCAAGCGTGTCGCATGCGTGTCACCCACCGCACGGATGCGGTTGGGCTCCAATTTTCAGAGCAACACCCGCAGAACCAAATGTGGGTCCCACATATCCACGTCCCCATGTGTCCTGTGTGTCCCCTAAGCGTGTCACAGATGTTCCTAAGCGTGTCACACATCTCCAAGTGTGTCACACGTGTCCCCAAGCGTGTCACATGCGTGTCACCCACCATACGGATGCAGTTGGGGCTCAGTTTTCGGGGCAACACCCGCAGACCCAAACGTGGGTCTCACGTATCCACATCCCCACGCGTCCCACGTGCCCCCTAAGCGTGTCACACGCGTGTCATGGCATGTCACACATGTTCCCAAGCGTGTCACACGTGTTCCTAAGCGTGTCACCCACCACACAGATGCAGTTGGGGCTCAGTTTTCGGGGCAACACCCGCAGACCCAATCGTGGGTCCCACGTATCCACATCCCCACGTGTCCTGCGTGCCCCCTAAGCGTGTCACACGCATGTCCTGGCATGTCACACTTGTTCCCAAGCGTGTCACCCACCATAAAGATGTAGTTGGGGTTCAGTTTTCAGGGCAACACCCCCAGACCCAATCGTGGGTCCCACGTATCCACATCCCCACGTATCCCACGTGCCCCCTAAGCGTGGCACACGCGTGTCCTGGCATGTCACACATGTCCCTAAGCACATCACGTGTGTTCCTAAGCGTGTCACCCACCACACGGATGCAGTTGGGGTTCAGTTTTCGGGGCAACACCCGCAGACCCAAACGTGGGTCCCACGTATCCACATCCCCACGCGTCCCATGTGCCCCCTAAGCGTGTCACACGCGTGTTGTGGCATGTCACACATGTTCCCAAGCGTGTCACACGTGTTCCTAAGCGTGTCACCCACCACACAGATGCAGTTGGGATTCAGTTTTCGGGGCAACACCCGCAGACCCAATCGTGGGTCTCACGTATCCACATCCCCACGTGTCCCACGTGCCCCCTAAGCGTGTCACACGCGTGTCGTGGCGTGTCACACGCGTCACCCACCAGGTGGAGGCGGTAGGTGCGCTCGTACTTCATGTACTTGAGGCAATACTCGCAGATCCACAGCTTGGGCTGCTTCCCATAATCCTCAGGGAAGGGGGAGAAATACCAGGCGTCGATCTCAAAGTGCCCGATGTGGATTTTATCCACGTATTTCACTTTGGTGATCTGAAAAACGGGGCGAAAAACGGCGTTTTTGGGGCTCCTCCTCACATCCCGGGATCCCCCTCGGGGTGGGGGGTGTTTGGGGAGGGAGGGGGGAGAGGAGATTTGGGGAGAAACGAGGCGGTTTTGGGGTCAGACTCACCGCTTCGTGCTCCTTCTCCAGCGCTGCCGTGGTCGGGTCCATCTCTGCGTAGGTCTGGGGGTCCCAGTAAGGCCCAGTGGGTCCCAGTTGCCCCCCCAGTCCTTCCCAGTCACCTCCCAGTTGCCCCCAGTCCCTCCCAGTTGCCCCCCAGTTGCCCCAAGTCCCTCCCAGTCGCCCCCCAGTTGCCCCCAAGTCCCTCCCAGTTTCCTCCCACATGCCCCCAGTTCCCTCCCAGTCGCCCCCAGTCTCTCCCAGTTGCCCCCCACGTGCCCCCAGTTCCCTCTCAGTCGCCCCAGTCACCTCCCAGTTGCCCCCAGTTCCCTCCCAGTCATCCCCAGCTCCCTCCCACTCGCCCCAGTCTCTCCCAGTCACCTCCCAGTTGCCCCCAGTCCCCCCAAGTCCCTCCCAGTTGCCCCCCACTTGCCCCAAGCCCCTCCCAGATGCCCTCGGTCCCTCCCAGTTGCCCCCCAGTTGCCCCCAAGTCCCTCCCAGTTGCTTCCCACATGCCCCCAGTTCCCTCCCAGTCTCTCCCAGTCTCTCCCAGTTGCCCCCAGTTCCCTCCCAGTCATCCCCAGCTCCCTCCCACTCACCCCAGTCTCTCCCAGTCACCTCCCAGTTGCCCCCAGTTCCCTCCCAGTCGCCCCCAGTCCCCTCCCAGATGCCCTCAGTTCCTCCCAGTCACCTCCCACTTGCCCCCCAGTCCCTCCCAGTTCCTTCCCAGTCGCCCCCAGTTCCCTCTCAGTCGCCCCCAGTCTCTCCCAGTCGCCCCCAGTTCCCTCCCAGTCATCCCCAGCTCCCTCCCACTTGCCCCAGTCTCTCCCAGTCACCTCCCAGTTGCCCCCAGTCCCTCCCAGTTGCCCCAAGTCCCTCCCAGTTGCCCCCCAGTCCTTCCCAGTCCCCTCCCAGTTGCCCCCCAGTCACCCCAGTCCCCTCCCAGTCACCCCCAGTCTCTCCCAGTTGCCCCCCAGTTGCCCCCAAGTCCCTCCCAGTTGCCTCCCACATGCCCCCAGTTCCCTCCCAGTCTCTCCCAGTCGCCCCCAGTTCCCTCCCAGTCATCCCCAGCTCCCTCCCACTCACCCCAGTCTCTCCCAGTTGCTCCAAGTCCCCCCAAGTCCCTCCCAGTTGCCTTCCAGATGTCACCAGTTCCCTCCCAGTCACCTCCCAGTTGCTCTCCCAGCCACCCCCAATCCCTCCCAGTTGTCCCCAGTCTCTCCCACTTGCCTCCCAGATGCCCCCAGTTCCCTCCCAGCCATCCCCAGCCTCTCTCAGTCATCTCCAGTCCCTCCCAGTTGTCCCAGTCCCTTCCAGTCTCTCCCAGTTGTCCCCCAGTCCCTCCCAGTCACACCCCCAGTCCCTTCCAGTTGTTCTCAGTCTTTCCCAGTTGCCCCAGTCCCTTCCAGTCTCTCCCAGTTGCCTCCCAGTCCCTCCCAGTTGCTCCCCCAGTCCCTTCCAGTTGTTCCCAGTCTTTCCTAGTTGCCCTCCCAGTTGCCCTCCCAGTCCCTCCAGTCCCTTCCAGTTGCCCCCCAGTCCCTCCCGGTTGCCCCCAGTCCCTTCCAGCCTCTCCCAGTCGCCTCCAGTCCCTCCCAGTCACTCCCAATCCCTCCCAGTCCCCTCCCAGTTGCCTCCCAGTCCGTTCCAGTCTCCTCCTAGTTGCCCCTCCAGCCCCTTCCAGTTGTCCCCAGTCATCCCAGTTGCACCCCAGTCCCTTCGTCTCTCCCAGTTGCCCCCAGTCCCTCCCAGTTGCCTCTCAGTTGCCCCCAGTTCCTCCCAGTCCCTCCCAGTTGCCCCAGTTCCTCTCAATCATCCCCAGTCCCCTCCCAGCTGCCCCAGTCCCTTCCAGTCTCTCCCAGTTGCCCCCCAGTCCCTCCCAGTCGTTCCCCCAGTCCTTCCCAGCTGCCTCCCAGTCCCTCCCAGACGTTCCCCCAGTCCTTCCCAGTTGCCCCCCAGTCCCTCCCAGTCACCCCCAGTCCCTCCCAGTTGCCTCTAAGCTGCCCCCAGTCCCTCCCAGTCCCACCCTGGTTGCTCCCCCATCCCTTCCAGTTGCTCCCATCCCTCCCAGTCTCCTCCCAATCCCTCCCAGTTCCTCCCCAGTCGCCTTGAGTCCCTCCCAGTCTCCTCCCAGTTCCCTCCCAGTTCCCCCCCCACCTTCTGCACGTGGTTGATCTCATCGTGTTTCCGTTTTTGGTTCCGGGTGATTTTTCTCTCCGGTTGTTCTGGGAGTTCCCCCAAAAACTGTTCTGAGTTTTTCTGCACGGCGTCTTTCAGCGTTTTGCTCAACGCCAGTCGGTTCCGGTCCACCCATTCGTCCAGGCGGCGGTTAACTGGGAGCACTGGGAGCTCAGCACAACCCTACAGAGACCCTACGGGGCCTTATGGGGCTCGGGGGTGGATTTGGGGCAATTTGGGGCAATTTCAGGGGATTTGGGGTGTTTCTGGGGTGTTTGGAGGACTTACAGTCAACCACCATCCAACCCAAGCGGTGGGGAACTGGGAGCACTGGGAGCTCAGCACAACCCTACAGAGACCCTACGGGGCCTTATGGGGCTCGGGGGTGGATTTGGGGCAATTTGGGGCAATTTCAGGGGATTCGGGGTGTTTTTGGGGTGGTGGAGGTGGAGCTGGAGGACTTACAGGCAACCACCATCCAACCCAAGCCGTGGTGAACTGGGAGCACTGGGAGCTCAGCACAACCCTATAGAGATCCTACGGGGCCTTACGGGGCTCGGGGGTGGATTTGGGGCAATTTGGGGCAATTTCAGGGGATTTGGGGTGTTTCTGGGGTGTTTGGAGGACTTACAGTCAACCACCATCCAACCCAAGCGGTGGGGAACTGGGAGCACTGGGAGCTCAGCACAACCCTATAGTGACCCTACGGGGCCTTATGGGGCTTGGGGGTGGATTTGGGGCAATTCGAGGCCATTTCAGGGGATTCGGGGTGTTTTTGGGGTGGTGGAGGTGGAGCTGGAGGACTTACAGTCAACCACCATCCATCCCAAGCGGTGCTGAACTGGGAGCACTGGGAGCTCAGCACAACCCTATAGCGATCCTAAAGAACCCTATGGGGTTCGGGAAGTGGATTTGGGGCAATTTGGGACAATTTTAGGGGATTTTGGGTGTTTCTGGGGTGTTTGGAGGACTTACAGGCAACCACCATCCATCCCAACTGGTGGTGAACTGGGAGCACTGGGAGCTCAGCACGGCCCTATAGAGATCCTAAAGAACCCCATGGGGTTCGGGAAGTGGATTTGGGGCAATTTGAGAGGATTTGGGGTGATTTTAAGGAATTCAGGGGTTTTTTTGGGGGTGTTGGAGGACTTACAGTCACCCTCCCACCCCCATGCGGTGAACTACAAGCAGCAGGAGCTCAGCGGATCCCTATGGAGTTGTGGGGTGACCTGGATGGGGCTATGGGGCTTTTGGGGGTATTTTGGTGGGGTTGGGGATACGGGGTTTTTCTGGGGGGGGGATTTGGGGTCCGCTGGGGGTATTTGGGGTGTTTGGAGGACTTACAGCCGACGTAGTGCACGTAGAACTCCTCGCGCCCCTCCTGCTCGTTCAGCCGCGACTGAATCACCTCCGCTGAGTCTGGAAGGAGGGGGGGGAAGCAGTGGGATCAGGGACCCCATAGCAACCCCACAGAGCCCCCAAAACCCCATAGGGGCCCCACAGAGTCCCCAAAACCCCACAGAGCCCCCAAAACCCTATAGGGGCCCCACAGAGTCCCCAAAACCCCACAGAGTCCCCAGAACCCCACAGAGCTCCCCAAAACCCCATAGGGGCCCCACAGAGCCCCCAAAACCCTATAGGGACCCCACAGAGTCCCCAAAACCCCACAGAGTCCCCAGAACCCCACAGGAGCCCCACAGAGTCCCCCCCAAAGCCCCCCAGAGTCCCCAAAACCCCATAGGGGTCCCACAGAGTCCCCAAAACCCCACAGAGCTCCCCAAAACCCCATAGGGGCCCCACTGAGTCCCCAAAACCCCACAGAGCTCCCCAAAACCCCATAGGGGCCCCACTGAGTCCCCAAAACCCCACAGAGCCCCCAAAACCCTATAGGGACCCCACAGAGTCCCCAAAACCCCACAGAGCCCCCAAAACCCTACAGGGGCCCCACAGAGTCCATAGGGCCCCCATTATGCCCCACAGGCCCCCATTATGCCCCATAGGGCCCCATTATGCCCCATAGGAACCCCATAGGCCCCCATTATACCCTATAATGCCCCATAGGACCCCATTATGCCCCATAGGGTCCCATAGGCCCCCACAGGGCCCCCATAGTGCCCCACAGGCCCCCATTATGCCCCATAGGGCCCCACAGACCCCATAGGAACCCCATTATGCCCCATAGGGCCCCACAGACCCCATAGGCCCCCATTATACCTCACAGGGTCCCCATTATGCCCCATAGGCTCCCATTATACCCTATAATGCCCCATAGGACCCCACAGACCCCACAGGCCCCCATTATACCTCATAGGGTCCCCATTATGCCCCATAGGCCCCCATTATACCCTATAATGCCCCATAGGACCCCATTATGCCCCATAGGGCCCCATAGGCCCCCATTACACCCTATAGGCTCCCATAGGCCCCCATTATGCCCCCATTATGCCCCACAGGCCCCCATAATGCCCGATAGGGCCCCACAGACCCCACAGGAACCCCATAGAGCCCCATAGGCCCCCATTATACCCCATAGGGCCCCATAATGCCCCATAGGCCCCCATTATGCCCCATAGGGCCCCATTATGTCCCATAGGGCCCCATAGGCCCCCATTACACCCCATAGGCTCCCATAGGCCCCCATTATGCCCCATAGGGCCCCACAGACCCCATAGAGCCCCATAGGCCCCCATAATACCCCACAGGCCCCCATTATACCCCATAGGGCCCCCATTATGCCCCATAGGGCCCCATTATGCCCCACAGGCCCCCATTATACCCCATAGGCCCCCATTATACCCCATAGGGCCCCACAGACCCCATAGGAACCCCATTATGCCCCATAGGGCCCCCGTTATGCCCCATAGAGTCTCATAGGCCCCCATTATACCCATAGGGCCCCATAATGCCCCACAGGCCCCTATTATGCCCCACAGGCCCCTATTATGCCCCATTATACCCCATAGGCCCCCATTATGCCCCATAGGGCGCCACAGACCGCATAGGAACCCCATAGGAACCCCATTATGCCCCATAGACCCCCATTATACCCCACAGGTCCCCATAATGCCTTATAGGCCACCATTATACCCATAGGGCCCCATAATGCCCCATAGGCCCCTATTATGCCCCACAGGCCCCCATTAAACTCCATTATGCCCCATAGGGCCCCACAGACCCCATAGGAACCCCACAGGCCCCCATTATGCCCCATAGGCCCCCATTATGCCCCACAGGCCCCCATTATACTCCATTATGCCCCATAGGGCCCCACAGACCCCATAGGAACCCCATAGGCCCCCATAATGCCCCATATGTCCCCATTATACCCCATAGGCCCCCATAATGCCCCACAGGCCCCCATAATGCCCCATAGGACCCCATTATGCCCCACAGGGCCCTATTAAGCCCCATAGGACCCCACTATGCCCCATAGGCCCCCATTATGCCCCATAGGGCCCCATAGGCCCCCATTATTCCCCATAGGCCCACATTATGCCCTATAGGGCCCCACAGACCCCATAGGAACCCCATAGGCCCCCATAATGCCCCATAGGGCCCCATTATACCCCACAGGCCCCCATAATGCCCCACAGGCCCCCATAATGCCCCATAGGACCCCATTATGCCCCATAGGACCCCATAATGCCCCACAGGCCGCCATTACGCCCCATAAGGGGCCCCCATTCCCCCCCGCAGGCCGCACTCACGCCAGCTGCCGTCCGCCCTCCGGCACAAATAGGTTTCCCCGATCTCCACCGCCACTTCCGCTTCCCGAGGCGGGGGAGGAGGCGGCGGAGGAGGGGGCGGAGGCGGGGGGGGCCCGGGCCCCGCTTCACCCCGGGGTGGGGTCGGGATCCGCACCGCCGCGCCGTTTTCCGCCGTTCCCGGAGGAACGGACAGAGCCGGAGGGTCCGCCATGATGGGGGGCGGGGAGTGGGGGGGGAAAGCGTCGCGCCGGAAGTGACGCGTGGCAGAAGCGGAAGTGGGGTACAAAAGGAGGGGTGAGAGGGAAAAATGGGTGGGGAATGCGTCGCGCCGGAAGTGACGCGTCTCAGAAAAGCGGAAGTGGGGCTAAAAAGGGAGAGCAAGAAGTGAGTGGTGGCTAGACCGGAAGTCGACTGGTCACGTGATGCGTTGCTCGGAGACGGAGTGACACCGCCTTCTGACCGAGGGCTTCGGGGAGGGCCCAGTATGGACCAGTATGGACCAGTATAGACCAGAATGGAAGCAGTGTGGACCAGTATGGACCAATAGGAACCTGTATGGCACCAGTAGGGACCAGTATGGATCAGTAGGGACCAGTATGGACCAACATGGACCAATAGGGACCAGTATGGCACCAGTCGGGACCAGCATGGACCAGTAGGGACCAATATGGACCAGCATGACCAATATGGCACCAGTATGGCACCAGCATGGACCAGTATGGACCAGCATGGCACCAGTATGGGATCAGTGGGGACCAATATGGCACCAGTATGGACCAGTATGGACCAGTGGGGACCAGTATGGCACCAGTATGGACCAGTATGACACCAGTGGAGACCAGTATGGCACCAATTTGGACCAGTATGGACCAGTATGGACCAGCATGGACCAATATGGCACCACTATGGCACCACTATGGCACCACTATGGACCAGTATGTCACTAGTATGGGACCAGTGGGGACCAGTACAGACCAAAAGGGACCAGCATGGCACCAGTAGAGACCAGTATGGCACCAGTATGGACCAGTATGGCACCAATAGGGACCAGTATGGACCAGTATGGACCAGCATGGACCAATATGGCACCAGTATTGCACCAGTATGGACCAGTATGGCACCAGCATGGCACCAGTAGGGACCAGTATGGACCAGCATGGACCAATACGGCACCAGTATTGCACCAGTACGGACCAGTATGGCACCAGTATGGCACCAGTATGGACCAGCATGACACCAGTAGAGACCAGTATGGCACCAGTATGGACCAGCATGGCACCAGTATGGACCAGAATGGCACCAGTATGGACCAGCATGACACCAGTAGAGACCGGTATGCCACCAGTATGCCACCAGTATGGCACCAGTATGGACCAGCATGGACCAGTATGGCACCAGTATGGCACCAGTAGGGACCAGCATGGATCAGCATGACACCAGTAGAGACCAGTATGGCACCAGTATGGCACCAGTATGGACCAGTATGGACCAGCATGGACCAGTATGGCACCAGTATGGCACCAGAATGGAACCAGTGGGCACCAGTATGGCACCAGTAGGAACCAGTATGGACCAGTATGGCACCAGCATGACACCAGTAGAGACCAGTATGGCACCAATAAGGACCAGTATGGCACCAGTATGGACCAGTGGGCACCAGTATGGCACCAGTATGAACCAATAGGGACCAGAATGGCACCAGTATGGCACCAGAATGGGACCAGTGGGGACCAGTATGGCACCAGTATGGACCAGTGTGGACCAATAGGGACCAATGTCTCACCAGTATGGCACCAGTATGGACCAGCGTGGACCAATAGGGACCAGTATGGCACCAGTATGGACCAGTATGGCACCAGTAGAGACCAATAGGGACCAGTATGGCACCAGTAGAGACCAGTATAGCACCAGCATGGACCAGCATGGACCAGTAGGGACCAGTATGGCACCAGTATGGCACCAGTATGGCAACAGTATGACACCAGAGTGGACCAGTAGGGACCAGTATGGCACCAGTATGGACCAGTATGGACCAGTGGACACCAGTATGGACCAGTACGACACCAGTATGGCACCAGTATGACACCAGAGTGGACCAGTAGGGACCAGTATGGCACCAGTATGGACCAGTATGGACCAGTACGACACCAGTATGGCACCAGTACGACACCAGTATGGCACCAGTAGAGACCAGTATGGCACCAGTATGGACGTGCCCCCCCCCCCCCAAACTCCTCTGGTTCTGAGTCTCCATTTTAAGCCCCTCCCCCACCGCCGCGCCGCTCCGCTGCTGCGGCACTTCCGCTTTCCGGCGGAAGCCCCGCCCACTCACTTCCGGTTCCGGCTGCTGGCGGCTGAGTGAGTGTTTGGGGGGGGCGGGGGCGGCATTAAGGGCGGATTGTGGCGATTAATTGGGGGGCGCTAATTAATTCCGAATGGGGGAGCGCTAATTAATTAGGAACGCGGCAGCGCCGCGCGGCTCATTAACGGCGCGGGGTTAATTAAGGGCGCGGGGCACAGGGTTGTGCGTTGTAATCAATAATCGGTTAATTAGCGGGGCGCTAATTAATATGCAGGGGGGTAATTAATATGCACGGTGTTAATTGCAGGGCATGGTGTTAATTATACGGCATGGAACTCATTGCGGCGCGCTGCAGTCGTTGCACGCTGCTAATTAATATGCACGGGGCTAATTAATATGCACGGGGCTAATTAACATGAACGGTGCTAATTAATATGCACGATGCTCATTACGCAGTACTAATTACAGTGCGTGGTGCTAATTAATATGCATGGTGCTAATTGCAGACCATTGCACTCATTGCACGGTGTTAATTGCAATTAACATGCACGCTGCTAATTAACATGCACGGTGCTAATTAATATGCACGGTGCTCATTGCGCGGCACTAATTACAGTGCATGGTGCTAATTAATACGGACTAATTGGTGCTAATTGGACAGCATTGCATTCACTGCTCACCCTTGCAATCATTGCACGCTGCTAATTAATATGCACGGTCCTAATTAATATGCACGGTGCTCATTGTGCAGCACTAATTACAGTGCATGGTGCTAATTAATATGCACGGTGTTAATTGCAGAGCATTGCACTCATTGCACAGTGTTAATTGTAATTAATATGCAGGGAGCTAATTAACATGCATGGTGCTAATTAACATGCACGGTGTTCATTGTGCGGCACTCATTACAGCGCACGGTGCTAATTAACATGCACTAATTGGAGGTAATTGGACAGCACTGCATTCACTGCGCAGCGTCGCATTCGTTGCACGCTGCTAATTAATATGCACAGCGCTAATTAACATGCACGGTGCTAATTAACATGCACGGTGCTCATTACGCAGAACTAATTACAGTGCGTGGTGCTAATTAATATGCACGGTGCTAATTGCACAGCATTGCATTCGTTGCACGGTGCTAATTGCAATTAGCGTGCACAGTGCTAATTAACATGCATGGTGCTAATCAACATGCACGGTACTAATTAACATGCATGGTGTTAATTGCACAGCACTAATTACAGCACGTGGTGCTAATTAATATGCACAGTTTTAATTGCGTGGCACTAATTACAGTGCACGTTGCTAATTAATATGACGGTGCTAATTGCAGAGCATTGCACTCGTTGCACGGTGTTAATTGCAATTAACATGCAGGGTGCTAATTAATATGCATGGCGCTAATTAACATGCACGGCGCTAATTAATATGTACAGTGTTAATTGCAGAGCATTGCACTCGTTGCATGGTGTTAATTGCAATTAACATGCATGGTGCTAATTAATATGCACGGTGCTCATTGTGCGGCACTAATTACAGCGCGTGGTGCTAATTAATACGCACTAATTGGTGCTAATTGCACAGCATTGCACTCATTGGACGGTGTTAATTACAAGGTGTGGTGCTAATTAATACACACGGCGCTAATTAATATGCACGGCGCTAATTGCACAGCGTTGCACTCAGTGCACAGCATTGCACTGATTGCGTGGTGTGAATTAATTGCGATGCTAATTAATTAACCGATTACCTACTCAACTAGCGAAGGGATTAACCAACTAATTAACCAACCAATTAGCCAATTAACGCACCAATTAACGAATTACTGCTGTTCTCTCCTTTCAGGCTGCCTCTGCTGCTGCCCATCCTCATTAAACCCCTAACGAAGGAGCTCGTTAACGAAGGAGCTCGTTAACTAATGAAAGAACCGGTTAATTAGTGAGTGGATGCGCCCTAATAACGGAACTGATTAATTACAGAGCGCATGCACCTAAAGAAGAAGATGGTTAATTACCGAACGAGCTCGTTAATTACTGAGTGGATGCACCTAACGAAGGAGCTCATTAATTAATAAAGGAGCTATATTTAACTAACGAAGGAACTGGTTAATTACCGGAGGAGCTGGTTAATTACCTAAGGAGCTGGTTAATTACTGAGCAGATCCACCCAAGGAAGAAGCTGGTTAATTAACGAAGGAACTGGTTAATTACCGGAGGAGGTGGTTAATTAGCAAAGGAGCTGGTTAATTACTGAGCAGATCCACCTAATGAAGGAGTTGATCAATTAGCGAAGGAGCTGATTAATTACCGAAGGAGGCGGTTAATTACTGAGCAGATCCAACTAAGAAAGGAGCTGGTTAATTAATTACCGAAGGAGCTGATTAATTCCTGCGCAGATCCACCTAATAAAGGAGGCGGTTAATTACCGAGGGAACTGACTAATTACCGAAGGAGGCGGCTAATTACCGAAGGAGCTGGTTAATTAACAAGGGAGCTGATTAATTCCTGAGCAGATCCACCTAACAAAGGAGGCGGTTAATTGCCAAAGGAGCTGATTAATTACCAAATGAGGCGATTAATTACCGAAGGAGCTGGTTAATTAACAAGGGAGCTGATTAATTACCGAAGGAGGCAGTTAATTACCGAAGGAGCTGATTAATTCCTGCACTAATCCACCTTACAAAGGAGACGATTAATTGCCAAAGGAGCTGATTAATTACCGAAGGAGCTGGTTAATTACTGAAGGAGCTCGTTAATTACCGAAGGAGCTCATTAATTACTGAAGGAGCTGATTAATTCCTGAGTGGATCCACCTAACAAAGGAGGCGATTAATTACGGAAGGAGCTGGTTAATTAGCAAAGGAGGTGATTAATTAACGAAGGAGCTGATTAATTACCGAAGGAGGCAGTTAATTACCACAGGAGCTGATCAATTACCGAAGGATCTGGTTAATTACCGAAGGAGGCAGTTAATTACCACAGGAGCTGATCAATTACCGAAGGAGCTGGTTAATTACCGAAGGAGGCAGTTAATTACCGAAGGAGCTGGTTAATTACCGAAGGAGGCAGTTAATTACCGAAGGAGCTGATTAATTCCTGAGTGGATTCACCTAACAAAGGAGGCGATTAATTGCGAAAAGAGTTGATTAATTACTGAAGAAGCTGGTTAATTACCGAAGGAGCTGATTAATTTCTGCGCGGATCCACCTAACAAAGGAGGCGATTAATTACCGAAGGAGCCGGTTAATTAGTAAAGGAGGCGATTAATTACCAAAGGAACTGATTAATTACTGAAGGAGCTCGTTAATTACCAAAGGAGCTCGTTAATTACCGAAGGAGGCAGTTAATTACCGAAGGAGGCGATTAATTACCGAAGGAGCTGTTCAGTTACCCAAGGACCCGTTCAATCACCGAAAGAGCTGCAATTAATTACCGAAGGAAGCGATCAATTAACGACAGACCCGGTTAATTAACTAATTAATTAATTATTACTCCATGCCCCGCCCCCAGGCCCGCTTTCGCCGCCTGCGCCGCTGGGCCCGGCTGCTGGTGCTGCAGAACGGGGCGCTGTGCGATGAGCTGGCCCGCATCGAGAGCAAATGGCTGCGAGCCAGAACCGAGCGCAGGTTCCTCCTCACCAGGCTGCTCCGCCATCGCGCGGCCGCCGTGCAGCCCCTGCACAACCCCGCCAGGAGGGCCAGGAGGAGGAGCGAGGGGGGGAGGAAGGGGGACGGGGGAACCACCGAGGCGGGTGGGGGACAGGAAGGAGGTTGGCAAGATGCTAGGAGTCAAGATGGACGGCAGCAAGATGGCGGGTGGCAAGATGGCCGGAGTCAAGAGGGCGGGTGGCAAGATGGGCGGCAACAAGATGGCCGACACCAAGATGGCCGACCGCGAGATGGCGGGTGGCAAGATGGCCGACCGCGAGATAGCAGATGGCAAGATGGCCGACAACAAGATGGCCGACTGCAAGATGGCCGACTGCAAGATGGTCGACTGCAAGATGGTGGCTGGCAAGATGGCCGACACCAAGATGGCGGGTGGCAAGATGGACAGCGGCAAGATGGCCGACACCAAGATGGCCGACTGCAAGATGGTGGTTGGCAAGATGGCCGACTTCAAGATGGCAGGTGGCAAGATGGCCGACACCACGATGGCCAAATCCAAGATGGCCGACATGAAGATGGTGGCGGCTGGCAAGATGGCGGGCGGCAAGATGGCCGAATCCAAGATGGCCGAATCCAAGATGGCCAACAACAAGATGGTGGCTACCAAGATGGCCAAATCCAAGATGGCGGCTGGCAAGATGACCGACAGCAACATGGCCGACTCCAAGATGGCCGACATGAAGATGGCGGCTGGCAAGATGGCGGCCATCACGGCGGCTGGCAAGACAGCCGACACCAAGATGGCCGACACCCAGACGGCGGCCATTTTCAAGATGGCGGCCTCCGCACTGGTGGACGTTTCCAAGATGGCGGCCTCCGCTCTGGTGGCCGTTTTCAAGATGGCGGCCGCCATGTTGCAACTCAGCGCGATGGGTTGAGGCCAATTAACGCCCGGGAGGAATCAATTAACCGCCCCGTTAACGAACCTCTAATTACCTCCCACCCCCCCCACCCCGGCGCCGAGCCGCTCGTTAACCCCGCACCAATTAACCCCGGCGCCGAGCCGCTAACGAACTCCCGCATCCAATTAAGGCCGGCACGGCCCCTTAATGAATCCCTCATTAACCCCCCACACCCGAGGTCGATGACCCCTGCGAGGTCGATGACCTCCGCCGACCCCGCGGCCGTTAACGAGGCGCTCGTTAGCGGCGCTAATGAGGAGGAGGATAATGAGGATAACGAGGACGACGACGACGACGACGACGACGACGCTGCGCTGTTCCCCTATGGCGACATCTTCCTGCACAGCCCCTGATGGCAATAAAGCAGTGGTGGCTACCAAACGTGGCTGCTGGGCTACCAAATATGGCCGCCGGGCTACCAAACCCAATGGTGGCTACCAAACATACATGGTTGCAGGGCTACCAAACATGGCTGCCGGGCTACCAGATATGGCCGCCGGGCTACCAAAACCAATGGTGGCTATCAAACGTAGCTGATGGGTTACCAAAACCAATGGTGGCTACCAAATATGGCTGCTGGGCTACCAAATATGGCCGCCGGCCACCAAACCCAATGGTGGCTATCAAATGTGGCTGCTGGACTACCAAAACCCAATGGTGGCTACCAAACGTGGCTGCTGGGTTATCAAACATGGCTGCTGGGCTACCAAATATGGCCGTCAGGCTACCATATCCAATGGTGGCTACCAAACATACATGGCAGCGGAGCTACCAAACATGGCTGCCGGACTACCAGATATAGCCGCCGGGCTACCAACCCCAATGGTGGCTACCAAACATGGCTACTGGGCTACCAAATATGGCTGCCAGGCCACCAAACCCAATGGTGGCTACCAAATATGGCTGCTGGGCTACCAAAACCCAATGGTGGCCATAAAACCCCGCATCTGCCCTCACTTACGGGGCAGGATCCACACTTATGGGGCAGAGGCCCACACTTATGGGTCTGAGATCCCACTTATGGGGCAGAGACCCACATTTATGGGGCAGGATCCACACTTATGGGTCTGAGACCCCCACTTATGGGGCAGAGACCCACACTTATGGGGCAGGACCTCCACTTATGGGGCAGAGACCCCACTTATGGGGCAGAATCCCCACTTATGGGGCAGAGACCCCCACTTATGGGGCAGGATCCGCACTTATGGGGCAGGATCCACACTTATGGGGCGGGATCCACACATATGGGGCAGGACCCACACTTATGGGGCAGGACCCCCACTTATGGGGCAGAGACCCCCACTTATGGGGCAGGATCCGCACTTATGGGGCAGGATCCCCACTTATGGAGTCACTCCACACTTATGTCACTGAAATCCACTTTAATGAAGCAGAGACCCCCACTTATGGGGCAGAGACCTCCACTTATGGGGCAGGATCCACACTTATGGGGCGGGGATCTCCCATTCTGGTTCCCAGCCCCCTGCTTATGGGTCTGAGACTCCTACTTCCGGTTCCCAGCCCCTCACTTCCGGTTCCCAGTCCCCCTACTTCTGGTTCCCAGCCCCCCACTTCCGGTTTCCATCCCCACTTCCGGTCCCTAGCTTCCCACTTCCGGTCCCTAACCCCCACATCCGGTCCCTGGCCCCCATTTCCGGTCCATAGCCCCCCCACATCCGGTCTCTAGCCCCCCACTTCTGGTTCCCAGCCCCTCATTTCTGGTTTCCATCCCCACTTCCAGTCCCCAGCTCCCACTTCCGGTTCCCAGCCCCCACATCCGGTCTCTAGCCCCCCACTTCTGGTTCCCAGCCCCCTCACTTCCGCTTTCTATCCACACTTCCGGTCCCTAGCCCCCATTTCCGGTCCCTAGCCCCTCACTTCCGGTCCCTAGCCCCCACATCCGGTTCCCAGCCACCCACTTACGGGTCTGAGACCCCCACTTCCGGTTTCCATCCACACTTTCAGTCTCTAGCCCCCACTTCCGGTCTCCAGCCCCCACATCCTCTCCCTATCCCCCCCCCCCCCCAGTCACGTGCCCTTTCTCCCCCCTTCCGTTTCCCCGCCCCCCTCCCCCTCCTGCCCCCCTTCAGGTTCCCGGATGTTGTGGATGACCTCGATGACCCCGGCACAGCGGCGCAGTTCCCGGATGAGGCGCTCGGCCCGCTCCCACTGTTCCGCCTGCAGCGCCACCTGCCGCTGGGGGACCAAACGGACGCCGGAAGACAAAAGGCGGAGCCCCGCCTGCTGCAGCCGCTGCCCCACCGAGCTCAGATCCGACGGCCGGCACAGGAACTAAGGGGGGAGGGGGGGAGGGAGCGCGGGGAATTATGGGATGGTCCCTAGCCCCCACATCCAGTCCCTAGGCCCCCACTTCCGGTCCTTAGCCACCCTCTTCCGGTCCCTAGCCCCACTTCCGGTCCCTAGCCCCCACTTCCGGTCCCTAGCCGCCCTCTTCCGGTCCGTAGCCCCCACATCCGGTCCGTAGCCCCCCGCTTCCGGTCCCTAGCTCCCCACTTCCGGTCTTTAGCCCCCACATCCGGTCACTAGCCCACCACTTCCGGTCCCTAGCCTCCACATCCGGTCCCTAGGCCCCCATTTCCGGTCCCTAGCCCACACATCCGGTCCCTAGTCCCCACATCCGATTCCTAGCCGCCCACTTCCGGTCCCTAGCCCACACATCCGGTTCCTAGCCCCCCACATCCGGTCCCTAGGCCCCCACATCCGGTCCCTAGCCCTCCGCTTCCGGTCCCTAAGCCCCCACATCCGGTCCCTAGCCCCCCACTTCCGGTCCCTAGCTCCATTATGGGATGGAGGAATCCTATAGGGGCACTTATGGGGGAGATGTGGGGGGTAGAGGGAAAATTATGGGATGAGGGGGTTCTATAGGGGCACTTAGGGGGCACTTATGGGGTTTATAGGGGACTTGTGGGGCACTTATGGGGCTTATGGGGGCACTTATGGGGGAGATGTGGGGGGCAGAGGAGGGATTACGAGATGGGGGGGTTCTATAGGGGCACTTATGGGGGTTATGGGGGCACTTATGGGGCACCGGGGTTTTGTAGGGTCACTTATGGGATCGGTGGGGTTGTATAGGGTCACTGATGGGGCAATGGGGTTCTCTTGGGGCTTTTATGGGATCAGTAGGGTCCTATAGGGCACTTATGGGGCACTGGGGTCCTATAGGGTCACTGATGGGAGCAGTGGGGTCTTATAGGGGACTTATAGGATCGGTGGGGTTCTATAGGGCACTTATGGGGCAGTGCGGTTCTTTTGGGGCTTTTATGGGATCAGTGGGGTCCTCTAGGGTCACTTATGGGATCAGTGGGGTCTTATAGGGGACTTATGGGGCAGTGGGGTTCTATAGGGGCTTTTATGGGATCAGTGGGGTCCTATAGGTTCACTTATGGGATCAGTGAGGTCCTAGAGAGAACCTATGGGGCAATGGGGTTCTATAGGGGTTTTTATGGGATCAGGGGCTTTTATGGCATCAGTGGGGTCTTACAGGGGACTTATGGGGCCGTGGGGTTCTATAGGGTTACTTATAGGATCAGTGGGGTCTTATAGGGGACTTCTAGGGGAATTGGGGTCCTCTAGGGTCACTTATGGGATCAGTGGGGTCTTATAGGGGACTTATAGGGCAATAGGGTTCTATAGGGTCATTTATGGGATCAGTGGGGTCCTATAGCGCACTTATGGGGTAGTAGGGTCCTATAGGAGCACTTATGGGATCAGTGGGGTCCTAGAGGGAACTTACGGGGCAGTGGGGTTCTATAGGGCTTTTTATGGGATCAGGGGCTTTTATGGGATCAGCGGGGTCCTATAGGGCACTTATGGAGTAGTAGGGTCCTATAGGGGCACTTATGGGATCAGTGGGGTCTTATAGGGGACTTATAGGGGAATTGGGGTCCTATTGGGTCACTTAAGGGATCAGTGGGGTCTTATAGGGGATTAATGGGGCAATGGGGTCCTATAGGGTCACTTACGGGATCAGTGGGGTCCTAGGGGGAACTTACAGGGCAGTGGGGTTCTATAGGGGTTTTTATGGGATCAGGGGCTTTTATGGGGTCAGCGGGGTCCTATAGGGCACTTATGGGGCAGTGGGGTCCTATAGGGTCACCGATGGGATCGGTGGGGTCGTTTATAGGGTCAGACCTGCAGCTCCTGCCCCCCGTCTCCATCCTTCGGCAGCGGATCCAGGCTGACGTCTTCGGCCCCGGCTTCGATGGCGACTTTTAGGGCCGTTTCCAAATCTATGGGGTTTTGTGGGTCCCCGCTATGGGGCGCAGCGCGGATCAAACCCCGCTCCTGAAACGCAGCGCCAGGAACCTCCGACACAGCGGCCCTAAAAGGGGGGGGCAAGGGAATTGGGGTCAGCAGGGGGGGCTGGGGGGTCTCTATGGGGTTCCTTTGGGGGTTTATGGGGTCTCTATGGGGCTCTATGGGGCTCTATGGGTCCCTATGGCGTCTCTATGGGGCTCTATGAGTCTCTGTGGGTCTTTGTGGGATCTCTATGGGGCCGCTATGGGGCTCTATGGGGCTCTGTGTGGCTCTGTGGGGTCTCTACGGGTCTCTATGGGGCTCTATAGGTCTCTATGGGGCTCTATGGGTCCCTATGGGTCCCTATGGGGTCTCTATGGGTCTCTATAGGTCTCTATGAGCCTCTATGGGGTCTCTATGGGTCTCTATGGGGCTCTATGGGGCTCTATGGGGTCTCTATGGGTCTCTATGGGGCTCTATGGGGCTCTATGGGGTCTCTATGGGGCTCTGTGGGGCTCTATGGGGCTCTATGGGATCTATGGGTCCCTATGGGGCTCTATGGGTCTCTATGGGGTCTCTATGAGGCTCCATGAGGCTCTACGGTCTCTATGGGGTCTCTATGGGGTCTCTATGGGGTCTATGGGGTCTCTATGGGGCTCTGTGGGGCTCTATGGGATCTATGGGGTGTATGGGGTCTCTATGGGTCTCTATGGGGTCTCCGTGGGTCTCTATGGGTCTCTATGGGGTCTCTATAGAGCTCTATGGGGTTCTATGGGGCTCTATGGGATCTCTATGGGATCTATGAGATCTATGGGGTCTATGGGGTCCCTATGGGTCTCTATGGGTATCTATGGGTCCCTATGGGGTCTCTGGGGTCCCTATGGGTCCCTATGAGTCTCTATGGGTCTCTATGGGTCTCTATGGGGCTCTATGGGTCTCTATGGGGCTCTATGGGGTCTCTATGTGTCTCCATAGAACTCTATGGGATCTATGGGGTCTCTATGGGGCTCTATGGGGCTCTATGGGTCTCTATGGGGTCCCTATGGGTCCCTATGTGTCTCTATGGGGCTCTATGGGTCCCTATAGGGCTCTATGGGGTCTCTATGTGTCTCTATAGAACTCTATGGCATCTACGGGGTCTATGGGATCTATGGGGTGGCTATAGGGTTTATGGGGTGGCTATGGGGTGGCTATGGGGCGGCTATGGGGCCAGGCCTACCCGTCCCGTGCCAGCAGCCCCTTTATGCTCCCGTCCTCCGCCTTCCTCCCGTCGGTGACGATGATGATGGAGGAGCCGCCCGGACCCCGAGCCGCCAGCAGCCGCTGCGACCCCAAAGCTTTGCCCTATAGGGAGAAGTGGGGGGCACCCCATAAGTTGGGGGGCTCACGCGACCCCATAGATTTCTCCTATAAAGGGATCTATAGGGTTATGGGGCTGCCCCATAAGTTGTGGGGCTCAGACGTGGCCCTATATGGGAAATCTATGGGGCAGCCCCATAAGTTGTGGGGCTGACATGTGACTCTTTATGGGAAATCTATGGGGCAGCCCCACAAGTTGCGGGGCTCACAAATCCACAATGACTCCATAGGAGGAATCTGCCCCATAACCCCATAGAACCCCTTATAGGAGAAACCTATGGGGCCGCCCCATAAGTTGTGGGGCCCACACGTGTCCCTATAGGGGAAATCTATGGGGCAGCCCCATAAGTTGTGGGGCTGACACTGCCCCATAGATTTCCCCTATAAGGGATCTATGGGGTTATGGGGCTGCCCCCCAAGTTGTGGGGCTCACATGTGACCCTATAAGGGGGAATCTGCCCCATAACCCCACAAAACCCCCATAGGAGAAATCTATGGGGCCGCCCCATAAGTTGTGGGGTCACACGTGACCCTATAGGAGGAATCTATGGGGCTGCCCCATAAGTTGTGGGACTCACACGTGTCCCTATAGAGGGAATCTATGGGGCAGCCCCATAAGTTATGGGGCTCACACGTGACCCTATAGGGGGAATCTATGGGGCAGCCCCATAAGTTGTGGGGCTCACACGCGTCCCTCGAGGGGGAATCTATGGGGCAGCCCCATAAGTTGTGGGACTCACACGTGTCCCTATAGGGGGAATCTATGGGGCAGCCCCATAAGTTGTGGGGCTCACACGTGGCCCTATAGGGGAAATCTATGGGGCTGCCCCCCAAGTTGTGGGGCTCACACATCCACAATGAATCTATAGGGGGAATCTGCCCCATAACCCCACAGAACGCCCTATAGGACATATCTATGGGGCCGCCCCATAAGTTGTGGGGTCACACGTGGCCCTATAGGGGGAATCTATGGGGCAGCCCCACAACTTGTGGGGCTCACAAATCCACAATGACCCTATAGGGGGAATCTGCCCCATAACCCCACAGAACGCCCTATAGGACATATCTATGGGGCCGCCCCATAAGTTGTGGGGTCACACGTGGCCCTATAGGGGGAATCTATGGGGCAGCCCCACAACTTGTGGGGCTCACGCATCCACAATGACCCTATAGGGGGAATCTGCCCCATAACCCCACAGAACCTCCTATAGGAGAAACCTATGGGGCAGCCTCGTGATATATGGGGTCACACGCGTCCCTCTAGGGGGAATCTATGGGGCAGCCCCATAAGTTGTGGGGCGGGGGCGTCTCTCACCGCGGCGCTGATGGCGGCCATGACGGAGGCCTTGGGGACGTTGTGGGCCCGGCACTGGGACACCGCCTGCGCCAGCGCCGCGTTGTGCGCCGGGTCGGAGCCGCCGCCTGCGGGCAGAGGGGGGTCAGGGGTCAGAGGTCAAGGGGTCAGGGGTCAAGGGGTCAGGGGTCAGGGGTCAAGGGGTTTTGGGGTCGGGGTTATGGGGTTATGGAGTGGGTTATGGGGTGGAGGGTTAGGGGGTGGAGGAGGTTATGGGGTGGGAGGTTATGGGGTCAGGGGTCAAGGGGTCAGGGGTCAGGGGGTCAAGGGGTCAGGGGTAAGGAGTTATGGCGTTATGGGGTCGTTATGGGGTCTTATGGGGTCGTTATGGGGTTGTCATGGGGTCTTATGGGGTCATTATGGGGTTATGGGGTTGTTATGGGGTCAGGGGTTATGGGGTCGTTATGGGGTCGTTATGGGGTCAGGGGTTATGGGGTCGTTATGGGGTTATGGGGTCCTTATGGGCTCCCTATGGGGTCATTATGGGGTTATGGGGTCGTTATGGGGTCTTATGGGGTCGTTATGGGGTTATGGGGTCGTTATGGGGTCGTTATGGGGTCGTTATGGGGTTATGGGGTCGTTATGGGGTCGTTATGGGGTCTTATGGGGTTATGGGGTCGTTATGGGGTCGTTATGGGGTCGTTATGGGGTTATGGGGTCGTTATGGGGTCATTATGGGGTTGTTATGGGGTTATGGGGTGGGGGGTTATGGGGTCAGCGGTTATGGGGTCGTTATGGGGTTATGGGGTGGGGGGTTATGGGGTTATGGGGCCAGGGGTTATGGGGTCGTTATGGGGCCAGGGGTTATGGGGTCGGGGGTCAGGGGTTATGGGGTCATTATGGGGTTATGGGGTCAGGGCCCGGCACTGGGACACCGCCTGCGCCAGCGCCGCGTTGTGCGCCGGGTCGGAGCCGCTGCCTGCGGGCAGAGGGGGGTCAGGGGTCAGGGGTCGAGGGGTCAGGGGTCAAGGGGTCAGGGGTCAAGGGGTTATGGCGTTATGGGGTCTTATGGGGTCTTATGGGGTCGTTATGGGGTTGTCATGGGGTCTTATGGGGTCGTTATGGGGTTACGGGGTCGTTATGGGGTCAGGGGTTATGGAGTCGTTATGGGGTCGTTATGGGGTCGTTATGGGGTCAGGGGTTATGGAGTCGTTATGGGGTCGTTATGGGGTCGTTATGGGGTCAGGGGTTATGGGGTCGTTATGGGGTCGTTATGGGGTCAGGGGTTATGGGGTCGTTATGGGGTCGTTATGGGGTTATGGGGTCCTTATGGGCTCCCTATGGGGTCATTATGGGGTTATGGGGTCATTATGGGGTCTTATGGGGTCGTTATGGGGTTATGGGGTCGTTATGGGGTCGTTATGGGGTTGTTATGGGGTTATGGGGTGGAGGGTTATGGGGTCAGCAGTTATGGGGTCGTTATGGGGTTATGGGGTTATGGAGTAGAGGGGTTACGAGGTGGGAGATTATGGGGTTATGGGGTCAGGGGTTATGGGGTCAGCGGTTATGGGGTCGTTATGGGGTTATGGGGTCGGGGGTTATGGGGTCACCGGTTATGGGGTCGTTATGGGGTTATGGGGTCGTTATGGGGTCAGCGGTTATGGGGTCATTATGGGGTTATGGGGTCGTTATGGGGTCAGCGGTTATGGGGTCGTTATGGGGTTATGGGGTCGTTATGGGGTTATGGGGTCAGGGCCCGGCACTGGGACACCGCCTGCACCAGCGCCGCGTTGTGCGCGGGGTCGGAGCCGCCGCCTGCGGGCAGAGGGGGGTCAGGGGTCAGGGGTCAGGGGTCGAGGGGTCGGGGTCAGGGGGTCAGGGGTCAAGGGGTTTGGGTGTGGGGGGCTTTATGGGGTTATGGGGTGGGGGGTTCCGGGGTCAGGGGTCAAGGGATTTTGGGGTGGGGGTTATGGGGTCAGGAGTAATGGGGTCAGGGGTCAAGGGGTCAGGGGTCAAGGGGTTTTGGGGCCGGGGGTTATGGGGTTATGGGGTGGATCTACGGGGTTATGGGGTCAGGGGTTATGGGGTCGGGGGTTATGGGGTTACGGGGTCATGGGTCAAGGGGTCAGGGGTCAAGGGGTTTTGGGGTGGGGTTATGGGGTTATGGGGTCGTCATGGGGTCGTTATGGGGTTATGGGGTCGTTATGGGGCCTTATGGGGTCATTATGGGGTTATGGGGTCGTTATGGGGTCATTATGGGGTTATGGGGTCATTATGGGGTTGCTATGGGGTCGTTATGGGGTTATGGGGTCCTTATGGGGTCCCTATGGGGGCATAATGGGGTTATGGGGTCGTTATGGGGTCTTATGGGGTCGTTATGGGGTTATGGGGTCGTTATGGGGTTATGGGGTTGTTATGGGGTTGTTATGGGGTCGTCATGGGGTCGTTATGGGGTTATGGGGTCGTTATGGGGTCGTTATGGGGTTATGGGGTCATTATGGGGTTGCTATGGGGTCGTTATGGGGTTATGGGGTCGTAATGGGGTCCTTATGGGGTCCCTATGGGGTCCTTATGGGGTTATGGGGTCATTATGGGGTCTTATGGGGTCGTTATGGGGTTATGGGGTCGTTATGGGGTCGTTATGGGGTTGTTATGGGGTCATTATGGGGCCTTATGGGGCCTTATGGGGTCATTATGGGGTTATGGGGTCGTTATGGGGTCGTTATGGGGTTATGGGGTCATTATGGGGTTGCTATGGGGTCGTTATGGGGTTATGGGGTCGTAATGGGGTCCTTATGGGGTCCCTATGGGGTCATTATGGGGTTATGGGGTCGTTATGGGGTTATGGGGTCGTCATGGGGTCCTTATGGGGTTATGGGGTCGTTATGGGGTTGTTATGGGGTCATGATGGGGCCTTATGGGGTCATTATGGGGTTATGGGGTCGTTATGGGGTCGTTATGGGGTTATGGGGTCATTATGGGGTTGCTATGGGGTCCCTATGGGGTCATTATGGGGTTATGGGGTCGTTATGGGGTCTTATGGGGTCGTTATGGGGTTATGGGGTCGTTATGGGGTCGTTATGGGGTTGTTATGGGGTCATTATGGGGCCTTATGGGGCCTTATGGGGTCATTATGGGGTTATGGGGTCGTTATGGGGTCGTTATGGGGTTATGGGGTCATTATGGGGTTGCTATGGGGTCGTTATGGGGTTATGGGGTCCTTATGGGGTCCTTATGGGGTCCCTATGGGGTCCTTATGGGGTTATGGGGTCATTATGGGGTCTTATGGGGTCGTTATGGGGTTATGGGGTCGTTATGGGGTCGTTATGGGGTTGTTATGGGGTCATTATGGGGCCTTATGGGGCCTTATGGGGTCATTATGGGGTTATGGGGTCGTTATGGGGTCGTTATGGGGTTATGGGGTCATTATGGGGTTGCTATGGGGTCGTTATGGGGTTATGGGGTCGTAATGGGGTCCTTATGGGGTCCCTATGGGGTCATTATGGGGTTATGGGGTCGTTATGGGGTTACGGGGTCGTTATGGGGTTATGGGGTTGTTATGGGGTTGTTATGGGGTCGTCATGGGGTCGTTATGGGGTTATGGGGTATGGGGTCGTTATGGAGTCTAATGGAGTCGTTATGGGGTCTTATGGGGTTATGGGGTCTTATGGGGTCCTTATGGGGTCGTTATGGGGTCGTCATGGGGTCTTATGGGGTGGAAGGGGTTATGGGGTGGGGGGGGTTATGGGGTGGATCCATGGGGTGGATCTATGGGGTGGGGGGGTCTATGGGGTGGGGTGTTATGGGGTTATGGGGTCAGGGGTTATAGGGTCGGGGGTCGTGGGGTCAGGGGTTATGGAGTTATGGGGTCAGGGCCCGGCCTGAGCCAGCGCCGCGTTGTGCCTGGGGGCAGAGGGGGGGTCAAGGGGTCAGGGGTCAAAGGTCAAGGGGTCAGGGGTTATGCGGTGGGGGGTTATGGGGTGGATCTGTAGGGTGGAGGAGTCTATGGGGTGGAAGAAAGGATCGTTATGGGGTCGTTATGGGGTCAGGGGTCAAGGGATCAGGGGTCAAGGGGTCAGGGTTTATGGGGTGATGGGGTCAAGGGGTTTGGGGTTATGGGGTCATGGGGTGGGGGGTTATGGGGTTATGGGGTCGTTATGGGATCTTATGGGGTCTTATGGAGTCTTATGGGGTCGTTATGGGGTCGTTATGGGGTATGGGGTTGTTATGGAGTCCTTATGGGGTCCTTATGGGGTCGTTATGGGGTCGTTATCGGGTTATGGGGTATGGGGTCGTTATGGGGTTGTCATGGGGTCGTTATGGGGTCCTTATGGGGTCATTATGGGGTCATTATGGCGTATGGGGTCGTTATGGGGTCAGCGGTTATGGGGTCAGGGGCCAAGGGATCAGGGGTTATGGGGTTATGGGGTGGGGGGCTTTATGGGGTGGGGGGTTACGGGGTCACGGGATGGGTTACGGGGTTATGGGGTTATGGGGTCACAGGTTATGGGGTCAGGGTATCAGGGGGTATGGGGTCGGGGGTTATGGGGTCAGGGGTTATGGGGTTATGGGGTGGGGGATTATGGGGCCCCCTACTGGTCCGTACGGCCCTATATGACCCACTCACTGATGATGGTGGCCCCCAGCCTCCCAGTGGCTGAGCTGTGAGTCCCTACGGGTCCCCACGTGTCCCCATGTCTCCCTACGGGTCCCTATGCACCCTTATAGGTCCCTACGGCCCTATATGGCCCCCGACTGGTCCCTATGGCCCTATATGGCCCCCGACTGGTCCCTATGGCCCTATACGGCCCACTCACTGATGATGGTGGCCCGCAGCCTCCCACTGGCTGAGCTGTGAGTCCCTATGGCTCCCTATGGGTCTTTATACGTCCCTATGAGTCCCCATGTGTCCCTACGGCCCTATAAGGCCCTATATGGCCCCCGACTGGTCCCTATGGCTCTATACGGCCCACTCGCCGGTCATGGTGGCCCACAGAGGTACTGGCTGAGCTGTGTGTCCCTATGGCTCTCTATGGGTCTTTATAGGTCCCTATGGGTCCCTATGGGACTCTATGGCCCTATATGGTCCCCTACGGGTCCCTATGGCCCTATATGGCCCACTCACTGATGATGGTGGCCCACAGCCCCCCAGTGGCTGAGCTGTGAGTCCTTATGGGTCCCCATGTCTCCCTATGGGTCCCCATGTCTCCCTATGGGTCCCCATGTGTCCCTACGGCCCTATATGGCCCTATATGGCCCCCTACTGGTCCCTACGGCCCTATACGGCCCACTCACTGATGACGGTGGCCCGTAGAGGTACTGGCTGAGCTGTGTGTCCCTATGGCTCCCTACGGGTCTTTATAGGTCCCTATGTGTCCCTATGGCCCTATATGGCCCTATATGGCCCCATACGGGTCTGTATGGCCCTATATGGCCCTCTCACTGATGATGGTGGCCCACAGCCTCCCAGTGGCTGAGCTGTGAGTCCCTATGGGTCCCCATGTGTCCCCATGTCTCCCTACGGGTCCCCATGTCTCCCTATGACCCTATACGGCCCTATATGGCCCCCTACTGGTCCGTACGGCCCTATACGGCCCACTCACTGATGACGGCGGCCCGCAGCCTGGCGCAGAGGCGCTGGATGAGCTGCGCCCTCTGCCCGTCCCGCTGGCCTTTGACGTGCCGGACTTTGGACCAGCGGTTGTGGCCGGCGCCGTCGGGCGACCCCAGGTGCAGGAAGCGGCCCTGGGCCACCAAACGGCACCAACGGGCAACCGTCATGGCTGCCGGCGGGGCCATGGGGCCTAAGGGGAGATGGGAGGGGGGGTGTGGGGCACGTACGGGACTGTATGGACCGGTGTGTAGGGCTGCGTGTCCACGTATCCCCACCTGGAGCCACGCAACCCCATCTGGTCCCATATATCCCTATATGAGCCCATATAAGCCTATATGGACCCACATAACCCCATCCGGTCCCATATAACCCCATATGGACCCACACAACCCTGTATGATCCCATATAACCCCATATGGCCCCATATAACCCCAGATGGACCCACACAACCCTACATGGTTCCATATAACCCCATATGGCCCCATATATCCCCAGATGGACCCACACAGCCCCATATGGTCCCATATAACCCCATATGGACCCATATGATCCCATATAACCCCATATGGACCCACACAACCCTACATGGTCCCATATAACCCCATATGGACCCATATATCCCCATATGATCCCATATAACCCCATATGGCCCCATATATCCCCATATGGTCCCACACAACCCTATATGGTCCCATATGGCCCCATATGGCCCCATATAACCCCATATGGACCCACACAACCCTACATGGTCCCATATAACCCCATATGGCCCCACACAACCCTACATGGTCCCATATAACCCCATATGGCCCCATATAACCCCATACGGTCCCATATATCCCCATATGGACCCACACAACCCCATATGGTCCCATATAACCCTATATAGACCCACACAACCCCATATGGACCCCAACACGTCCCCAAATCCCCAAACCGGCCCCATACGGTCCTATATGGCCCCACACCGACCACCTTCCCCTCCCCCACCCCAAATATCCTCCCAAAATCCCATAACGCCCCCCCCCCCCCCCCCCAAATCCTTAGAGGATCCCATAGGTCCCCGGATCCCCAAAAGCTCCCAAACTCGAAAAGACACCGAAATCCCCCAAAATCCCCCCTAAAAAGCCCCAAATCCCCCCAAAATCCCACGAGACCCCGAAATCCCCCCAAAAAACCCCCAACCCCCCCCCAAAAAAACCCCAAATCCCCCCAAAACTCCCAAAATTCCACCCAAAAACCCCAATAACCCAAAAAGCCCCCAAAACCAAAACCTCCCCAAATCCTCCCCCAAAAAGCCAAAAACCCCCCCAAAAAACCCCAAATCCCCCTAAAAAACCCCAATAACCCCCAAAACCCCCCAAAAGCCCCAAAACCCCCAAATTCCCCCCCAAAATCCCCCCCCAAAAAACAAAAAAAACCCCAAAAACTCCAAAATCCCCTCAAAAACCCCAATAACCACAAAACCCCCCCAAAATCCCAAACTCCCCAACCCCCCCAAATCCCCCCAAACCCCTCAAAATCCCCCCAAAATCCCCCCAAAAAACCCCCAAAACCCCCCAACCCCCAAAATCCCCCCCAAAAAACCCCAACCCCCCCAAATCCCCCCCAAAATCCCCCCAAAACCCCCAAATCCCCCCAAACCCCTCAAAATCCCCCCAAGATCCCCCCCAAAAAAAACCCAAAAAACCCCAACCCCCAAAATCCCACAAAACCCCAAAACCACCAAAATCCCCCCAAAAATCCTCCGAAAAAAACCCAAAATCCCCCCCAAAATCCCCCAAATCCCCCCAAGCCCTCCAAAATTAACCCCCAAAACCCCCAAAATCCCCCCAAAACCCCCAAAATCCCCCCCAAACACCCCAAAACCCCCTGAAATCCCCCCAAAACCCACAAAAAACCCCGAAATCCCCCCAAGTCACCCCCAAAATCCCCCCCAAAATTCCCCAAATCCCCCCAAAAACCCCCAAACCCCCTGAAATCCCCCCCAAAAAAACCCAAAATCCCCCCCAAAACCCTCAACCCCCACAAAAATGCCCCCCAAAACCCCAAAACCCCCCAAATCCCCCCCAAAACCCCAAAATCCCCCCTAAACCCCCTAAATCCCCCCAAAATCCCCCAAATCCCCCCCAAATCCCCCCAAATCCCTCCAAAACCTCGAAAAACCCCCAAAATCCCCGAAAAAAAACCCAAATCCCCTAAAAAAAACAAATCCCCCCCAAAACCCCAAAATCCCCCCAAAATCCCCCAAATCCCCCCCAAAACCCCCCAAACCTCCAAAATCCCTCCCCAAAAGCCCCAAAATACCCCCAAAGACCCCAAAACCCCCCGAAATCCCCCCAAAACCCCCCAAAAACCCCAAATCCCCCCAAATCCTCCCCAGAATCCCCCCCAAATTCCCCCAAATCCCTCCCAAATCCCCCCCCAAATTCCCCCAAAAATCCCCCCAACCCCCCCCAAAACCCCCGGAAATCCCCCCAAAACCCCCAAAATCCCCCCCAAAACCCTCAAACCCCGCAAAAATGCCCCCCCAAAACCCCAAAACCCCCCAAATCCCCCCCAAAACCCCAAAATCCCCCCTAAACCCCCTTAATGCCCCCAAAATCCCCCAAATCCCCCCAAATCCCCCCCAAAATCCCCCCCCAAAAAACCCCAAATGCCCCCAAATGCCCCCCAAACCCTGAAAAACCCCCAAAATCCCCGAAAAAAACCCAAATCCCCCCAAAAAAACCCCAAATCCCCCCCCCCAAAAAACCAAAATCCCCCCAAACCCCAAAAACCCCAAAATCCCCCCCAAAAATCCCCCAAAACCCCCCAAAAATGCCCCAAACCCCCATAATTCCCCTCAAACCCCCCAAATCCCCCCCAAATCCCCCAAAATCCCCCAAAAAACCCCTCAACCCCCAAAAATCCCCCCAAAAACCCTAAAAACCCCCAAAACCCCCCAAAATCCCCCCTAAAAACCCCCAAACCCGCCCCTCCCCCACCCCCCCATTGCCCCCATTACCGCCCGCCGCAAAGGATTGTGGGAACGCGAAGCGGAAGCCGCGCAGCTGTGACGTCACCAAAACGCGCCACGCCCACTTCCGGCTTTCACCAACCCCCCCGTCGCGCCTCCTCGCCCCTCTTCCGGCGCGCACCTGACGTCACTTCCGGTTAGGGGGTTAAAAACCCCCAAAAGCCCTTTTTTAACCCCAAAATAAAAGCGCCGCCGCCGCCGAACGACCGCAAAGCTTCCAGCAGCGGTCGGGGAAACGGACGGAGGACCCAAAATGTCCTTTTTTGACCCAAAAAAAGGGGAGAAGCCCCCGGAAAACCCCAAAACGTCCCTTGGGAGCCCGTAGAAACCCCAAAATGTTCTTTTCTGGACCCAAAAATGGGGATTTTTCACCCAAACTCAGACACAGCACAGCGAGGGGGGGGGGGGGTGGGGGGGGAGGGGAAGGACTTTTTTCAACCCCAAAACGGCCCAATGTGGGGGGGGGGGGCTGTAAGGGGCTCTATAGGGGTTGTATGGGCCCCTGTGGGTCTCTATGGGGCTCTATGGGTCTCTATGGGTCCCTATGGGGCTCTATGGGGCTCTATGGATCTCTATGGCGCTCTATGGGGTCTCTACAGGGCTTTATGGGGTCTCTATGGGTCTCTATGGGTCTCTATGGGTCTCTATGGGTCTCTATGGGTCTCTATAGGGCTCTATGGGTTTCTATGGAGTCTTTATGGGGCTCTATGGGTCTCTATGGGTCTCTCTCTATGGGTCTCTATAGGGCTCTATGGAGCTCTATGGGGCTCTATGGGGCTCTATGGATCTCTATGGCGCTCTATGGGTCTCTATGGGGCTCTATGGGGCTCTATGGGGCTCTATGGATTTCTATGGAGTCTCTATGGGGCTCTATGGGGTTCTATGGGGTCCCAATGGGGCTCTATGAAGCCTCTATGGGGCTGTATGGGGCTGTATGGATTTCTATGGGGTCTCTATGGGGCTCTATGGGGCTCTATGGGTCTCTATGTGTCCCTATGGGTCCCTATGGGTCCCTATGGGTCTCTATGGGTCCCTATGGGTCCCTATGGGTCTCTATGGGGTCTCTATGGGGCTCTATAGGGCTCTATGGGATCTCTATGGGGCTCTATGGGGTGTTATGGGTCGCTATGGGGTCTCTATGGGGCTCAATGGGGCTCTATGGGTCTCTATGGGTCTCTGTGGGCTCTATGGGTCTCCATGGGGTCCCTATGGGGCTCTATGGGGTTCTATGTGCTTTTATCGGTCTCTATGGGTCTCTATGGGGCTCAATGGGGCTCTCTGGGGTCTCTATGGCTCTCTATGGGATCTATGGGTCTCTATGGGTCCCTATGGGGTCTCTATGGGGCTCTATGGGGTCTCTATGGGGATCTATGGGTCTCTATGGGTCTCTATGGGTCTCTATGGGTCCCTATGGGTCTCTATGGGTCTCTATGGGGTCTCTATGGGGTCTCTATGGGGCTCTATGGGTCCTTATGGGTCCCTATGTGTCCCAATGGGGTCTCTATGGGTCTCTGTGGGATATATGGGATCTATGGGGTCTTTGGGGTCTTTAAGGGGTCCCTATGGGTTTCTATGGGTTTCTATGGGTCTCTATGGGGTTCTATGGGTCTCTATGGGGTTCTATGTGTCTCTATGGGTCTCTATGGGTCTCTATGGGTCTCTATGGGGTCTCTACGGGGCCCTATGGTTCTCTATGGGTCTCTATGGGGCTCTATGGGTCACTATGGGGCTCTATGGGTCTCTGTGGGGCTCTATGGGTCTCTGTGGGGCCCTATGGGTCTCTATGGGTCTCTATGGGGTCAACAGGGTCTCTATGGGTCCCTATGGGGTCTATGGGGTCCCTATGTGTCCCTACGGTGTCTCCCTTTGGCCCCATAGATCCTCCGTGTCCCCATTTGCCCCCTGGGTTCTGTGGGGCACTGAACCGTCCCCAATTGGGGGGAGGAGCTCCCGGCCCCCTCCCCTTCGACCCTACAGCTGAGCTGTGGGGCAGAGGTGTGGGGCAGAGGTGTGGGGCGGCCCTATAATGACGCTGGCCGTCGATCCTTGGGATTTGGGGGTCGTGGGGGGGTATTTCGTCTGCGTCTTCGCTGTGGGGTTGTGGGTAAGTTGTGGGGTGGGACCCATAAGTGTGGGGCGGGACCCGTAGATATGGGGTGGGACCCATAAGTGTGGGGTGGGATCCATAAGTGGAGCCATGGGACCCATAAGTGTGGGGTGGGAGCCATAAATGTGGGGTGGGACCCATAGATGTGGGATGGGACCCATAAGTGTGGGGTGGGACCCATAGGTGAACATCTGGGACCCATAAGTGTGGGGTGGGACCCATAAGTGTGGGGTGGGACCCATAGGTGAACATCTGGGACCCATAAGTGTGGGGTGGGACCCATAGGTGAACATCTGGGACCCATAAGTGTGGGGTGGGACCCATAAGTGTGGGGTGGGACCCATAGATGTGGGGTGGGAGCCATAAATGTGGGGTGGGACCCATAAGTGTGGGGTGGGACCCATAAGTGTGGGGTGGGAGCCATAAATGTGGGGTGGGACCCATAAGTGTGGGGTGGGAGCCATAAATGTGGGGTGGGACCCCTAAGTGTGGGGTGGGACCCATAGATGTGGGATGGGACCCCTAAGTGTGGGGTGGGATCCATAAGTGGAGCCATGGGACCCATAAGTGTGGGGTGGGAGCCATAAGTGTGGGGTGGGACCCATAGATGTGGGATGGGACCCATAAGTGTGGGGTGGGAGCCATAAGTGGAGCCATGGGACCCATAAGTGTGGGGTGGGAGCCATAATTGTGGGGTGGGACCCATAGATGTGGGATGGGACCCATAAGTGTGGGGTGGGACCCATAGGTGAACATCTGGGACCCATAAGTGTGGGGTGGGACCCATAAGTGTGGGGTGGGACCCATAGATGTGGGGTGGGAGCCATAAGTGTGGGGTGGGACCCATAGATATGGGGTGGGACCCATAAGTGTGGGGTGGGACCCATAGATGTGGGGTGGGACCCATAAGTGTGGGGTGGGAGCCATAAATGTGGGGTGGGAGCCATAAGTGTGGGGTGGGACCCATAGATATGGGGTGGGACCCATAAGTGTGGGGTGGGAGCCATAAATGTGGGGTGGGAGCCATAAGTGTGGGGTGGGACCCATAAGTGTGGGGTGGGACTCATAGATGTGGGATGGGACCCATAAGTGTGGGGTGGGACCCATAGATGTGGGATGGGACCCCTAAGTGTGGGGTGGGATCCATAAGTGGAGCCATGGGACCCATAAGTGTGGGGTGGGAGCCATAAGTGTGGGGTGGGACCCATAGATGTGGGATGGGACCCATAAGTGTGGGGTGGGAGCCATAAGTGGAGCCATGGGACCCATAAGTGTGGGGTGGGAGCCATAATTGTGGGGTGGGACCCATAGATGTGGGATGGGACCCATAAGTGTGGGGTGGGACCCATAGGTGAACATCTGGGACCCATAAGTGTGGGGTGGGACCCATAAGTGTGGGGTGGGACCCATAGATGTGGGGTGGGAGCCATAAGTGTGGGGCGGGACCCGTAGATATGGGGTGGGACCCATAAGTGTGGGGTGGGACCCATAGATGTGGGGTGGGATCCATAAGTGTGGGGTGGGACCCATAAGTGTGGGGTGGGAGCCATAAATGTGGGGTGGGACCCATAAGTGTGGGGTGGGACCCATAAGTGTGGGGTGGGAGCCATAAATGTGGGGTGGGACCCCTAAGTGTGGGGTGGGACCCATAGATGTGGGATGGGACCCCTAAGTGTGGGGTGGGATCCATAAGTGGAGCCATGGGACCCATAAGTGTGGGGTGGGAGCCATAAGTGTGGGGTGGGACCCATAGATGTGGGATGGGACCCATAAGTGTGGGGTGGGAGCCATAAGTGGAGCCATGGGACCCATAAGTGTGGGGTGGGAGCCATAATTGTGGGGTGGGACCCATAGATGTGGGATGGGACCCATAAGTGTGGGGTGGGACCCATAGGTGAACATCTGGGACCCATAAGTGTGGGGTGGGACCCATAGATGTGGGGTGGGAGCCATAAGTGTGGGGCGGGACCCGTAGATATGGGGTGGGACCCATAAGTGTGGGGTGGGACCCATAGATGTGGGGTGGGATCCATAAGTGTGGGGTGGGAGCCATAAATGTGGGGTGGGAGCCATAAGTGTGGGGTGGGACCCATAGATATGGGGTGGGACCCATAAGTGTGGGGTGGGAGCCATAAATGTGGGGTGGGAGCCATAAGTGTGGGGTGGGACCCATAAGTGTGGGGTGGGACTCATAGATGTGGGATGGGACCCATAAGTGTGGGGTGGGACCCATAAGTGTGGGGTGGGAGCCATAAATGTGGGGTGGGACCCATAAGTGTGGGGTGGGAGCCATAAATGTGGGGTGGGAGCCATAAGTGTGGGGTGGGGCCCAGAGGTGGACCCATGGGACCCATAAGTGTGGGGTGGGACCCATAATTGTGGGGTGGGACCCATAAGTGGAGCCATGGGACCCATAAGTGTGGGGTGGGACCCATAAGTGTGGGGTGGGAGCCATAAGTGTGGGGTGGGACCCATAGATATGGGGTGGGACCCAGAAGTGTGGGGTGGGACCCATAAGTGAACCTCTGGGACCCATAAGTGTGGGGTGGGACCCATAAGTGTGGGGTGGGAGCCAGAAGTTGTGGGGTGGGACCCATAGGTGAACATCTGGGACCCATAAGTGAATATCTGGGGCCCATAAGTGTGGGGTGGGACCCATAGATGTGGGGTGGGACCCATAGATATGGGGTGGGACCCACAAGTGCCCCATAAGTGCCCCATAAGTGCCATATAGGACCCATAAGCGCCCCATAAGTGCCCCATACAGGACCCATAAGCGCCCCATAAGTGCCCCATAAGTGCCCCATAAGTGCCCCATAAGTGCCATAAAGGCCCCATAAGTGCCCCATAAGTGCCCCATAAGTGCCATATAAGACCCACAAGTGCCCCATAAGTGCCCCATACAGGACCCATAAGCGCCCCATAAGTGCCCCATAAGTGCCCCATAAGCGCCCCATAAGTGCCATATAGGCCCCATAAGTGCCCCATAAGTGCTATTCCGGACCCATAAGTGCCCCATAAGTGCCATACAGGCCCCATAAGTGCCCCATAAGTGCCATATAGGCCCCATAAGTGCCCCACAAGTGCCCCATAAGTGCCCCATAAGTGCCATATAGGACCCATAAGTGCCCCATAAATGCCCCACAAGTGCCATAAAGGCCCCATAAGTGCCCCATAAGTATCATATAGGCCCCATAAGTGCCCCATAAGCGCCCCATAAGTGCCATACAGGACCCATAAGTGCCCCATAAGTGCCCCATAAGTGCCATATAGGACCCACAAGTGCCCCATAAGTGCCATATAGGCCCCATAAGTGCCCCATAAGTGCCCCATAAGTGCCATTCCGGACCCATAAGTGCCCCATAAGTGCCATACAGGCCCCATAAGTGCCCCATAAGTGCCATATAGGCCCCATAAGTGCCCCACAAGTGCCCCATAAGTGCCCCATAAGTGCCATATAGGCCCCATAAGTGCCCCACAAGTGCCCCATAAGTGCCCCATAAGTGCCATATAGGACCCATAAGTGCCCCATAAATGCCCCACAAGTGCCATAAAGGCCCCATAAGTGCCCCATAAGTATCATATAGGCCCCATAAGTGCCCCATAAGCGCCCCATAAGTGCCATACAGGACCCATAAGTGCCCCATAAGTGCCCCATAAGTGCCATATAGGACCCACAAGTGCCCCATAAGTGCCATATAGGCCCCATAAGCGCCCCATAAGTGCCCCATAAGTGCCATATAGGCCCCATAAGTGCCCCATAAGTGCCAGAAGGGACCCATAAGTGCCCCATAAGTGCCATACAGGCCCCATAGGTGCCCCATAAGTGCCCCATAAGTGCCCCATAAGTGCCATACAGGCCCCATAAGTGCCCCATAAGTGCCATATAGGACCCACAAGTGCCCCATAAGTGCCATAAAGGCCCCATAAGTGCCCCATAAGTGCCATATAGGCCCCATAAGTGCCCCATAAGTGCCATATAGGCCCCATAAGTGCCCCATAAGAGCCATACAGGACCCACAAGTGCCCCATAAGTGCCATTCAGGACCCACAAGTGCCCCATAAGTGCCCCATAAGTGCCCCATAAGTGCCATACAGGACCCACAAGTGCCCCATAAGTGCCCCATAAGTGCCCCATAAGTGCCCCATAAGTGCCATACAGGACCCACAAGTGCCCCATAAGTGCCCCATAAGTGCCCCATAAGTGCCCCATAAGACCCACAAGTGCCCCATTAGTGCCCCATAAGTGCCATATAGGACCCACAAGTGCCCCATAAGTGCCCCATAAGTGCCATGTAGGACCCACAAGTGCCCCATAAGTGCCATACAGGCCCCATAAGTGCCCCCCCCCGGTGCCCCACACCGCAGTTGTTTTTTTAACCCCTGACCCCATAACGGGTGGGGGGGGGGGATTTGGGGTTAATCATTGCCTGCAGGGCTGTGGGGTCAGTGGGGCAAAGGGGGGTGGGGGGTCTCTATGGGGTCGCTATGGGGTCTCTATGGGTCCCTATGGGGCTCTATGGGTCCCTATGGGGTCTATGGGGTCTCTATGGGGTCTCTATGGGTTCTATGGGGCTCTATGGGGTCTCTATGGGCCCCTATGGATCTCTATGGGTTCTATGGGGTCTCTATGGGTCCCTATGTGTCTCTATGTGTCTCTATGGGTCTCTATGGGTCTCTATGGGTCTCTATGGGGCTCTATGGGGCTCTATGGGTCCCTATGGGTCTCTATGGGGCTCTATGGGGTCTCTATGGGGTTTCTATGGGGTCTCTATGGGTCCCTATGGGTCTCTATGGGTCCCTATGTGCCCCTATGGCTCCCTGTGGGTCTCTATGGTTCCCTATGGGTCTCTATGGGGCTCTATGGGGCTCTATGGGTCTCTATGGGTCTCTATGGGGTCTCTGTGGGTCCCTATGGGGCTCTATGGGGCTCTATGGAATCTATGGGGCTCTATGGGGTCTCTATGTGTCTCTATGGGGCTCTATGGGGTCTCTATGGGGTTTCTATGGGGTCTCTATGGGTCTCTATGGGATCTATGGGTCTCTATAGGTCCCTATGTGCCCCTATGGCTCCCTGTGGGTCTCTATGGGTCTCTATGGGGTCTAAGGGGTCTCTATGGGTCTCTATGGGGCTCTATGGTTCCCTATGGGTCTCTATGGGTCCCTATGGATCTCTATGGATCTCTATGGGGCTTAATGGGGTCTATGGTGTCAATATGGGTCTCTATGGGGTCTCTGTGGGATCTATGGGTCTCTATGGGTCCCTATGGGGCTCTATGGGGCTCTATGGGGCTCTATGGGGCTCTATGGGATCTATGGGGCTCTATGGGACTCTATGGGATCCCTATGGGTCCGTATGGGTCCTTATGGGAATCTGTGGGGTCTATGGGGTCTCTATGGTGTCTCTATGGGTCTCCATGTGTGTCTATGGGGTCTCTATGGGTCCTATGGGTCTTTATGGGGTCTCTATGGGGTTTCTATGGGTCTCTATGGGCCCCTATGGGGTTTCTTTGGGTCCCTATGGGTCTCTATGGGTCTCTATGGGGTCTGTATGGGGTCTCCATGGGGCTTTATGGGGTCTCTATGGGGCTCTATGGGGTCTCTGGGATCTATGGGATCTATGGGGTCTCTGTGTGTCTCTATGGGTCTCTATGGGTCTCTATGGGATCTATGGGATCTATGGGGTCTATGGGGTCTGTAAGGGTTCTCTATGGGTCCCTATGGGTCCCTATGGGTCTCTATGGGGTCTCTATGGGGCTCTATGGGTCTCTATGGGGTCTCTATGGGTCCCTATGTGTCCCTATGGGTCTCTATAGGGTTTCTATGGGGTCTCTATGGGTCTCTATGGGTCCCTATGGGTCTCTATGGGTCCCTATGTGTCCCTATGGGTCTCTATAGGGTTTCTATGGGGTCTCTATGGGTCTCTATGGGTCCCAATGGGTCTCTACAGGGTCTGTGAGTCCCTATGGGTCCCTATTGGTCTCTATGGTTCTCTGTGGGATCTATGGGGTCTCTATGGGGTCTCTATGGGGTCTCTATGGGGCTCTATGGGTCCCTGTGGGTCCCTATGGGGTCTTTGGGGTCTGTATGGGTCCCTATGGTTCTCTATAGGGCTCTATGGGGCTGTGTGGGTTTTTACGGGGTCTCTATGGGGTCTCTATGGGCCCCTATGGGGTCTCTATGGGTCCCTATGGGTCCCTATGGGTCCCTATGGGGCTCTATGGGTCCCTATGGGTCCCTATGGGGCTCTATGGGTCTCTATGGGTCTCTATGGGTCTCTATGGGTCCCTATGGGTCTCTATGGGGCTCTATGAGTCCCAATGGGGCTCTATGGGTCCCTATGGGGCTCTATGGGTTCCTATGGGTCCCTATGGGGCTCTATGGGTCCCTATGGGGTCTTTGGGGTCTGTATGGGTCCCTATGGTTCTCTATGGGGCTCTATGGGGCTGTGTGGGTTTTTACGGGGTCTCTATGGGTCTCTATGGGTCCCTATGGGTCCCTATGGGTCCCTATGGGTCTCTATGGGTCCCTATGGGTCCCTATGGGTCTCCATGGGTCCCTATGGGTTCCTATGGGGCCCTATGGGTCCCTATGGGTCTCTCTGGGTCCCTATGGGTCCCTATGGGTCTCTATGGGTCCCTATGGGTCCCTATGGGTCCCTATGGGTCCCTATGAGCCTCTATGGGTCTCTATGGGTCTCTATGGGTCTCTATGGGTCCCTATGGGGCTCTATGGGTCTCTATGGGTCCCTATGGGTCTCTATGGGTCCCTATGGGGCTCTATGGGTCCCTATGGGTCTCTATGGGTCTCTATGGGTCCCTATGGGGCTCTATGGGTCCCTATGGGGCTCTATGGGTCTCTATGGGTCCCTATGGGTCCCTATGGGCCTCTATGGGTCTCTATGGGTCTCTATGGGTCTCTATGGGGCTCTATGGGTCCCTATGGGTCTCTATGGGTCCCTATGGGTCCCTGTGGGTCCCTATGGTTCCATACTGGTCAGGGCTGCCACGTACTGGTTCTGTACTGGGCCATCCTGGTTCTTATTGGTCCACACTGGTCCGTACCGGTCCATACTGGCCCATACTGGTCCATACTGGTCCTTTCTGGTTCTTAGTGGTCCATACTGGCCCATACTGGTCCATAGTGGTTATTACTGGTCCATACTGTTCCATACTGGTCCTTACAGATCTGTACTGGTCCATCTTGTTCCTTACTGGTCCAAACTGGTCGATATTGGTCCATACTGGTCCATACTGGTCCGTACTGGTGCCATACTGGTGCCATACTGGTCCCTATTGGTCCATACTGGTCCCTATTGGCCCATACTGGTCCATACTGGTCCATATTTTTCCATACTGGTCAATACTGTTCCATACTGGCCCATACTGGTCCATACTGGTCCATACTGGTTCTTTCTGGTCCATACTGGTCCTTACTGGCCCATACTGGCAAATACTGGTTCTTACCAGTTCATACTGGTCCTTACTGGCCCATACTGGTCCATACTGGTCCATACTGGTCCTTACTGGCCCATACTGGCCCATACTGATCCATACTGGTCCATACTGGTCCATTGTGGTTATTACTGGCCCTTACTGGCCCATGCTGGTCCATATTGGCTCATACTGGCCCATGCTGGTCCATACTGGTTATTACTGGTCCCTACTGGTCCATACTTGTCCATACTGGCCCATACTGGTCCATTGTGGTTATTACTGGCCCATACTGGCCCATGCCGGTCCATACTGGCTTATACTGGTCCATATTGGTCCATATTGTTCCATACTGGCCCATACTGTTCCATACTGGTCCATATTGGTTCTTACTGTTCCATACTGGTCAATACTGTTCCATACTGGTCCATACTGGCCCATACTGGTCCATTCCGGTCCTTACTGGTCCATATTGGCCCATACTGGTCCATACTAGTCCTTTCTGGTTCTTAGTGGTCCGTACTGGCCCATACTGGTCCATATTGGTCCATACTGGCCCATACTGGCCCATACCGGTCCATACCGGTCCATACTGGCCCGTACTGGTCCGTACTGGTCCATACCGGGCCTTACTGGTCCATACTGGTCCATACTGGTCCATACTAGTTCTTACTGGCCCGTATTAGTCCATACTGGTCCTTACTGGTCCTTTCTGATCTGTACTGGACCATACTGGTCTTTACCGGCCTGTACTGGTCCATACTGGTCCATACTGGTCCATTGTGGTTATTACTGGCCCATACTGGCTCATGCTGGTCCATATTGGCTCGTACTGGCCCATGCTGGTCCATACTGGTTCTTACTGGTCCCTACTGGTCCATACTGGTCCATACTGGCCCATACTGGTCCATTGTGGTTATTACTGGCCCATACTGGCCCATGCCGGTCCATACTGGCTCATACTGGTCCATATTGTTTCATACTGGTCCATACTGGCCCATACTGGCCCATACTGTTCCATACTGGCCCATACTGGTCCATACTGGCCCATACTGGTCCTTACTGGTCCATACTGGCGCAGTCCCTCCGCCGCAGCTCCCGCAGCTCCATCAGCGGATATTTCCTGGCCGGGAGGAGAATGGGCTGGGCGGCAGTGAGTGCGGGGCCTATGGGGTCTTATGGGGTTTTAGGGGGTCTTACGGGGTCTTATGGGGTCTTATGGGGTCGGTATGGGGTCTTATGGGGCCTTATGGGATCGGAATGGGGTCGGTATGGGGACTTTATGGGGTCTTATGGGGTCGTTATGGGGTTTTATGGGGTCTTATGGGATTTTATGGGGTTGTTATGGGGTCTTATGGGGTCGGTATTGGGGTTTTATGGGGTCGTTATGGGGTTTTATGGGGTCTTATGGGGTCTTATGGGGTCTTATGGGGTCTCATGGGGACAGTATGGGGTCGGTATGGGATCTTATGGGGTCTTATGGGGTCTTATGGGGGCACTATGGGGTCTTATGGGGTTTTATGGGGGCGGTATGGGGTGTTATGGGGTTTTATGGGGTCTTATGGGGTCTAATGGGGTCGTTATGGGGTCTTACGGGGTTTTAGGGGGTCTTATGAGGTCGGTATGGGGTCTTATGGGGTCTTATGGGGTCTTATGGGGTTCTATGGGGTCTTATGGGGTCTTATGGGGGCACTTTGGGGTCTTATGGGGTCTTATGGGGTCGTTATGGGGTCTTATGGGGTTTTAGGGGGTCTTATGGGGTTTTATGGGGTCTTTTGGGGTCGGTATGGGGTTTTATGGGGTCTTATGGGATTTTATGGGGTTGTTATGGGGTCTTATGGGGTCGGTATTGGGGTTTTATGGGGTCGTTATGGGGTTTTATGGGGTCTTATGGGGTCTTATGGGGTCTTATGGGGTCTCATGGGGACAGTATGGGGTCGGTATGGGATCTTATGGGGTCTTATGGGGTCTTATGGGGGCACTATGGGGTCTTATGGGGTTTTATGGGGGCGGTATGGGGTGTTATGGGGTTTTATGGGGTCTTATGGGGTCTAATGGGGTCGTTATGGGGTCTTATGGGGTTTTAGGGGGTCTTATGAGGTCGGTATGGGGTCTTATGGGGTCTTATGGGGTCTTATGGGGTTCTATGGGGTCTTATGGGGTCTTATGGGGGCACTTTGGGGTCTTATGGGGTCTTATGGGGTCGTTATGGGGTCTTATGGGGTTTTAGGGGGTCTTATGGGGTTTTATGGGATCTTTTGGGGTCGGTATGGGGTTTTATGGGGTCTTATGGGATTTTATGGGGTTGTTATGTGGTCTTATGGGGTCGTTATGGGGTTTTATGGGGTCTTATGGGGTTTTATGGGGTCGTTATGGGGTTTTATGGGGTCTTATGGGGTCTTACGGGGTCTTATGGGGTCGTTATGGGGTCTTATGGGGTTTTAGGGGGTCTTATGAGGTCGGTATGGGGTCTTATGGGGTCTTATGGGGTCTTATGGGGTTCTATGGGGTCTTATGGGGTCTTATGGGGGCACTTTGGGGTCTTATGGGGTCTTATGGGGTCGTTATGGGGTCTTATGGGGTTTTAGGGGGTCTTATGGGGTTTTATGGGATCTTTTGGGGTCGGTATGGGGTTTTATGGGGTCTTATGGGATTTTATGGGGTTGTTATGTGGTCTTATGGGGTCGTTATGGGGTTTTATGGGGTCTTATGGGGTTTTATGGGGTCGTTATGGGGTTTTATGGGGTCTTATGGGGTCTTACGGGGTCTTATGGGGTCGTTATGGGGTCTTATGGGGTTTTAGGGGGTCTTATGAGGTCGTTATGGGGTCTTATGGGGTCTTATGGAGTCTTATGGGGTTTTATTGGGTCGTTATGGGGTTTTATGGGGTCTTATGGGGGCGGTATGGGGTGTTTTGGGGTCTTATGGGGTCTTATGGGGTCTTATGGGGTTTTATGGGGTTTTATGGGGTTTTATGGGGTCGGTATGGGGTCTTATGGGGTCTAATGAGGTCGTTATGGGGTCTTATGGGGTCTTATGGGGTCTTATGGGGTCGGTATGGGGTCTTATGGGGTTTTAGGGGGTCTTATGGGGTTTTATGGGGTCTTATGGGGTCTTATGGGGTCTCATGGGGACAGTATGGGGTCGGTATGGGATCTTATGGGGTCTTATGGGGTCTTATGGGGGCACTATGGGGTCTTATGGGGTTGTTATGGGGTCGTTATGGGGTGTTATGGGGTTTTATGGGGTCTTATGGGGTCTAATGGGGTCGTTATGGGGTCTTATGGGGTTTTAGGGGGTCTTATGGGGTTTTATGGGGTCTTTTGGGGTCGGTATGGGGTTTTATGGGGTCTTATGGGATTTTATGGGGTTGTTATGTGGTCTTATGGGGTCGGTATTGGGGTTTTATGGGGTCGTTATGGGGTTTTATGGGGTCTTATGGGGTTTTATGGGGTCGTTATGGGGTTTTATGGGGTCTTATGGGGTCTTACGGGGTCTTATGGGGTCGTTATGGGGTCTTATGGGGTTTTAGGGGGTCTTATGAGGTCGTTATGGGGTCTTATGGGGTCTTATGGAGTCTTATGGGGTTTTATTGGGTCGTTATGGGGTTTTATGGGGTTTTATGGGGTTTTATGGGGTCGGTATGGGGTCTTATGGGGTCTTATGGGGTCTAATGAGGTCGTTATGGGGTCTTATGGGGTCTTATGGGGTTTTATGGGGTCGTTAAGCGGTCTTATGGGGTTTTATGGGGTCTTATGGGGTCTTATGGGGGGACTATGGGGTCTTATGGGGGCACTATGGGGTCTGTATTGGGGTTTTATGGGGTCGTTATGGGATTTTATGGGGTCTTATGGGGTCTTATGGGGTCGTTATGGGGTTTTATGGGGTCGTTATGGGGTCAGTATGGGGTCTTATGGGGTCGTTATGGGGTCTTATGGGATTTTATGGGGTTGTTATGGGGCCGTTATGGGGTTTTATGGGGTCTTATGGGGGCGGTATGGGGTGTTTTGGGGTCTTATGGGGTCTTATGGGGTTTTATGGGGTCTTATGGGGTCTTATGGGGGCACTATGGGGTCTTATGGGGTCGTTATGGGGTCATTATGGGGTCTTATGGGGTCTTATGGGGTCGGTATGGGGTCGGTATTGGGGTCTTACGGGGTCTTACGGGGTCTTATGGGGTCCTATGAGGTCGTTATGGGGTCTTATGGGATTATATGGGGTTGTTATGGGGTCGTTATGGGGTCTTATGGGGTCTTATGGGGGCGGTATGGGGTGTTTTGGGGTCTTATGGGGTCGGTATGGGGTCTTATGGGGTCTTATGGGGTTTTATGGGGTCGGTATGGGGTCCTATGGGGTCTTATGGGGTCTTATGGGGGCACTATGGGTTTTTTTGGGGTCGTTCTGGGGTCTTATGGGATCTTATGGGATTTTATGGGGTCTTACGGGGTCTTATGGGGTCTTATGGGGTCGGTATGGGGTCGGTATGGGATCTTATGGGGTCTTATGGGGTCTTATGAGGTCGTTATGGGGTCTTATGGGGTTTTATGGGGTCTTATGGGGTCGTTATGGGGTCTTATGAGGTCTTATGGGGTCTTATGGGAGCACTATGGGGTTTTATGGGGTCTTATAGGGTCTTATGGGGTTTTATGGGGTTTCATGGGGTCGTTATGGGGTCAGTATGGGGTCTTATGGGGTCTTATGGGGTCGGTATGGGGTCTTATGGGGTCGGTTTGGGGTCTTACGGGGTCTTATGGGGTCTTATGGGGGCACTATGGGGTCTTATGGGGTCTTATGGGGTCGGTATGGGGTCTTATAGGGTCGGTATTGGGGTTTTATGGGCTCTTATGGGATCTTATGGGGTTTTATGGGGTCTTATCGGCTTTTAGGGGGTCTTATGAGGTCGTTATGGGGTCTTATGAGGTCTTAAGGGGTTTTATGGGGTCTTATGGGATTTTATGGGGTCTTATGGGGTCTTATGGGGTCTTATGAGGTCGTTATGGGGCCTTATGAGGTCTTATGGGGTTTTATGGGGTCGTTATGGGGTTTTATGGGGGCGGTATGGGGTGTTTTGGGGTTTTATGGGGCCTTATGGGGTCTTATGAGGTCTTATGGGGTCTTATGGGGGCACTATGGGATTTTATGGGGTCGTTATGGGGTCGTTATGGGGATCTTATGGGATTTTATGGGGTCTTATGGAGTCTTATGGGGTCTTATGGGGGCACTATGGGGTCTTATGGGGTTGTATGGGGTCTTATGGGGTCGGTATGGGGTCTTATGGGGTCTTATGGGATTTTATGGGGTTGTTATGGGGTCTTATGGGGTCTCTATGGGTCTCTATGGGTCTCTATGGGTCCCTATGGGACTCTATGGGGTCTGTGGGGTCTCTATGGGTCTCTATGGGGTTTTTATGGGGTCTCTATGGGTCTGTATGGGTTCTTTATGGGATCTATGGGGTCTCTATGGGGCTCTATGGGGCTCTATGGGGTCTTTATGGGATCTATGGGTCTTTATGGGATCTATGGGGTCTCTATGGGGTCTGTGGGGTCTCTATGGGTCTCTATGGGTCTCTATGGGGCTCTATGGGTCTCTATGGGTCTCTATGGGGTCTCTATGGGGTCTCTATGGGTCTCTATGGGGCTCTATGGGGCTCTATGGGGCTCTATGGGGCTCTATGTGTCTCTATGGGGTCTTTATGGGACCTGATGACGTCACACCCCCCGATGACGTCACGCCCCCCCCCCCCCCCCCCCAGGTGGGCTCGTCGCTGTTCGCGTCCAACATCGGCTCGGGGCACTTTGTGGGGTTGGCCGGGACGGCGGCAGCCAATGGGATCGCGGTCGGGGGATTCGAGTGGCACGTGTGGGGCCGACCCCATAGCGACCCCATAGCCACCCCACAGCCACCCCAGAGCGACCCCACAGCCACCCCATAGTGACCCCATAGCGACCCCAGAGCCACCCCATAGCGACCCCACAGCCACCCCATAGCGACCCCACAGCCACCCCAGAGCCACCCCATAGCGACCCCACAGCCACCCCATAGCAACCCCACAGCCACCCCAGAGCCACCCCATAGCGACCCCACAGCCACCCCATAGCGACCCCATAGCCCCCCCATAGCCACCCCATAGCCTCCCCATAGCTACCCCATAGAAACCCTATAGCAGCCCCATTGCCACCCTATAGGAACCCCATAGAAACCCCATAGCGACCCCATAGGGACCCCATAGCCGCCCTATAGAGACCCCATAGACACCCCATAGCCACCCCATAGCCACCCCATAGCCACCCCATAGGGACCCCATAGCCATCCCATAGCCACCCCATAGAGACCCCAGAGCCACCCCAGAGCCACCCCATAGCCGCCCCATAGGGACCCCATAGCCACCCTATAGAGACCCCATAGAGCCCCATAGGAATCCCATAGAGACCCCATAGCCGCCCCATAGCGACCCCGTAGGGACCCCATAGCCGCCCTATAGAGATCCCATAGACACCCCATAGCTGCCCCATAGCGACCCCATAGCCACCCCATAGCCACCCCATAGGGACCCCATAGCGACCCCATAGCCGCCCCATCGCCACCCCACAGCCACCCCATAGCGACCCCATAGCCCCCCCAGAGCCACCCCATAGCCGCCCTATAGGAACCCCATAGAGACCCCATAGGGACCCCATAGCCACCCTATAGGGACACCATAGAAAGCCCATAGAAACCCCATAGAGACCCCATAATGATCCCATAGAGACCCCATAGAGACCCCATAGCGACCCCATAGCGACCCCGTAGAGACCCCATAGAGACCCCATAGAGACCCCATAGCGACCCCATAGAGACCCCATAGCGACCTCATAGCGACCCCGTAAAGACCCCATAGAAACCCCATAGGAACCCCATAGCCATCCCATAGAAACCCCATAGAGACCCCATAGGGACCCCATAGCCACCCCATAGCCACCCCATAGCGACCCCATAGAAACCCCATAGAGATCCCATAGAGACCCCATAGAGACCCCATAGCTGCCCCATAGAGACCCCAGAGCCGCCCCATAGAGACCCCATAGGAATCCCATAGCCACCCCATAGCCGCCCCATAGCCGCCCCATACCAACCCCATAGCCATCCCATAGAAACCCCATAGCGACCCCATAGCAATCCCATAGCCGCCCCATAGCGGCCCCACAGCCGCCCCATAGCGACCCCATAGAGACCCCATAGGAACCCCATAGCCATCCCATAAGCGACCCCATAGCCACCCTAAAGCCACCCTCATAGAAACCCCACAGCGACCCATAGAGCCCCATAACTCTGCCCCACATCCCAGCCCCATAACCCCACAACTCTGCCCCACATCCCCACCCCATAACCCCATAACTTTGCCCCACATCCCAGCCCCTCACCCCACAACTCTGCCCCACATCCCAGCCCCACATCCCAGCCCCACATCCCAGCCCCATAACCCCACAACCCAGCCCCACATCCCCACCCCATAACCCCACATCCCAGCCCCACATCCCAGCCCCATAACCCCACAACCCAGCCCCACATCCCCACCCCACATCCCAGCCCCTCACCCCACAACTCTGCCCCACATCCCAGCCCCATAACCCCATAACCCTGCCCCACATCCCAGCCCCACATCCCCGCCCTATAACCCCATAACTCTGCCCCACATCCCAGCCCCATAACCCCATAACCCTGCCCCACATCCCAGCCCCACATCCCCGCCCTATAACCCCATAACTCTGCCCCACATCCCAGCCCCATAACCCCATAACCCTGCCCCACATCCCAGCCCCATAACCCCATAACTCTGCCCCTCATGCCAGCCCCACATCCCAGCCCCATAACCCCACAACTCTGCCCCACATCCTCACCCCATAACCCCATAACCCAGCCCCACATCCCAGCCCCACATCCCCGCCCCACAACCCCATAACTCTGCCCCACATCCCTGCCCCACATCCCAGCCCCAAACCCCATAATCCCACCCCACATCCCAGCCCCATAACCCCACAACTCTGCCCCACATCCCCACCCCATAACCCCATAACCCAGCCCCACATCCCAGCCCCACATCCCCGCCCCACAACCCCATAACTCTGCCCCACATCCCAGCCCCACATCCAGCCCCATAACCCCATAACCCTGCCCCACATCCTCACCCCACATCCCAGCCTCTCACCCTACAACTCTGCCCCACATCCCAGCCCCACAACCCCATAACCCCATAACCCTATAATCCCACATCCCCGCCCCACATCCCAGCCCCATAACCCCACCCCATAACCCCGTAACCCTGCCCCACATCCCCGCCCCACATCCCCACCCCATAACCCCGTAACCCCGCCCCACATCCCAGCCCCACATCCTCACCCCATAACCCCATAACCCAGCCCCACATCCCAGCCCCATAACCTCACCCCATAACCCCATAACCCAGCCCCACATCCCAGCCCCACATCCCCGCCCCACAACCCCATAACTCTGCCCCACATCCCAGCCCCACATCCCAGCCCCATAACCCTGCCCCACATCCCCACCCCACATCCCCACCCCATAACCCCACAACTCTGCCCCATAACCCCACATCCCAGCCCCACATCCCCACCCCATGACCCCATAACTCTGCCCCACATCCCCGCCCCATAACCCCATAACTCTGCCCCACATCCCCACCCCATAACCCAGCCCCACATCCCAGCCCCACATCCCCGCCCCACAACCCCATAACTCTGCCCCACATCCCAGCCCCAAACCCCATAATCCCGCCCCACATCGCTGCCCCACATCCCAGCCCCATAACCCCACAACTCTGCCCCACATCCCCACCCCATAACCCCACATCCCAGCCCCACATCCCCACCCCATAACCCCATAACTTTGCCCCACATCCCAGCCCCTCACCCCACAACTCTGCCCCACATCCCAGCCCCACATCCCAGCCCCACATCCCAGCCCCATAACCCCACAACCCAGCCCCACATCCCCACCCCATAACCCCACATCCCAGCCCCACATCCCAGCCCCATAACCCCACAACCCAGCCCCACATCCCCACCCCACATCCCAGCCCCTCACCCCACAACTCTGCCCCACATCCCAGCCCCATAACCCCATAACCCTGCCCCACATCCCAGCCCCACATCCCCGCCCTATAACCCCATAACTCTGCCCCACATCCCAGCCCCTCACCCCACATCCCCGCCCCACATCCCCACCCCATAACCCCGTAACCCCGCCCCACATCCCAGCCCCACATCCTCACCCCATAACCCCATAACCCAGCCCCACATCCCAGCCCCACATCCAGCCCCATAACCCCATAACCCTGCCCCACATCCCAGCCCCACATCCCCGCCCCACAACCCCATAACTCTGCCCCACATCCCAGCCCCACATCCCAGCCCCATAACCCTGCCCCACATCCCCACCCCACATCCCAGCCCCATAATCCCATAACCCTGCCCCACATCCCAGCCCCACATCCCCACCCCACATCCCAACCCCATAACCCCATAACCCAGCCCCAATCCCAGCCCCTCACCCCATAACTCTGCCCCATAACCCCGCCCCACACCCCCACCCCCCCTTTTCCCTGCCCCACACGCAGGCGATGTTTATGGTGCTGCTGCTGGGTTGGATCTTCGTCCCCATCTACATCAGGGCTGGGGTGAGTCGGTGGCGACCCCAAAATGACGTCATCACTCCCCGACGACGTCACGCCCCCGATGACGTCACGCCCCCCCGATGACGTCACGCCCCCCCCGATGACGTCACGCCCCCCCCCCCCCAGGTGACGACGATGCCCCAATACCTGCGGAAACGCTTCGGGGGAACCCGGATCCAAATCTGCCTCTCGCTGCTCTCGCTGCTGCTCTACGTCACCACCAAGATCTCCGTCAGTGGGGTCTATGGGGTCTCTATGGGGTTCCTATAGGGTCTATGGGGCTCTATGGGTCTCTATGAGTCTCTATGGGGCTCTATATGTCTCTATGGGTCTCTATGGGTCTCTATGAGGTCTATGGGGTCTGTGGGGTCTCTATGGGGCTCTATGGGGCTCCATGGGGCGCTATGGGGTCTCTATGGGGTCTCTATGAGTCCCTATGGGTCTCAATGGGTCCCTATGGGTCTCAATGGGTCTCTATGGGTCTCTATGGGTCCCTATGGGTCTCTATGGGTCCGTATGGGTCTGTATGGGTCCCTATGGGTCTCTATGGGTCCCTATGGGTCTCTATGGGTCCGTATGGGACTCTATGGGTCCCTATGGGTCTCTATGGGTCTCTATGGGTCCCTATGGGGTCTCTATGGGTCTCTATGTGTCTCTATGTGTCTCTATGGGTCTCTATGGATCTCTATGGGTCCCTATGGGTCTCTATGGGTCTCTATGGGTCCCTATGGGTCTCTATGCGTCTCTATGGGTCCCTATGGGTCTCTATGGGTCTCTATGTGTCCCTATGGGTCTCTATGGGTCTCTATGGGTCCCTATGGGTCTCTATGGGTCCCTATGGGTCTCTATGGGTCTCTATGGGTCCCTATGGGTCTCTATGTGTCTCTATGGGTCTCTATGGGTCTCTATGTGTCCCTATGGGTCTCTATGGGTCTCTATGTGTCCCTATGGGTCTCTATGGGTCTCTATGGGTCCCTATGGGGCTGCAATGCGTGGCGGTGCCGCATGGGGGCGCTGTTTGTGCCGCAGGTGGACCTGTTCTCGGGGGCGGTGTTGTCTCTATGGGTCTCTGTGGGTCTCTATGGGTCTGTATGGATCCCTATGGGTCTCTATGGGTCCCTATGGGTCTCTATGGGGCTCTATGTGTCTCTATGGGTCTCTATGGGACTCTATGGGTCTCTATGGGGCTCTATGTATCTCTATGGGGCTCTATGGGGCTCTATGGGGTCTGTGGGGTCTCTATGGGGTCTATGGGGCACTATGGGTCTCTATGGGTCTCTATGGGTCTCTATGGGTCTCTATGGGTCTCTATGGGTCCCTATGAGTCCTTATGGGTCCCTATGGGTCTCTATGTGTTTCTATGTGTCTCTATGGGTCTCTATGGGTCCCTATGGGTCTCTATGGGTCCCTATGGGGCTGCAATGCGTGGCGGTGCCGCATGGGGGCGCTGTGTTCTGCGGGGCTGCAATGCGTGGCGGTGCCGCATGGGGGCGCTGTGTGTGCCGCAGGTGGACCTGTTCTCGGGGGCGGTGTTGTCTCTATGGGTCTCTATGTGCCCCTATGTGTCCCTATGGGTCCCTATGGGGTGCAATGCGTGGCGGTGCCGCATGGGGGCGCTGTGTTCTGCGGGGCTGCAATGCGTGGCGGTGCCGCATGGGGGCGCTGTGTGTGCCGCAGGTGGACCTGTTCTCGGGGGCGGTGTTCCTGCAGGCGGCGCTGGGCTGGGATTTGTACGGGGCGGTGGCGGCGCTGCTCGGGGTCACCGCCGTCTACACCATCACTGGTGCGGACTGGGAGCACTGGGAGCCGTACTGGGAGCACTGGGAGCACTGGGAGCAGTGGGAGTGTTACTGGGAGCCATACTGGGAGCACTGGGAGCCATACTGGGAGCACTGGGAGCACTGGGAGCAATGGGAGTGTTACTGGGAGTGTTACTGGGAGTGTTACTGGGAGCACTGGGAGCAATGGGAGCCTTACTGGGAGCCTTACTGGGAGCACTGGGAGCACTATTGGGAGTGTTACTTGTGTGAACTGGGAGCAATTGGAGTCTTACTGGGAGCACTGGGAGCCTTACTGGGAGCCTTACTGGAAGCACTGGGAGCCTTAATGGGAGCACTGGGAGCCTTACTGGGAGCACTGGGAGCATTGGGAGCACAACTGGGAGCACTGGGAGCCTTACTGGGAGCCTTACTGGGAGCACTGGAAGCCTTACTGGGAGCACTACTGGGAGTGTTACTGGTGCAAACTGGGAGCACTGGGAGCCTTACTGGGAGCACTGGAAGCACTGGGAGCACTACTGGGAGTGTTACTGGTGCGAACTGGGAGCACTGGGAGCCTTACTGGGAGCACTGGGAGCACTGGGAGCACTGGGAGCACTGGGAGCAATGGGAGTGTTACTGGGAGTGTTACTGGGAGTGTTACTGGGAGTACTGGGAGCCGCACTGGGAGCCGCACTGGGAGCAATGGGAGTGTTACTGGGAGTGTTACTGGGAGTGTTACTGGGAGCACTGGGAGCAATGGGAGCCTTACTGGGAGCCTTACTGGGAGCACTGGGAGCACTACTGGGAGTGTTACTTGTGTGAACTGGGAGCAATTGGAGTCTTACTGGGAGCACTGGGAGCCTTAATGGGAGCATTGGGAGCCTTACTGGGAGCATTGGGAGCACTGGGAGCACAACTGGGAGCACTGGGAGCCTTACTGGGAGCACTGGAAGCACTGGGAGCACTACTGGGAGTGTTACTGGTGCGAACTGGGAGCACTGGGAGCTTTACTGGGAGCACTGGGAGCTTTACTGGGAGTGCTTACTGGGAGTGCGAACTGGGAGCACTGGGAGCTTTACTGGGAGCACAACTGGGAGCACAACTGGGAGTGCTACTGGGAGCACTGGGAGCGCTGGGAGCCTTACTGGGAGCAGTACTGGGAGTGTTACTGGGAGCACTGGGAGCAATGGGAGCCTTACTGGTGTGACTGGTGTGACTGGTGCGTCTTACTGGTCTTACTGGTGGTACTGGTCGCAGGCGGGCTGACGGCGCTGATGTACGCCGACATGGTGCAGAGCGCGGTGATGGTGGGCGGAGCCTCAGTGCTGGCGGGATACGGTCCGTACTGGGCCATACTGGGCCATACTGGTCCATACTGGGCCATAATCCCACATAATCCCAAATAATCCCATGTAATCCCACATAATCCCATATTGTCACATATAATCCCAAATAATTCAATATAATCCCAAATAATCCCAAATAATCCCATATAGTCCCATATAATCCCACATAATCCCATATAATCCCACATAATCCCACATAATCCCATATAATTCCATATAATCCCACATAATCCCACATAATCCCATAAAATCCCATATAATTCCAAACAATCCCACATAATCCCATACAATTCCATATAATCCCCGATAATCCCACATAATCCCATATAATCCCATATAATCCCAGATAATCCCACATAATCCCATATAATTCCATGCAATCCCATATAATTCCCATGTAATCCCATGTAATCCCAAATAATTCCACATAATCCCCTGTAATCCCACATAATCCCATAAAATCTGGTATAATCCCACATAATCCCATAAAATTCCCATGTAATCCCATATAATCCCATAAAATTCCATATTATCCCATATAATCCCATACAATCCCATGTAATCCCATATAATCCCATATAATCCCATATTATTCCATATAATCCCACATAATCACATATAAACCCACATAATCCCATACAATCCCACATAATCCAGTGTAATTCCCATGTAATCCCTTATAATTCCATATAATCCCACATAATCCCATCTAATCCCCCATAATCCCATCTAATCCCGCAGCCCTGGCCACCGTGGGGGGGGTTCTGTCCCTCTTCCATCGCTTCCCCCATATAATCCCATATAACCTCCCATAATCCCATATAACCCCCCATAATCCCATATAAAACCCCCATAATCCCACATAAGACCCCCATAATCCCAACTAATCCCCCATAATCCCATCTAATCCCGCAGCCCTGACTGCTGTGGGGGGGGTCCTGTCCCTCTTCCATCGCTTCCCCCTTTCGCTGCCCCCCATATAATCCCATATAACCCCCTATAATCCCATATAACACCCCATAACACCCCATAATCCCATCGAATCCCCCATAACCCCATCTAATCCCCCATAATCCCATCTAATCCCGCAGCCCTGACCGCCGTGGGGGGGGTCCCTTCCCTCTTCCATCGCTTCCCCCTTTCGCTGCCCCCCACAACTCAGCGTTGCCCCCATCGAGCTTTGGCCCTAAAACTTCTGCGCCCCCCGGGAGGGGATTTGCCGTGGCCAGGAATGATTTTGGGATTAGGGGCGACAGCAGGCTGGTATTGGTGCACCGATCAGGTACGGGATTATGCGGGATTATGCGGGATTATGGGGGATTATGTGGGATTATGTGGGATTATGGGGGTTTATGCGGGATTATGGGGGGGGTTATGCGGGATTATGGGGGGTTCAGAATGGGATTGTGCAGGAGTATTGGGGATTAGGGGGGATTGTGGGGGATTAGGTATGGGATTATGCGGGATTATGGGGGCTTGGGTGTGGGATTATGGGGGATTAGATGGGTTTATTGGGGGATTAGATGGGATTCTGGGGGGATTAGATGGGATTATGGGGGGTTCAGAATGGGATTCTGCAGGATTTTTGGGGATTAGGGGGGATTATGGCAGGTTAGGTATGGGATTATGTAGGATTATGCGGGATTATGCAGGATTATGCAGGATTATGGGGGATTCTCGGGGGATTAGATGGGATTATGGGGTTCAGAATGGGATTGTGTGGGATTATTGGGGATGAGGGGGGATTATGGCAGGTTAGGTATGGGATTATGTAGGATTATGGGGGTTTATGTGGGATTACGGGGGATTAGATGGGTTTATTGGGGGATTAGATGGGATTATGGGGGGTTAAGTGGGATTATGGGGGGATTCTGGGCGGGTTATATGGGATTTTGTGAGTTTATGGGGGATTAGGTGTGATTATTTGGGATTAGGTGGGATTGTGCAGGGTTAGGTATGGGATTATGCGGGATTATGGGGGATTATGTGGGATTATGGGAGTTTATGGGGGATTATGGGGCGATTAGATGGGATTATGGGGGTTTTGGATTATTGGGATTAGGGGGATTATGGCAGGTTAGGGATGAGATTATGGGGGTTAGGTATGGGATTATGCATGATTATGGGGGATTAGGTGGGATTATGCGGGATTATGGGGGATTATGGGGGATTCTCGGGGGATTAGATGGCACTATGGGGTTCAGAATGGGATTGTGTGGGATTATTGGGGATGAGGGGGGATTATGGCAGGTTAGGTATGGGATTATGTAGGATTATGGGGGTTTATGTGGGATTATGGGGGTTTATGTGGGATTATGGGGGATTAGATGGGATTATGGGGGGTTCTGGGCTGGTTATATGGGATTTTGGGAGTTTATGGGGGATTAGGTGTGACTATTTGGGATTAGGTGGGATTGTGCAGGGTTAGGTATGGGATTATGCGGGATTATGTGGGATTATGCGGGGGGTTTATGGGGGATTATGGGGGGTTATATGGGATTATGGGGTTCAGAATGGGATTGTGTGGGATTATTGGGACTTAGGGGGGATTATGGCAGGTTAGATATGGGATTTTGTAGGATTATGGGGGATTATGTGGGATTATGGGGGATTATGGGGGTTTATGTGGGATTATGGGGCGATTAGATGGGATTATGGGGGTTTTGGATTATTGGGATTAGGGGGCATTATGGCAGGTTAGGGATGAGATTATGGGGTTAGGTATGGGATTATGCATGATTATGGGGGATTAGGTGGGATTATGTGGGATTATGCGGGATTATGGGGGATTATGGGGGTTTATGGGGATTAGATGGGATTATGGGGGGATTCTGGGCGGGTTATATGGGATTTTGGGAGTTTATGGGGGATTATGTGTGATTATTTGGGATTAGGCGGGATTATGGGGGTTAGGTATGGGATTATGGGAGTTTATGGGGGATTCTGGGGGGATTAGATGGGATTATGGGGGTTCAGAATGGGATTGTGCGGGATTATTGGGGATTAGGGGGATTGTGGCAGGTTAGGTATGGGATTATGTAGGATTATGGGGGATTAGGTGGGATTATGGGAGTTAGGTATGAGATTATGTGGGATTATGGCAGTTTATAGGGGATTATGGGGGATTAGATGGGATTATGGGGGATTCTGGGTGGCCTACATGAGATTTTAGGAGTTCATGAGGGATTATGTGTGATTATTTGGGATTAGGTGGGATTATGGGGGTTTATGTGGGATTATGGAGGGTTTAGATGGGATTATGTGAAGATTACAGGGGATTATGGGAGATTAAATGGGATTATGTGGGAATAAATGGGATTAGGTGGGAATAAATGGGATTAGGTGGGATTATGTTGGATTATGGGGGATTCTATGGGATTATAAGGGATTCTATGGGATTATGGGGAATCCTATGGGATTATGGGGGAATAAATGAGATTACGTGGGATTATGGGGGTTTATGGGGGAATAAAATGAGATTACGTGGGGTTATGGGGGGTGTATGGGGGATTAGGTGTGATTATATGGGATTATGGGAGATTATATGGGATTATGGGAGATTATATGCGATTATGGGGGGGGTTATGTAGGATTTTGGAGAGGTTTGGGCGTTTAGGGTGGAATTATTGGGATTATCGCCATCTCTATCGGGATTATCGGTCTGATCCCCCCCCCAGGGATGATGGGGACGGCCGGGATTATTGGGATTACGGCTCTGACTATTATGGGATGGCTCCCAGGTGATCGTGCAGCGCTGCCTGGCGGGCCGTTCGCTGACCCACGTCCGTGGGGGCTGCGTGTTGTGTGGGTACCTGAAGGTGCTGCCCATGTTCCTCATGGTGCTGCCCGGCATGGCCGCCCGCCTCCTCTACCCCGGTAAGGCACCTCCACCCCAAATAATCCCATATAATCCCGCTTAATCCCATGCCATCGCCCCGAATCGTCGGCGATCCCAAAGGAGCCGGTGCAATGGCTGTGTAACTGCTTGTAATCCCATGTAATCCCTCATAATCCCACACAATCCCAACATAATCCCACATAATCCCATACAATCCCCCATAATCCCACACAATTCCCCATAATCCACCATAATCCCATGTAATCCCATACAATCCCCCGTAATCCCACACAATTCCCCATAATCCACCATAATCCCACGTAATCCCATACAATCCCCCGTAATCCCACACAATCCCACCATAATCCACCATAATCCCACATAATCCCCCATTATCCACCATAATCCCACATAATCCCAAACAATCCCCCATAATCCCCCATAATCCTGCATAATCCCTCATAGTCCCATGTAATCCCCCATAATCCCACACAATTCCCCCATAATCCCACATAATCCCTCCATTATCCCTCATAATCCCACATAATCCCTCAAAATCCTTCATAATAACCCATAATCCCACATAATCCCCCATAATCCCATACAATCCTCCATAACCCCATATAACCCCACATAATCCCATATAACCCCACAGAACCCCTCATAACCCCATATAACCCCACAGAATCCCATATAACCCCAGAGAACCCCTCATAACCCCACATAATCCCATATAACCCCACAAAACCCCTCATAACCCCACATAATCCCATATAACCCCATATAACCCCACAAAACCCCTCATAACCCCACATAATCCCATCTAAGACACTATAATCCCGATATAACCTATATAATCCCAAATAATCCCACATAAACCTACATAACCCCATGTAACCCCATATAACCCCACATAACCCCACATAATCCTATAAAACCCCACATAATCACACATAATCCCATATAACCCCACATAACCCCTATAACCCCACATAATCCCATATAACCCCACAGAACCCCTATAACCCCACATAATCCCATATAACCCCACAGAACCCCACAGAACCCCATAGCTCCCTCTATCGACCCACAGAGACCCCATAGAGCCCCATAGAGCCCCATAGAGCCCCATAAACCCCATAAGACCCCATAGAGCCCCATAAAGACCCCATAGAGCCCCATAGAGACCCATAGAGACTCCATAGGGACCCCATAGAGACCCACAGAGACCCCATAGAGCCCCATAAAGACCCACAGAGACCCCATAGAGCCCCACAGAGCCCCATAGATCCCATAGACCCCATAGAGCCCCATAGAGACCCCATGGAGACCCCATAGAGACCGATGGAGCCCCATAGAGACCCCATAGAGACCCACAGAGACCCCATAGAGACCCCATAGAGCCCCATAGAACCCCATAGAAACCCCATAGAGCCCCATAGAGACCCACGGAGACCCCATAGAGCCCCACAGAGCCCCATTGATCCCATAGACCCCATAGAGACACATAGAGACCCCATAGAGACCCCATAGGGATTCCATAGAGCCCCATAGAGACTCCATAGGGACTCATAGAGCCCCATAGAGACCCATAGAGACCCATAGGGACCCCATAGAGACCCCATAAGGACTCCATAGCGACCCAGAGAGACCCATAGGGACCCCATAGACCCCACTGAGCCCCATAGACACCCCACAGAGACCCCATAGGGCCTCATAGAGCCCCATAGAGCCCCATAGAGACCCCATAGAGACCCATAGAGACCCCATAGGGACTCCATAGGGACTCATAGGGGCCCATGGAGCCCCATAGGGACCCACAGGGACCCAGAGAGACCCATAGAGACCCATAGGGACCCCATAGGGACCCATAGAGACCCACAGAGACCCCATAGACCCCACTGAGCTCCATAGAGACCCATAGTGTCACTTTAGTGCCCCACAGAGACCCCATAGAGCCTCATAGAGACCCCATAAGGACCCCATAGCGACCCAGAGAGACCTATAGAGACCCTATAGACCCCACTGCTCCCATAGAGACCCCATAGAGACCCCATAGAGACCCCATAGAGCCCCATAGAGACCCACGGAGACCCCATAGAGCCCCATAAAGACCCACAGAGACCCCATAGAGCCCCACAGAGCCCCATAGATCCCATAGACCCCATAGAGCGCCATAGAGACCCCATGGAGACCCCATGGAGACCGATGGAGCCCCATAGAGACCCCATAGAGACCCACAGAGACCCCATAGAGCCCCATAAAGACCCACAGAGACCCCATAGAGCCCCACAGAGCCCCATAGATCCCATAGACCCCATAGAGACACATAGAGACCCCAAAGAGACCCCATAGGGACCCCATAGGGATTCCATAGAGACCCCATAGAGCCCCATAGAGACTCCATAGGGACTCATAGAGCCCCATAGAGCCCCATAGAGACCCATAGGGACCCCATAGGGACACATAGCGACCCATAGAGACCCATAGGGACCCCATAGGGACACATAGCGACCCATAGAGACCCATAGGGACCCCATAGACCCCACTGAGCCCCATAGAGACCCATAGAGCCCTATAGAGACCCATAGAGACCCCATAGGGACCTATAGAGATCATAGTGACCCATAGAGACCCATAGAGACCCCATAGGGACTCCATAGAGACCCATAGGGACCCCATAGAGACCCCATAGAGCCCCATAGAACCCCTTAGAGACCCCATAGAGACCCATAGAGACCCACGGAGACCCCATAGAGACCCCATAGAGCCCCATAGAACCCCTTAGAAACCCCATAGAGACCATAGAGACCCATAGAGACCCCATAGAGCCCCATAAAGACCCACAGAGACCCCATAGAGCCCCACAGAGCCCCATAGATCCCATAGACTCCATAGAGACACATAGAGACCCCATAGGGACCCCATAGGGAATCCATAGAGATCCCATAGAGCCCCATAGAGACCCATAGGGACCCCATAGGGACTCATAGGGACCCATGGAGCCCCATAGAGCCCCATAGGGACCCCATAGGGACACATAGCGACCCATAGAGACCCATAGGGACCCCATAGACCCCACTGAGCCCCATAGAGACCCATAGAGCCCTATAGAGACCCATAGAGACCCCATAGAGACCTATAGAGATCATAGTGACCCATAGAGACCCATAGGGACCCATAGGGACCCATAGAGACCCCATAGAGACCCATAGAGACCCATACAGACCCATAGGGACCCCATAGAGCCCCATAGAGACCCCATAGATCCCCATACAGACCCATAGGGACCCCATACAGACCCATAGGGACCCCATAGAGCCCCATAGAGACCCCATAGATCCCCATAGAGCCCCATAGGGACCCCATAGAGCCCCACAGGGCCCCCACCCGACCCCACAAAATCCCATACAGAGGTGGTCGCCTGCCCCGACGCCGCCTCGTGTCGCCGCGCCTGTGGGATCCCATCCGGCTGCTCCAACGTCGCCTACCCCAAACTGGTGGTCGGCCTGCTGCCCCCAGGTGTGCCGGGGGGGTGGGGGTCTCTATGGGGTCTCTATGGGGTCTCTATGGGGTCAACGGGCTCTATGGGGTCAACGGGGTCTCTATGGGGTCAATGAGTTCTATGGGGTCTCTATGGATCTCTATGGAGCACTATGGGGTCTCTATGAGGCTCTATGCGTCTCTATGGGGTCAATGGGGCTCTATGGGGTCTCTATGGGGTCAACGGGCTCTATGGGGTCTCTGTGGGTCTCTAAGGGGTTCTATGGGGTCTCTATGGATCTCTATATGTCTCTATGAGTCTCTATGTGTCTCTATGGGGTCAATGGGGTCTCTATGGGGTCTCTACGGGGTTCTATGGGTCTTTATGGGGCTCTGTGGGGTCTCTATGGGGCTCTATGGGGTCTCTATGGGGTCTCTATGGGGTCTCTATGCGTCTCTATGGATCTCTATGGGGTCTCTATGAGGCTCTATGGTTCTCTATGGGGTCAACGGGGTCTATGGGGTCTCTATGGATCTCTATGGGGCTCCATGGGTCTCTATGGGTCTCTATGCGTCCCTATGGGTCTCTATGGGTCTCTATGGGTCCCTATGGGTCTCTATGCATCTCTATGTGTTTCTATGGGTCTCTATGGGTCTCTATGGGGTTCTATGAGTCTCTATGGGTCTCTATGGGTCTCTATGGGTCTCTATGGGTCTCTATGGGGTCTCTATGGGGTCTCTATGGGTCTCTATGGGGTCTCTATGGGTCTCTATGGATCTCTATGTGTCTCTATGGGTCTCTATGGGGTCTCTATGAGGCTCTATGCGTCTCTATGGATCTCTATGTGTCTCTATGGGTCTCTATGGGGTCTCTATGGGGTCTCTATGGGTCTCTATGGGGCTCTATGGGTCTCTATGGGGCTCTATGGGGTCTCTATGAGGCTCTATGGGTCTCTATGGGGTCTCTATGGGGTCTCTATGGGTCTCTATGGATCTCTATGTGTCTCTATGGGGTCTCTATGGGTCTCTATGCATCTCTATGGGTCTCTATGGGTCTCTATGGATCTCTATGGGTCCCTATGGGTCCCTACGTGGCTCCATTCACACCCATTAACGCCTATTAAGTCCCCATTAACGCTTATTAACTCCTAATAAATCCCCATTAGCGCCTATTAGCGCCTATTAGCGCCTATTAATTCCTTCTACACCCCCATTAAAGCCCATTAACGCCTATTAGCGCCTATTAAGTCTCTATTAACGCCTATTAACGCCTATTAAATACTCATTAACGCCTATTAACGCCTATTAAACCCTCATTAATCACTATTAACGCCGATTAACTCCTATTAATCCCCAATTAAGTCCTATTAAGTTCTATTAAATGACCTTCAAAGCCTATTAACTCTTATTAAGTCCCCATTAAGTCCTGTTAATGCCTATTAGCTCCTATTAAGTCCCTACTAACGACTATTAGCGCCTAATAAAACACCATTAAAGCCTATTAATTGCTATTAAATCCCCATTAATGCCTATTAACGCCTATTAAGTAGCTATTAACGCCTATTAAGTCCTTATTAACGCCTATTAAGTCCTTATTAACGCCTATTAAAACACCATTAAAGCCTATTAATTGCTATTAAATCCCCATTAAAGCCTATTAACGCCTATTAAGTTCCTATTAGCGCCTATTAAAACACCATTAAAGCCTATTAACGCCTATTAAGTCCCTATTAACGCCTATTAAAACACCACTAAAGCCTATTAACGCCTATTAAGTCCCTATTAGCGCCTAATAAAACACCATTAAAGCCTATTAACGCCTATTAAGTCCCTATTAACGCCTATTAAAACACCATTAAAGCCTATTAGCGCCTATTAAGTCCCTATTAACGCCTATTAAAATACCATTAAAGCCTATTAACGCCTATTAAGTCCTTATTAACGCCTATTAAAACACCACTAAAGCCTATTAAATCCTATTAAATCCCCACTGAGGCCAATTAACGCCTATTAACGCCTAATAAATCCCCCTTAATGCCGATTAACGCCTAATAAATCCCTAATAACTCCTATTAAATCCCCCTTAAAGCCGATTAACCCCTAATAAATCCCTATTAACGCCTATTAACTCTCATTAAGTCCCCATTAAAGCCTATTAAAGCCCCATTAAACGCTATTAAACCCTCATTAGCGCCTATTAATGAGGGTTTTTAATTAAGGGCTCCTATTAAATCCCCCTTAAAGCCGATTAACGCCTAATAAATCCCTATTAACGCCTATTAACTCCTATTAAATCCCCCTTAAAGCCGATTAACGCCTAATAAATCCCTATTAACGCCTATTAACTCTCATTAAGTCCCCATTAAAGCCTATTAACGCCTAATAAATCCCTATTAACGCCTATTAACTCCTAATAAATCCCCCTTAAAGCAGATTAACTCCTAATAAATCCCTATTAACGCCTATTAACTCCTATAAAATCCCCCTTAAAGCCGATTAACGCCTAATAAATCCCTATTAACTCCTAATAAATCCCCCTTAAAGCCGATTAACGCCTAATAAATCCCTATTAACTCCTAATAAATCCCCCTTAAAGCCGATTAACGCCTAATAAATCCCTATTAACTCCTAATAAATCCCCCTTAATGCCGATTAACGCCTAATAAATCCCTATTAACTCCTAATAAATCCCCCTTAAAGCCGATTAACGCCTAATAAATCCCCATTAACTCCTAATAAATCCCCCTTAATGCCGATTAACGCCTAATAAATCCCTATTAACTCCTAATAAATCCCCCTTAAAGCCGATTAACGCCTAATAAATCCCCATTAACTCCTAATAAATCCCCCTTAAAGCCGATTAACGCCTAATAAATCCCTATTAACGCCTATTAACTCCTAATAAATCCCCCTTAAAGCCGATTAACGCCTAATAAATCCCTATTAACTCCTAATAAATCCCCCTTAAAGCCGATTAACGCCTAATAAATCCCTATTAACTCCTAATAAATCCCCCTTAATGCCGATTAACGCCTAATAAATCCCCATTAACTCCTAATAAATCCCCCTTAAAGCCGATTAACGCCTAATAAATCCCTATTAACTCCTAATAAATCCCCCTTAATGCCGATTAACGCCTAATAAATCCCTATTAACTCCTAATAAATCCCCCTTAAAGCCGATTAACGCCTAATAAATCCCCATTAACTCCTAATAAATCCCCCTTAATGCCGATTAACGCCTAATAAATCCCTATTAACTCCTAATAAATCCCCCTTAAAGCCGATTAACGCCTAATAAATCCCCATTAACTCCTAATAAATCCCCCTTAAAGCCGATTAACGCCTAATAAATCCCTATTAACGCCTATTAACTCCTAATAAATCCCCCTTAAAGCCGATTAACGCCTAATAAATCCCTATTAACTCCTAATAAATCCCCCTTAAAGCCGATTAACGCCTAATAAATCCCTATTAACTCCTAATAAATCCCCCTTAAAGCCGATTAACGCCTAATAAATCCCCATTAACTCCTAATAAATCCCCCTTAAAGCCGATTAACGCCTAATAAATCCCTATTAACTCCTAATAAATCCCCCTTAATGCCGATTAACGCCTAATAAATCCCTATTAACTCCTAATAAATCCCCCTTAATGCCGATTAACGCCTAATAAATCCCCATTAACTCCTAATAAATCCCCCTTAAAGCCGATTAACGCCTAATAAATCCCTATTAACTCCTAATAAATCCCCCTTAATGCCGATTAACGCCTAATAAATCCCTATAAACTCCTAATAAATCCCCCTTAAAGCCGATTAACGCCTAATAAATCCCTATTAACTCCTAATAAATCCCCCTTAAAGCCGATTAACGCCTAATAAATCCCTATTAACTCCTAATAAATCCCCCTTAATGCCGATTAACGCCTAATAAATCCCTATTAACTCCTAATAAATCCCCCTTAAAGCCGATTAACGCCTAATAAATCCCCATTAACTCCTAATAAATCCCCCTTAATGCCGATTAACGCCTAATAAATCCCTATTAACTCCTAATAAATCCCCCTTAAAGCCGATTAACGCCTAATAAATCCCCATTAACTCCTAATAAATCCCCCTTAAAGCCGATTAACGCCTAATAAATCCCTATTAACGCCTATTAACTCCTAATAAATCCCCCTTAAAGCCGATTAACGCCTAATAAATCCCTATTAACTCCTAATAAATCCCCCTTAAAGCCGATTAACGCCTAATAAATCCCTATTAACTCCTAATAAATCCCCCTTAATGCCGATTAACGCCTAATAAATCCCCATTAACTCCTAATAAATCCCCCTTAAAGCCGATTAACGCCTAATAAATCCCTATTAACTCCTAATAAATCCCCCTTAATGCCGATTAACGCCTAATAAATCCCTATTAACTCCTAATAAATCCCCCTTAAAGCCGATTAACGCCTAATAAATCCCCATTAACTCCTAATAAATCCCCCTTAATGCCGATTAACGCCTAATAAATCCCTATTAACTCCTAATAAATCCCCCTTAAAGCCGATTAACGCCTAATAAATCCCCATTAACTCCTAATAAATCCCCCTTAAAGCCGATTAACGCCTAATAAATCCCTATTAACGCCTATTAACTCCTAATAAATCCCCCTTAAAGCCGATTAACGCCTAATAAATCCCTATTAACTCCTAATAAATCCCCCTTAAAGCCGATTAACGCCTAATAAATCCCTATTAACTCCTAATAAATCCCCCTTAATGCCGATTAACGCCTAATAAATCCCCATTAACTCCTAATAAATCCCCCTTAAAGCCGATTAACGCCTAATAAATCCCTATTAACTCCTAATAAATCCCCCTTAATGCCGATTAACGCCTAATAAATCCCTATTAACTCCTAATAAATCCCCCTTAAAGCCGATTAACGCCTAATAAATCCCCATTAACTCCTAATAAATCCCCCTTAAAGCCGATTAACGCCTAATAAATCCCTATTAACTCCTAATAAATCCCCCTTAATGCCGATTAACGCCTAATAAATCCCTATTAACTCCTAATAAATCCCCCTTAAAGCCGATTAACGCCTAATAAATCCCCATTAACTCCTAATAAATCCCCCTTAAAGCCGATTAACGCCTAATAAATCCCTATTAACTCCTAATAAATCCCCCTTAAAGCCGATTAACGCCTAATAAATCCCCATTAACTCCTAATAAATCCCCCTTAAAGCCGATTAACGCCTAATAAATCCCTATTAACTCCTAATAAATCCCCCTTAAAGCCGATTAACGCCTAATAAATCCCCATTAACTCCTAATAAATCCCCCTTAAAGCCGATTAACGCCTAATAAATCCCTATTAACTCCTAATAAATCCCCCTTAAAGCCAATTAACGCCTAATAAATCCCTATTAACGCCTATTAACTCCTAATAAATCCCCCTTAAACCCGATTAACGCCTAATAAATCCCTATTAACTCCTAATAAATCCCCCTTAAAGCCGATTAACGCCTAATAAATCCCCATTAACTCCTAATAAATCCCCCTTAATGCCGATTAACGCCTAATAAATCCCCATTAACTCCTAATAAATCCCCCTTAAAGCCGATTAACGCCTAATAAATCCCTATTAACTCCTAATAAATCCCCCTTAATGCCGATTAACGCCTAATAAATCCCTATTAACTCCTAATAAATCCCCCTTAAAGCCGATTAACGCCTAATAAATCCCCATTAACTCCTAATAAATCCCCCTTAATGCCGATTAACGCCTAATAAATCCCTATTAACTCCTAATAAATCCCCCTTAATGCCGTTTAACGCCTAATAAATCCCTATTAACTCCTAATAAATCCCCCTTAAAGCCAATTAACGCCTAATAAATCCCTATTAACGCCTATTAACTCCTAATAAATCCCCCTTAAAGCCGATTAACGCCTAATAAATCCCTATTAACTCCTAATAAATCCCCCTTAAAGCCGATTAACGCCTAATAAATCCCTATTAACTCCTAATAAATCCCCCTTAATGCCGATTAACGCCTAATAAATCCCTATTAACTCCTAATAAATCCCCCTTAATGCCGATTAACGCCTAATAAATCCCTATTAACGCCTATTAACTCCAATTAAACTCCCACGAACCGCTATTAGAACCTACGAAACTCCCCCGCCGGCGGTTAATTAGCGCTAATGACCCTAATTAGGGCTGCGGGGGCTGATGCTGGCGGTGGTTTTGGCTGCTTTGATGTCGTCCCTCGCCTCCATCCTCGCCAGCGCCGGCGCCATCTTTAGCCTGGATCTCTATGGGAGGCTGCGGCCGGCGGCGTCGCAACGGCGCCTCCTGGTGGTCGGGAGGTGAAATTGCAAGGGGGGGGAAAAAATTGGGGAGGGGGGGGATATTAAAATATTAATTGGGGGGGGGATTATTAGGGGGGGAGATTAATGGGGGGGAGATTAATGGGGGGTGATTAATGAGGGGGAGATTAATTGGGGGGGGAAATTAATGGGGGGGTGATTAAAGAGGGGGAGGGGGGGGAATATTAAAATATTAATGAGGGGGGGATTATTGGGGGGGGAGATTAATGGGGGGGTGATTAATGGGGGGAGATTAATGGGGAGATATTAATTGGGGGGGGATTATTAGGGGGGTATTATTAATGGGGGGGGAGATTAATGGGGGGTGATTAATGAGAGGGTGATTAATGGGGGGGTGATATTAATGAGGGGGAGATTAATGGGGGGGCAATTATTAGGGGGGTGATATTAATGGTGGGGAGATTAATGAGGTGGAGATTAATGGGGGGGAGATTAATGGGGGGGGAGATTAATGGGGGGGTGATTAATGGGAGGGAAATTAATGGGGGGGGAGATTAATGGGGGGGGAGATTAATTGGGGGGTGATATTAATGGGGGATTATTAGGGACTGATATTAATTGGGGGGGACATTAATAAGGGGAGACATTAATGGGGGTGATATTAATGAGGGGGAGATTAATGGGGGGCAGATTAATGGGGGGTAATTATTAGGGGGTGATATTAATGGGGGGGAGATTAATGGGAGGGTGATTAATGGGGGGAAATTAATGAAAGGGGAAATTAATGAGGAGGGAGATTAATAGGGGGGTGATTAATGGGGGGGGACATTAATGGGGGTGATATTAATGGGGGAGAGATTAATGGGGGGGATTATTATTAGGGGGATTTGGGGGGGGTAATTATTAGGGGGGTGATATTAATGGGGGGGAGATTAATGGGGGGCAGATTAATGGGGGGGAGGTTAATGGGGGGGTGATATTAATGAGGGAAGATTAATGGGGGGGTAATTATTAGGGGGTAATATTAATGGGGGGGAGATTAATGGGGGGTGATTAATGAGGGGGAGATTAATGGGGGGGTGATTAATGGGGGGATAATTATTAGGGGGGTATTATTAATGGGGGGAGATTAATGGGGGGTGATTAATGAGGGGGAGATTAATGGGGGGGTGATTAATGGGGGGATAATAATTAGGGGGGTATTATTAATGGGGGGTGATTAATGGGGGGTGATTAATGAGGGGGAGATTAATTGGGGGGGGAAATTAATGGGGGGGTGATTAATGAGGGGGAGGTTAATGGGGGGGTGATATTAATGAGGGGGATATTAATGAGGGGGAGATTAATGGGGGGGAGATTAATGGGGGGGGACATTAATGGGGGGAGATTAATGAAAGGGGAAATTAATGAGGGAGGAGATTAATGGGGGGATATTAATGGGGGGGTGATTATTAGGGGGGTGATATTAATGGGGGGGAGATTAATGGGGGGGATATTAATGAGGGGGTGATTAATGGGGGGGTGATATTAATGAGGGGGAGATTAATGGGGGGGGAGCGTTAATGGGGGGTGATTAATGAGGGGGAGATTAATGGGGGGGATATTAATGGTGGGGAGATTAATGGGGGGGATATTAATGAGGGGGAGATTAATGGGGGTGATTAATGGGGGGGTGATTAATGAGGGGGAGCATTAATTGGGGGGATATTAATGGGGGGGGAGCGTTAATGGGGGGAGACATTAATGGGGGGGTGATATTAATGAGGGGGAGATTAATGGGGGATGTTAATTGGGGGGGTGATTAATGGGGGGCACATTAATGGGGGGTGATTAATGGGGGTGGTGATTAATGGGGGGTGATTAATGAGGGGGAGATTAATGGGGAGGCTATTAATTTGGGGGGGGGAGCGTAATGGGGGGGCATTAATGGGGGATATTAATGGGGGGGTAATTATTAGGGGGTGATATTAATGGTGGGGGGATTAATGGGGGTGATATTAACGGGGGGGGAATTATTAGGGGGGTGATATTAATGGGGGGGAGCGTTAATGGGGGGAATTATTATTAATGAGGGGGATTGGGGGGGTAATTATTAGGGGGGTGATATTAATGGGGGGGAGATTAATGGGGAGGGAGATTAATGGGGGGGTGACCCCATACCCGACCCATAGCTGTGACCCCATATCATAGCTGTGACCCCCATATCCAACCCCATACCCGACCCCATATCATAGCTGTGACCCCGTACCCAACCCTATAAACCCGACCCCATAGCTGTGACCCCATATCATAGCTGTGACCCCATACCTGACCCCATATCATAGCTGTGACCCCATACCTGACCCCATATCATAGCTGTGACCCCATATCATAGCTGTGACCCCATACCTGACCCCATATCATAGCTGTGACCCCATACCCGACCCATATCATAGCTGTGACCCCAAATCATAGCTGTGACCCCATACCTGACCCCATATCATAGCTGTGACCCCATACCCGACCCCATATCATAGCTGTGACCCCATATCATAGCTGTGACCCCATACCCGACCCCATAGATGTGACCCCATATCATAGCTGTGACCCCATACCCGACCCCATACCTGACCCCATATCATAGCTGTGACCCCATCCCCGACCCCATACCTGACCCCATATCATAGCTGTGACCCCATCCCCGACCCCATATCATAGCTGTGACCCCATATCATAGCTGTGACCCCATACCTGACCCCATATCATAGCTGTGACCCCATATCATAGCTGTGACCCCATACCTGACCCCATATCATAGCTGTGACCCCATATCATCATCGCTGTGACCCCATACCTGACCCCATATCATAGCTGTGACCCCATATCATAGCTGTGACCCCATATCAGACCCCATATCATAGCTGTGACCCCATATCATAGCTGTGACCCCATATCATAGCTGTGACCCCATATCAGACCCCATATCATAGCTGTGACCCCATATCATAGCTGTGACCCCATACCTGACCCCATATCATAGCTGTGACCCCATATCATCATAGCTGTGACCCCATACCTGACCCATATCATAGCTGTGACCCCATATCATAGCTGTGACCCCATATCAGACCCCATATCATAGCTGTGACCCCATATCATAGCTGTGACCCCATACCTGACCCCATATCATAGCTGTGACCCCATATCATCATAGCTGTGACCCCATATCATAGCTGTGACCCCATACCTGACCCCATATCATAGCTGTGACCCCATATCATCATAGCTGTGACCCCATACCCGACCCCATATCATAGCTGTGACCCCATATCATAGCTGTGACCCCATATCAGACCCCATAGCTGTGACCCCATCCCCGACCCCATCCCCCACCCTATAAACCCATGACCCCATCCCCGACCCCATCCCCGACCCCATATCATAGCTGTGACCCCATACCATACCCGTGACCCCATCCCCGACCCCATAAACCCGTGACCCCATAGCCGCCCCTACAAACCCCATAGGCTGTTCATGCTGTGGCTGGTGGCGCTGAGCCTGGCGTGGCTGACCCCATCCCCGACCCCCATCCCCGACCCCATATCATAGCTGTGACCCCATACCATACCCGTGACCCCATCCCCGACCCCATAAACCCGTGACCCCATAGCCGCCCCTACAAACCCCATAGGCTGTTCATGCTGTGGCTGGTGGCGCTGAGCCTGGCGTGGCTGACCCCATATCAGACCCCATATCAGAGCTGTGACCCCATATCATAGCTGTGACCCCATACCCGACCCCATACCCGACCCCATATCATAGCTGTGACCCCATATCATAGCTGTGACCCCATATCATAGCTGTGACCCCATATCATAACTGTGACCCCATACCCGACCCCATACCCAACCCCATATCAGACCCCATATATTAGACCCCATAGCCGCCCCTATAAACCCTGCAGGCTGTTCATGCTGTGGCTGGTGGCGCTGAGCCTGGCGTGGCTGACCCCATATCAGACCCCATATCATAGCTGTGACCCCATATCATAGCTGTGACCCCATATCATAGCTGTGACCCCATATCAGACCCCATATCATAGCTGTGACCCCATATCATAGCTGTGACCCCATATCATAGCTGTGACCCCATATCAGACCCCATATCATAGCTGTGACCCCATATCATAGCTGTGACCCCATACCTGACCCCATATCATAGCTGTGACCCCATATCATCATAGCTGTGACCCCATACCTGACCCCATATCATAGCTGTGACCCCATATCATAGCTGTGACCCCATACCTGACCCCATATCATAGCTGTGACCCCATATCAGACCCCATATCATAGCTGTGACCCCATATCATAGCTGTGACCCCATATCAGACCCCATATCATAGCTGTGACCCCATATCATAGCTGTGACCCCATATCATAGCTGTGACCCCATACCTGACCCCATATCATAGATGTGACCCCATATCACAGCTGTGACCCCATATCAGACCCCATATCATAGCTGTGACCCCATATCATAGCTGTGACCCCATACCTGACCCCATATCATAGCTGTGACCCCATATCATCATAGCTGTGACCCCATACCCGACCCCATATCATAGCTGTGACCCCATATCATAGCTGTGACCCCATACCCGACCCCATAGATGTGACCCCATATCATAGCTGTGACCCCATACCTGACCCCATAGCTGTGACCCCATATCATAGCTGTGACCCCATACCTGACCCCATATCATAGCTGTGACCCCATCCCCGACCCCATATCATAGCTGTGACCCCATACCATACCCGTGACCCCATCCCCGACCCCATAAACCCGTGACCCCATAGCCGCCCCTACAAACCCCATAGGCTGTTCATGCTGTGGCTGGTGGCGCTGAGCCTGGCGTGGCTGCCGGTGGTGCGGGCGGCGCAGGGCGGGCGGCTGTTCGATTACATGCAGGCGGTCGGCAGCTTCCTCACCCCCCCCATCGCCGCCGTCTTCGCCCTCGCCGTCTTCGCGCCCAGGGTCAACGAGCCGGTGGGCAAAGGGGGGGGGCGAATGGGGGGGGGGAAGGGCGGGGGGGGGTGGGGGGGTGGGGGGGGTCAATGAGGGGGGGTGGGGGGAGGGATGGGGGGGTGAATGGGGGGGTTTGGGGGGGGTTCGGGGGGTGGAGGGATGGGGGGGGGAATGGGGGGGGGGGCCGGGGGGGGGCGGGGGGGGAGAGTTGGGGGGGTGGGGGGGGGTGAATGAGGGGGGTGAATGGGGGATGAATGGGGGGGGTGAATGGGGGGGTTTGGGGGGGGTTCGGGGGGTTCGGGGGGTGGGGGGGGGATGGGAGGGGAAATGGGGGGGTGGAGGGATGGGGGGGTGAATGGGGGGGGGCAGGGGTGGGGGGGGGAGTTGGGGGGGTGGGGGGGTGAATGAGGGGGGGTGGGGGGGTGAATGGGGGGGTGAATGGGGGGGTTTGGGGGGGGTTCGGGGGGTGGGAGGGATGGGGGGTGAATGGGGGGGGGAAATGGTGGGGGTGGCGGGGGTGAATGGGGGGGGTGGGGGAATGGGGGAGGTGTTGGGGGGGTGTTGGGGGGGGAATGGGGGGGTGGAGGGATGGGGGGGTGAATGGGGGCGGTTGGGGGGGTTGGGGGGGTGAATGTGGGGGTGATGGGGGGGGATGGGGGGGGTGGGGGTGTGGGGGGGGGGAATGAGGGGGGCTATGGAGGGGTGAATGGGGGGGGAATGGGGGGGTGATGGGGGGGTGGAGGGATGGGGGGTGGGGGATGAATGGGGGGGTGAATGGGGGGGTTTGGGGGGGTTTGGGGGGGGTTCGGGGGGTGGGGGGGGGATGGGTGGGGAAATGGGGGGGTGGAGGGATGGGGGGGTGAATGGGGGGGGGGGCCGGGGGGGTGGGGGGGGGGAGAGTTGGGGGGGTGGGGGGGGTGAGTGAGGGGGGTTGGGGGATGAATGGGGGGGTGAATGGGGGGGGTTGGGGAGGGTTCGGGGGGTGGGGGGGATGGGGGGTGAATGGGGGGGGGAAATGGGGGGGGTGGGGGGGGGGAGAGTTGGGGGGGTGGGGGAGGTCAATGAGGGGGGGGTGAATGGGGGGTGAATGGGGGGGGTTCGGGGGGTGGGGGGAGGATGGGGGGGGAAATGGGGGGGTGGAGGGATGGGGGGGTGAATGGGGGGGGGGGCCGGGGGGTGGGGGGGGGAGAGTTGGGGGGGTGGGGGGGGTGAGTGAGGGGGGTTGGGAGATGAATGGGGGGGTGAATGGGGGGGGTTGGGGAGGGTTCGGGGGGTGGGGGGGATGGGGGGTGAATGGGGGGGGGAAATGGGGGGGGTGGGGGGGGGAGAGTTGGGGGGGTGGGGGAGGTCAATGAGGGGGGGTTGAATGGGGGGGTGGAGGGATGGGGGGGTGAATGGGGGGGTGAATGGGGGGGGTTCGGGGGGTGGGGGGAGGATGGGGGGGGAAATGGGGGGGTGGAGGGATGGGGGGGTGAATGGGGGGGGGGGCCGGGGGGGTGGGGGGGGGGAGAGTTGGGGGGGTGGGGGGGGTGAGTGAGGGGGGGTGGGGGATGAATGGGGGGTGAATGGGGGGGGTTGGGGAGGGTTCGGGGGGTGGGGGGGATGGGGGGTGAATGGGGGGGGGAAATGGGGGGGGTGGGGGGGGGAGAGTTGGGGGGGTGGGGGAGGTCAATGAGGGGGGGGGTGAATGGGGGGTGAATGGGGGGGGTTCGGGGGGTGGGGGGAGGATGGGGGGGGAAATGGGGGGGTGGAGGGATGGGGGGGTGAATGGGGGGGGGGGCCGGGGGGGTGGGGGGGGGAGAGTTGGGGGGGTGGGGGGGTGAGTGAGGGGGGTTGGGAGATGAATGGGGGGGTGAATGGGGGGGTTTGGGGGGGGTTCGGGGGGTGGGGGGGATGGGGGGTGAATGGGGGGGGGAAATGGGGGGGGTGGGGGGGAGAGTTGGGGGGGTGGGGGAGGTCAATGGGGGGGTGAATGGGGGGGTGAATGGGGGGGTGGAGGGATGGGGGGGTGAATGGGGGGGGTTCGGGGGGTGGGGGGAGGATGGGGGGGGAAATGGGGGGGTGGAGGGATGGGGGGGTGAATGGGGGGGGGCAGGGGTGGGGGGGGGATTTGGGGGGGTGGGGGGGTGAATGAGGGGGGGTGGGGGGATGAATGGGGGGGTGAATGGGGGGGTTTGGGGGGGGTTCGGGGGGTGGGGGGGGATGGGGGGTGAATGGGGGGGGGCCGGTGGGGGTGGCGGGGGTGAATGGGGGGGGTGGGGGAATGGGGGAGGTGTTGGGGGGTGTTGGGGGGGGAATGGGGGGGTGGAGGGATGGGGGGGTGAATGGGGGCGGTTGGGGGGGTTGGGGGGGTGAATGTGGGGGTGATGGGGGGGGATGGGGGGGGTGGGGGTGTGGGGGGGGGAATGAGGGGGGCTATGGAGGGGTGAATGGGGGGGGAATGGGGGGGTGATGGGGGGGTGGAGGGATGGGGGGTGGGGGATGAATGGGGGGGTGAATGGGGGGGTTTGGGGGGGGTTCGGGGGGTTCGGGGGGTGGGGGGGGGATGGGAGGGGAAATGGGGGGGTGGAGGGATGGGGGGGTGAATGGGGGGGGGGGCCGGGGGGGTGGGGGGGGGAGAGTTGGGGGGGTGGGGGGGGTGAGTGAGGGGGGTTGGGGGATGAATGGGGGGGTGAATGGGGGGGGTTGGGGAGGGTTCGGGGGGTGGGGGGGATGGGGGGTGAATGGGGGGGGGAAATGGGGGGGGTGGGGGGGGGAGAGTTGGGGGGGTGGGGGAGGTCAATGAGGGGGGGTTGAATGGGGGGGTGGAGGGATGGGGGGGTGAATGGGGGGGTGAATGGGGGGGGTTCGGGGGGTGGGGGGACGATGGGGGGGGAAATGGGGGGGTGGAGGGATGGGGGGTGAATGGGGGGGGGGGCCGGGGGGGTGGGGGGGGAGAGTTGGGGGGGTGGGGGTGGTGAGTGAGGGGGGTTGGGGGATGAATGGGGGGGTGAATGGGGGGGGTTGGGGAGGGTTCGGGGGGTGGGGGGGATGGGGGGTGAATGGGGGGGGGAAATGGGGGGGGTGGGGGGGAGAGTTGGGGGGATGGGGGAGGTCAATGAGGGGGGGGTGAATGGGGGGGTGGAGGGATGGGGGTGTGAATGGGGGGGTTTGGGGGAAATGGGGGGGGTGGGGGGGTGGGGGGGGATGTGGGGGGGTGAATGGGGGTGGCTGGGGGAAATGGGGGAGGATGGGGGGGTGAATGGGGGGGTGGGGGCAAATAGGGCGGGTGGGGGGGGTGTTGGGGGAGGGATGGGGGGGGTGGGGGGGAGATGGGGGGTGAATGGGGGGGAGGGTATGGGGGGTGAATGGGGGGGGATGGGGGGGTTGATTGGGGGGGTTGGGGGGGGCTGGAGGAAATGGGGGGGTGAATGGGGGGGGTGGGGGAGGATGGGGGGCTTTGTGGGGTGGTGATGGGGGGATGTGGGTCGGGGGCTTTGGGGGAATCTGGGGAGGGTAAGGGGTGGGGGCCTTTGGGGGGGGCTTTGGGGGGGTCTGGGGGTCTTTGGGGGGGGCTGGGGGCATGGGGGAGGTTGGGGGATGTGGGGGGTGTGGGGGACTTTGTGGGGGGGGATGGGGGGATGTTGGTTGGGGGGACTTTTGGGAGGGTCTGGGGGGGGTCTGGTGTGGGGGTCTTCGGGGGGGGCTGGGGGGCGTGATGGGGGGCTTTGGGGGGAGGGATGTGGGGATGTGGGTCTGGGGGCTTTGGGGGGGGCTGGGGGGAGTTTGGGGGGGAGTCTGGGGGGCTTTGTGGGGGGGTATCGGGTGGGGGTCTTTGGGGGGCTTTGGGGGGGGTCTGGGGGTCTTTGGGGGGGGCTGGGGGCAATGGGGGGATTTGGGTGGCATGGGGGGGGTCTGGGGAGCTTTGTGGGGGGGGATGGGGGGATGTGGGTCGGGGGCTGTGGGGGGGGCTGTGGGGGGTTTGGAGGGATGGGGGTTCTGGGGAGGGTATGGGGTGGGGGTCTTTGGGGGGGGCTGTGGGCATGGGGGGGCTCGGCGGGGCGTGGGGGGGGTCTGGGGGGCTTTGTGGGGGGGGTTATGGGGGGATGTGGGTCGGGGGGCTTTGGCGGGGGCTGGGGGGGAGTGGTGGGGGGGTTTGGGGTGGGGGGGCTGGGGGGGCTTTATTTGGGGGGGGGGGTCTTTGGGTAGGGTCACCAGCATGGCCACCAAGGGGTTAAAATGGGCAGCGTGGGGGGGGGAAAAGAAAAATGGCCTCCGGATGACCCTGTTGGCCAATGAGGTGGTGCGGTTGACCCCACGTGACTTCGCTCCGCTCCCTCATAGGGCGCTTTCTGGGGCCTGGTGGGCGGGCTCGCGTTGGGATTGGTTCGGATGATCCCCGAATTCGTCATGGGAACGGAAACGGCGAGGTGTGAGACCGGAAGTGAGGAGACCGGAAGTGACAGCACCGGAAATAGAACCGCAAGCAGTCGGGCGGGAGTGGCGGGCACCGGAAACGGCTTCTCGTTCGCCGGAAGCGGCTTCTCCGCCCACACCGGAAGCGGGGTCGGAATCGAAAGCGGGGGAAGCGGAAGTGGGTCGGCGTGGGAGGCGGGGCGATGCCCGGATTTCCTGTGCGGCCTGCACTACCTGCACTTCGCCGCCCTCCTCTTCGTGGCCACGTGCGCCATCGCCGTCGCCGTTTCCCTCTGCCACCCCCCCATTGCCCGGCGTCACGTGAGTGGCGGAGTCACGTGGGGGCACGTGGGGACACGTGGGGACCCCATAGGGACCCATAGAGACCCATAGGGACCCCCATAGAGACCCCATAGGGACACATAGGGACCCGATAGAGACCCATAGGGACCCATAGAGACCCACAGAGACCCCATAGGGGCCCTTAGAGACCCATAGAGACCCATAGAGACCCATAGAGACACATAGAGACCCATAGAGACACATAGGGACCCATAGAGACACATAGGGACCCATAGAGACCCATACGGACCCATAGAGACTCATAGGGACCCATAGAGACCTATAGAGACCCATAGAGACACATAGGGACCCATAGAGACCCATAGAGACCCCATAGGGACCCCATAGAGACCCCACAGAGACCCCATACGGACACATGGGGACACATAGAGCCCCATAGAGATACATAGAGACCCCATAGGGACCCCATAGAAACCCATAGAGACCCCATAGGGACCCCATAGAGCCCGATAGAGACCCCATAGAAACCCCATAGAGACCCCATAGAGCCCCATAGAGACCCAACGGGTCCCATAGAGCCTCATAGGGACCTCATAGAGCCTCATAGACCCCATGGAGCCCATAGAGACCTCATAGAGACCCTATAGAGACACCATAGAGCCCCATACAACCCCATAGAAACCCATACAGACCCCATAGAGACCCATAGAGCCCCATAGAACCCCATAGAGACCCCATAGAGCCCCATAGAACCCCATAGAGACCCCATAGAGACCCATAGTGCCCCATAGAGACCACATAGAGACCCCATAAAGCTCCATAGAATCCCATAGAGCCCCATAGAGACCCATAGAGGCACACAGAAACCCATAGAGACCCCATAGATCCCCATAGAGACCCTATAGAGACCCCATAGAGCCCCATAGAGACCCCATAGAGAGAGATAGAGACCCATAGAGCCCCATAGAGCCCATAGAGACCCCATAGAACCCCATAGAGCCCCATAGAGACTCATAGAGACCCCATAGAGACCCATAGAGCCATAGAGCCCCCATAGAGCCCCATAGAGACTCCATAGAGACCCCATAGAGCCCCATAGAGACCCCATAGAGAGAGATAGAGACCCATAGAGACCCATAGAGACCCATAGAGACCCATAGAGACCCCATAGAGACACATAGGGACCCATAGAGACCCATAGAGACCCATAGAGACCCCATAGAGACACATAGGGACCCCATAGAGACCCATAGAGACCCATACAGACACATTGGGACCCATAGAGACGCATAGAGACCCAAAGAGGCCCCATAGAGACCCATAGAGACCCCATAGAGACCCACAGAGCCCCATGGAGCCCCCACAGAGACCCATAGAGCCCCATAGAGACCCCATAGAGACCCATAGGGACCTCATAGAGCCCCATACAGCCCATAGAGACCCCATAGAACCCCATAGAGCCCCATAGAGACTCATAGATACCCCATAGAGACCCATAGAGCCTCATAGAGCCCCATAGAGCCACATAGTGCCACTTAGAGACCCATAGAGACCCATAGAGCCATAGAGACCCCATAGAGCCCCCATACAGCCCCATAGAGACTCCATAGAGACCCATAGAGACCCCATAGAGACCCATAGAGACCCATAGAGACCCCATAGAAACCCCATAGAGACCCATAGAGCCCCACAGACAGTTCCCTGTCCCCACAGCTGCATCGTTTGGTGTTCAGCCTCCGGAACAGCCAGGAACCACGAGACGACCTCGACAGGGAGATCAGCAGAGATGGGGACGTGCAGTTATGGGGTGAGGATATGGGGGGAGGACTGGGGGAGGGGGGGGTACTGGGAGCACTGGAGGGGACTGGGAGCACTGGGGGCAAATGGGGGCAGTGGGGGGAAAGGGGACGAAATGGTGGCGATAGGGACGCGGTGTTGGGATTGGGGATAAAGGGGGGATTTGGGGAAAATGGGGGGATTTAGGGGGGAAAGGGTGGAATTGGGGGAAATGGGGTAAAAGGGGGGAAGGGTTGGGGAAGGAATGGGGGAATTGGGGGGAAAAAATGGGGAAAATTGGGGGGAAATTTGGGAAAAAATGGGGGAATTTGGGGTAATGGGGGAATTGGGAAAAAAAGGGGAAATTTGGGAAATAGTTGGGAAAAGTCAGGGAAAATGGGGGAACTGCAGGAAATTGGGGAAAGGGTGGAAGGAGTTGGGGAAGGAATGGGGGAATTTGGGGGAAAAATGGGGAAAATTGGGGAAAATTTGGGAAAAAATGAGGAAATTTAGAGAGGGAAATGGGGACACGGGTGGCGTTGGGGAGAGTGGGAGAATTTGGGGAAAAATGGGGGAATTTGGGGTAAAATGGTGGAATTGGGGAAATGGGAGAAAAGGGGGGAAGGGTTGGGGAAGGAATGGGGGAATTTGGGGGAAAAATGGGGAAAATCTGTGGGAAATTTGGGAAAAAATGGGGGGAATTTGGGGTAATGGGGGAATTTGGGGAAAAAAGGGGAAATTTGGGAAAAAGTTGGGGAAATTCAGGGAAAATGGGGGAACTGCAGGAAATTGGGGAAAGGGTGGAAGGAGTTGGGGAAGGAATGGGGGAATTTGGGGGAAAAATGGGGGAAATCTGTGGGAAATTTGGGAAAAAATGGGGGTATTTGGGGTAATGGGGGAATTTGGGGAAAAAAGGGGAAATTTGGGAAAAAGTTGGGGAAATTCAGGGAAAATGGGGGAACTGCAGGAAATTGGGGAAAGGGTGGAAGGAGTTGGGGAAGGAATGGGGGAATTTGGGGGAAAAATGGGGGAAATCTGTGGGAAATTTGGGAAAAAATGGGGGTATTTGGGGAGGGGAAATGGGGACACGGGTGGCATTGGGGACAAAGGGGGAATTTTGGGGAAAAATGGGGAAAATTTGGGGGAAATGGGGCCCCAGTGGGGTCAATGGGGCTGTGGGGACGGAATGGGGGCAGTGGGGGCAGAATGGGGACAAGGGGGACAATATGGGGTCATTGGGGATGCAGTGGGGTCATTGGGGACAATATGGGGTCTTTGGGGACACAGTGGGGTCATTGGGGACAGTATGGGGTCATTGGGGACAATATGGGGACATTGGGGACAATATGGGGTCATTGGGGGCACAGTGGGGTCATGGGGGACAATATGGGGTCATTGGGGACACAGTGGAGTCATGGGGGACAATATGGGGTCATGGGGGACAATATGGGGTTACTGGGGACACAGTGGGGTCATTGGTGTCATAATGGGGTCATTGGGGACAATATGGGGTCGTTGGGGACAATATGGGTTCTTTTGGGACACAGTGGGGTCATTGGGGACAATATGGGGTCAGTGGGGACACAGTGGGGTCGTTGGCGACACAGTGGGGTCGTTGGGAACAATATGGGGTCATTGGGGCCAATATGGGGTCATTGGGGACACAATGAGGTCATTCGGGACAATCTGGGGTCATTGGGAACAATCTGGGGACATTGGGGACAATATGGGGTCATTGGGGGCACAGTGGGGTCATGGGGGACAATATGGGGTCATGGGGGACAATATGGGGTCTTTGGGGACAATATGGGGTCATTGGGGACAGTACGGGGTCTTTGGGGACACAGTGGGGTCTTTGGGGACACAATGGGGTCGTTGGGGACACAATGGGGTCATTGGGGTCACAGTGGGGTCATTGGTGTCATAATGAGGTCATTGGGGACAATATGGGGTCATTGGGGACACAGTGGGGTCATTAGGGCCCATATGGGGTCTTTGGGGACAATATGGGGTCTTTGGGGACACGGTGGGGTCATTGGGGACACAATGGGGTCATTGGGGACACAGTGGGGTCATTTGGGACAATCTGGGGTCATTGGGACAATATGGGGACATTGGAGACAATCTGGGGTCATTGGGGGCACAGTGGGGTCATTGGGGCCAATATGGGGTCATGGGGGACAATATGGGGTCTTTGGGGACACAGTGGGGTCATTGGTGTCATAATGAGGTCATTGGGGACAATATGGGGTCATTGGGGCCAATATGGGGTCTTTGGGGACACAGTGGGGTCTTTGGGGACAATATGGGGTCAGTGGGGACCTTATGGGGTCATTGGGGACACAGTGGGGTCATTGGGGCCAATATGGGGTCATTGGGAACAATATGGGGTCATTGGGGGCAATATGGGGTCATTGGGGACAATATGGGGTCATGGGGGACAATATGGGGTCATTGGGGACACATTGGGGTCATTCGGGACAATCGGGTCATTGGGAACAATATGGGGACATTGGGGACAATATGGGGTCATTGGGGGCACAGTGGGGTCATGGGGGACAATATGGGGTCATTGGGGACACAGTGGAGTCATGGGGGACAATATGGGGTCATGGGGGACAATATGGGGTTACTGGGGACACAGTGGGGTCATTGGGGACACAATGGGGTTATTGGGGACAATATGGGATCATGGGGGACAATATGGGGTCACTGGGGACACAATGGGGTCATTGGGGCCAATATGGGGTCATGGGGGACACAGTGGGGTTATTGGGGACAATATGGGGCGATTGGGGACAATATGGGGTCATTGGGGACAATCTGGGGTCATTGGGGACAATATGGGGTCATTGGGGCCAATATGGCGCCGTTCCCCCAGAGGTTGAAGTGAAGCCCAGCAGCCAAGGGGCGGAGCCAAGAAACCAAGGGGCGGAGCCAAGACAACAGGAGGCGGAGCCAAACAGCGAGGGGGTGGAGCCAAGCAGCCAAGGGGCGGAGCCGAGAAGCGAAGGGGCGGGGCTTAAACCCCAAGGGGCGGAGCCAAGCAACCAAGGGGCGGAGCAAAAAGCCAACGGGGCGGAGCCACGCAGCCAAGGGGCGGGGCCAAGCGTGGAGGAGGCGGGGCTTGATGAGCGAGGGGGCGTGGCCGAGGCTTTGGCCCCGCCCCCCGATGATCCCCTATGGGCGCGGGTGGTCAACATCAACGCCATCGTCATGATGGCGGTCGCCGTCTTCCTCTGGGGGTATTTTGCCTGATTTCTTCCCCAAAATCCCTCAGATTTGACCCAAAATGGGAGCTGAAAGGGTCGCTGGGCACAAGGTGGCCGGAAGTTGTCCGAAAATTAAAGGAAATGCCCCAAAAATTTGTCCCCCCCCCCCCCCCATAAAGACGTGGTGCGTGTGATGGGAGTGGGGTAAGAGAGCAATAAAATGTATCAAAAATGACCCGAAATGACCCAAAATGACCTAAAATGACACGTATGCGCTCCAGAAGATCAGATCCATCCCATAATATTCCCATGGTTTTCCCCAAAATGGCACAAAATGACCCAAAATCCTCAAAAGTGGCCCCAAAGTGACGTCAGAAACGATGGGAATGCCCCAGAATTTCCCCAAAATGACAAAAAATGACCAAAAATGACCCAAAATGACCCAAAATTCCCATATAAGCTCCAGAAGATCAGATCTGTCCCATAATATCCCCATAATTTACCCCCAAAGTGGCCCAAAATGACCCAAAATCCTCCAAAACGGCCCCAAAGTGACGTCAGAAATGATGGGAATGTCAGAAAAGTGCCCCAAAATTTCCCAAAAATGACAAAAAATGACCCAAAATGGCCCAAAATTCCCATATAAACTCCAGAAGATCAGATCTATCCCATAATATTCCCATGGTTTTCCCCAAAATGACCCAAAATCCTCAAAAGTGGCCCCAAAGTGACGTCAGAAATGATGGGAATGCCCCAGAATTTCCCCAAAATGACCTAAAATGGCCCAAAATGGCCCAAAATTCCCATACGCACTACAGAAGATCAAAACTATCCCATAATATTCCCATAATTTTCCCCCAAAATGGCCCAAAATGACCCAAAATCCTCCAAAATGGCCCCAAAGTGACGTCAGAAATGATGGGAATGTCAGAAAAGAGCCCCAAAATTTCCCAAAAATGACAAAAAATGACCCAAAATGGCCCAAAATTCCCATAGGCACTGCAGAAGATCAGATCCATCCCATAATATCCCCATAATTTACCCCCAAAATGGCCCAAAATGACCCAAAATCCTCCAAAATGGCCCCAAAGTGGCGTCAGAAATGATGGGAATGGACCCAGATTTCCCCAAAATGACCAAAAATGACCTAAAATGGCCCAAAATGGCCCAAAATTCCCATACGCACTACAGAAGATCAAAACTATCCCATAATATTCCCATAATTTTCCCCCAAAATGACCCAAAATGACCCAAAATCCTCCAAAATGGCCCAAAGTGATGTCAGAAATGATGGGAATGTCAGAAAAGTGCCCCAAAATTGCCCCAAAATGACCAAAAATGACCCAAAATGGCCCAAAATTCCCATATAAACTCCAGAAGATCAGATCTATCCCATAATATTCCCTTAATTTACCCCCAAAATGGCACAAAATGACCCAAAATCCTCCAAAATGACCCCAAAGTGACGTCAGAAATGATGGGAGTGCCCCAGAATTTCCCCAAAATGACCCCAAATGACCCCAAATGACCCAAAATGATCCAAAATTCCCATATAAGCTCCAGAAGATCAGATCTATCCCATAATATTCCCATAATTTCCCCCAAAAGTGGCCCAAAATGACCCAAAATCCTCCAAAATGGCCCCAAAGTGACGTCAGAAATGATGGGAATGGACCCAGATTTCCCCAAAATGACCCAAAATGACCCAAAATGGCCCAAAATTCCCATATAAACTCCAGAAGATCAGATCCATCCCATAATATCCCCATAATTTACCCCCAAAATGGCCCAAAATGACCCAAAATCCTCCAAAATGGCCCCAAAGTGGCGTCAGAAATGATGGGAATGGACCCAGATTTCCCCAAAATGACCCAAAATTCCCATATAAGCTCCAGAAGATCAGATCTATCCCATAATATTCCCTTAATTTACCCCCAAAATGACCCAAAATGACCCAAAATCCTCCAAAATGGCCCCAAAGTGACGTCAGAAATGATGGGAATGACCCACAAACCATCAATGGGGTCCCTATGGGCTCTATGGGGTCTCTATGGGTCTCTATGGGTCTCTATGGGTCTCTATGGGTCTCTATGGGTCCCTATGGGTCTCTATGGGGCTTAGTGGGGTCTGTGGGGTCACTATGAGTCTCTGTGGGGTCTCAATGAGGCTCTATGGGGTCCCTATGGGTCTCTATGGGGCTCTATGGGGCACTATGGGGTTTCTATGGGGCACTATGGGGCTTTATGGGTCTCTTTGGGGTCTCTATGGGGTCTCTGTGGGGTCTCTATGGGGTCTCTGTGGGGCTCTATGGGGTCTCCATGGGTCTCTATGGGGCTCTATGGGGTCTCTATGGGGCTCTATGGGTCCCTATGGATCTCTATGGGTCTCTATGGGTATCTATGGGTCTCTTTGGGTCTCTATGGGGCTCTATGGGGGCTCTATGGGTCTCTATGGGTCCCTATGGGGCACTATGGGGTCTCTATGGGGTCTCTTTGGGTATCTATGGGTCTCTATGGGTCTCTATGGGTCCCTATGGGTCTCTATGGGGTCTCTATGGGTATCTGTGGGTCTCTTTGGGTCCCTATGGGGTCTCTATGGGTCTCTATGAGGGCTCTATGGGGCTCTATGGGGTCTCTATGGGACGCTGTGGGGCTCTATGGGACTCTTTGGGTCCCAATGGGGTTCCTATGGGGCTCTTTGGGTCTCTATGTGTTTCTATGGGGTCTCTTTGGGGTCTCTATGGGTCTCTGTGGGGCTCTTTGGGTTCCTATGGGTCTCTATGGGGTCTCTATGAGGCTCTATGGGGCTCTATGGGTCTCTATGGGTCTCTATGGGTCCCTATGCGGCTCTATGGGGCTTTGTTGGGTCTGTGGGGTCACTATGAGTCTCTGTGGGGTCTCAATGAGGCTCTATGGGGTCCCTATGGGTCTCTATGGGGCTCTATGGGGCACTATGGGGTTTCTATGGGGCTCTATGGGGCTTTATGGGTCTCTTTGGGGTCTCTATGGGGTCTCTGTGGGGTCTCTATGTGTCTCTATGGGGCTCTATGGGGTCTCCATGGGTCTCTATGGGGCTCTATGGGGTCTCTATGGGGCTCTATGGGTCCCTATGGATCTCTATGGGTCTCTATGGGTATCTATGGGTCTCTTTGGGTCTCTATGGGGCTCTATGGGGGCTCTATGGGTCTCTATGGGTCCCTATGGGGCACTATGGGGTCTCTATGGGGTCTCTTTGGGTATCTATGGGTCTCTATGGGTCTCTATGGGTCCCTATGGGTCTCTATGGGGTCTCTATGGGTATCTGTGGGTCTCTTTGGGTCCCTATGGGGTCTCTATGGGTCTCTATGAGGGCTCTATGGGGCTCTATGGGGTCTCTATGGGACGCTGTGGGGCTCTATGGGACTCTTTGGGTCCCAATGGGGTTCCTATGGGGCTCTTTGGGTCTCTATGTGTTTCTATGGGGTCTCTTTGGGGTCTCTATGGGTCTCTATGGGGCTCTTTGGGTCCCTATGGGTCTCTATGGGGTCTCTATGAGGCTCTATGGGGCTCTATGGGGCTCTATGGGTCTCTATGGGTCCCTATGGGGCTCTATGGGGCTCTATGGGGCTTTGTGGGGTCTGTGGGGTCACTATGAGTCTCTGTGGGGTCTCAATGAGGCTCTATGGGGTCCCTATGGGTCTCTATGGGGCACTATGGGGCACTATGGGGTTTCTATGGGGCTCTATGGGGCTTTATGGGTCTCTTTGGGGTCTCTATGGGGTCTCTATGGGGTCTCTATGTGTCTCTATGGGGCTCTATGGGGTCTCCATGGGTCTCTATGGGTCTCTATGGGGTCTCTATGGGTCCCTATGGATCTCTATGGGTCTCTATGGGTATCTATGGGTCTCTTTGGGTCTCTATGGGGCTCTATGGGTCTCTATGGGTCTCTATGGGTCCCTATGGGGCACTATGGGGTCTCTATGGGGCTCTATGGGTCCCTATGGGGTATCTATGAATCTCTATGGGTCCCTATGGGTCTCTATGGATCTCTATGGGGTCTCTTTGGGTCTCTATGGGTCCCTATGGGTCTCTATGGGGTCTCTATGGGTATCTGTGGGTCTCTTTGGGTCCCTATGGGGTCTCTATGGGTCTCTATGAGGGCTCTATGGGGCTCTATGGGGTCTCTATGGGACGCTGTGGGGCTCTATGGGACTCTTTGGGTCCCAATGGGGTTCCTATGGGGCTCTTTGGGTCTCTATGTGTTTCTATGGGGTCTCTTTGGGGTCTCTATGGGGCTCTATGGGGCTCTTTGGGTCCCTATGGGTCTCTATGGGTCTCTATGGGGTCTCTATGAGGCTCTATGGGGCTCTATGGGGTCTCTATGAGGCTCTATGGGGCTCTATGGGGCTCTATGGGGCTCTATGAGGCTTAGTGGGGTCTGTGGGGTCACTATGAGTCTCTGTGGGGTCTCAATGAGGCTCTATGGGGTCCCTATGGGTCTCTATGGGGCACTATGGGGCACTATGGGGTTTCTATGGGGCTCTATGGGGCTTTATGGGTCTCTTTGGGGTCTCTATGGGGTCTCTATGGGGTCTCTATGGGGCTCTATGGGGTCTCCATGGGTCTCTATGGGTCTCTATGGGGTCTCTATGGGTCCCTATGGATCTCTATGGGTCTCTATGGGTATCTATGGGTCTCTTTGGGTCTCTATGGGGCTCTATGGGGGCTCTATGGGTCTCTATGGGTCCCTATGGGGCACTATGGGGTCTCTATGGGGCTCTATGGGTCCCTATGGGGTATCTATGAATCTCTATGGGTCCCTATGGGTCTCTATGGATCTCTATGGGGTCTCTTTGGGTATCTATGGGTCTCTTTGGGTCTCTATGGGTCCCTATGGGTCTCTATGGGGTCTCTATGGGTATCTGTGGGTCTCTTTGGGTCCCTATGGGGTCTCTATGGGTCTCTATGAGGGCTCTGTGGGGCTCTATGGGGTCTCTATGGGACGCTGTGGGGCTCTATGGGACTCTTTGGGTCCCAATGGGGTTCCTATGGGGCTCTTTGGGTCTCTATGTGTTTCTATGGGGTCTCTTTGGGGTCTCTATGGGGCTCTATGGGGCTCTTTGGGTCCCTATGGGTCTCTATGGGTCTCTATGGGGTCTCTATGAGGCTCTATGGGGCTCTATGGGTCTCTATGGGGCTCTATGGGGCTCTATGGGTCCCTATGGGGCTCTATGGGGCTTTGTGGGGTCTGTGGGGTCACTATGAGTCTCTGTGGGGTCTCAATGAGGCTCTATGGGGTCCCTATGGGTCTCTATGGGGCACTATGGGGCACTATGGGGTTTCTATGGGGCTCTATGGGGCTTTATGGGTCTCTTTGGGGTCTCTATGGGGTCTCTATGGGGTCTCTATGTGTCTCTATGGGGCTCTATGGGGTCTCCATGGGTCTCTATGGGTCTCTATGGGGTCTCTATGGGTCCCTATGGATCTCTATGGGTCTCTATGGGTATCTATGGGTCTCTTTGGGTCTCTATGGGGCTCTATGGGGGCTCTATGGGTCTCTATGGGTCCCTATGGGGCACTATGGGGTCTCTATGGGGCTCTATGGGTCCCTATGGGGTATCTATGAATCTCTATGGGTCCCTATGGGTCTCTATGGATCTCTATGGGGTCTCTTTGGGTATCTATGGGTCTCTTTGGGTCTCTATGGGTCCCTATGGGTCTCTATGGGGTCTCTATGGGTATCTGTGGGTCTCTTTGGGTCCCTATGGGGTCTCTATGGGTCTCTATGAGGGCTCTATGGGGCTCTATGGGGTCTCTATGGGACGCTGTGGGGCTCTATGGGACTCTTTGGGTCCCAATGGGGTTCCTATGGGGCTCTTTGGGTCTCTATGTGTTTCTATGGGGTCTGTTTGGGGTCTCTATGGGTCTCTATGGGGCTCTTTGGGTCCCTATGGGTCTCTATGGGGTCTCTATGAGGCTCTATGGGGCTCTATGGGTCTCTATGGGTCTCTATGGGTCCCTATGGGGCTCTATGGGGCTTTGTGGGGTCTGTGGGGTCACTATGAGTCTCTGTGGGGTCTCAATGAGGCTCTATGGGGTCCCTATGGGTCTCTATGGGGCACTATGGGGCACTATGGGGTTTCTATGGGGCTCTATGGGGCTTTATGGGTCTCTTTGGGGTCTCTATGGGGTCTCTATGGGGTCTCTATGTGTCTCTATGGGGCTCTATGGGGTCTCCATGGGTCTCTATGGGTCTCTATGGGGTCTCTATGGGTCCCTATGGATCTCTATGGGTCTCTATGGGTATCTATGGGTCTCTTTGGGTCTCTATGGGGCTCTATGGGGGCTCTATGGGTCTCTATGGGTCCCTATGGGGCACTATGGGGTCTCTATGGGGCTCTATGGGTCCCTATGGGGTATCTATGAATCTCTATGGGTCCCTATGGGTCTCTATGGATCTCTATGGGGTCTCTTTGGGTATCTATGGGTCTCTTTGGGTCTCTATGGGTCCCTATGGGTCTCTATGGGGTCTCTATGGGTATCTGTGGGTCTCTTTGGGTCCCTATGGGGTCTCTATGGGTCTCTATGAGGGCTCTATGGGGCTCTATGGGGTCTCTATGGGACGCTGTGGGGCTCTATGGGACTCTTTGGGTCCCAATGGGGTTCCTATGGGGCTCTTTGGGTCTCTATGTGTTTCTATGGGGTCTCTTTGGGGTCTCTATGGGTCTCTATGGGGCTCTTTGGGTCCCTATGGGTCTCTATGGGTCTCTATGGGGTCTCTATGAGGCTCTATGGGGCTCTATGGGTCTCTATGGGTCTCTATGGGTCCCTATGGGGCTCTATGGGGCTCTATGGGGCTTAGTGGGGTCTGTGGGGTCACTATGAGTCTCTGTGGGGTCTCAATGAGGCTCTATGGGGTCCCTACGAGTCTCTATGGGTTTCTATGGGTCTCTATGGGGCTCTATGGGGCTCTATGGGTCCCTATGGGGCTCAGTGGGATCTATGGGTCTCTATGAGTCTTTATGGATCTCTATGGGTCCCTATGGGGTCTTTATGGGTCTCTATGGGGCTAAGTGGGGTCTATGGGGTCACTGTGAGTCTCTGTGGGTCTCTATGGGGTCTCTATGGGTCCCTATCGGTCTCTATGGGGCTCTATGGGGTTTCTATGAGTCTCTATGGGGCTCTATGGGGCTCTACGAGGTCTCTATGGGGTCTTTATGGGTCTCTATGGGGCTTAGTGGGGTCTATGGGGTCACTATGAGTCTCTGTGGGTCTCTATGGGTCCCTATGGGGCTCTATGGGGCTCTATGGGTCTCTATGGGTCCCTATGGGTCTCTATGGGGCTCTATGGGGCACTATGGGGTTTCTATGGGGCTCTATGGGTCTCTATGGGGCTCTATGGGGTCTCTATGGGTCTCTATGGGGCTTGTTGGGTCACTATGAGTCTCTGTGGGATCCCTATGGGTCTCTATGTGTCTCTATGGGTCCCTATGGGTCTCTATGGGTCTCTACGGGGCTCTATGGGGTCTCTATGGGGTTTCTCTGGGGTCTGTGTGGGGTCTTTATGGGGTCCGTGTGGGGTTTCTATGGGGTCTGTTTGGAGTCTGTTTGGGGTCTTTATGGGGTCTCTATGGGTCCCTATGGGTCTCTATGGGTCCCTATTGGGTCCCTATGGGGTCGCTTTGGTCTCTATGTGTCTCTATGGGTCTCTATGGGGTTTATGGGGTCTCTATGGGGTTTATGGGGTCTCCATGGGTCATATGGGGCTCTATGGGTCTCTATGGGTCTCTATGGGTCCCTATGGGGCTCAATGGGGTCTATGGGGTCTCTATTGGTCTCTATGGGGCTTTATGGGGTCTCTATGGGGTTTCTCCCTATGGGTCTGTATGGGGTAAATGGTGTCTCTATGGTGTCTCTATGGGGTCTCCATGGGGTCTGTGTGGGGTTTCTATGGGGCCTCTGGGACCTCTATGGGGTTTCTATGGGTCTCTATAGGTCTCTATGGGGCTCTATGGGGTCTCTATGGATCTCTATGGAGTCTGTATGGGGTCTGTGTGGGGTTTCTATGGGGTCCGTGTGGGGTCTTTATGGGGTTTCTATGGGGTCTGTGTGGGGTCTTTATGGGGTCTGTGTGGGGTCTCTATGGGTCTCTATGGGTCTCTATGGGGTCTCTATGGATCTCTATGGAGTCGGTATGGGGTCTGTATGGGGTCTGTGTGGGGTTTCTATGGGGTCTGTGTGGGGTCTTTATGGGGTCTGTGTGGGGTCTCTATAGGTCTCTATGGGGCTCTATGGGGTCTCTATGGATCTCTATGGAGTCTGTATGGGGTCTGTGTGGGGTTTCTATGGGGTCTGGGTGGGGTCTCTATGGGGTTTCTATGGGGTCTCTGTGGGGTCTCTGTGGGGTCTGTATGGGGTCTGTATGGGGTTTCTATGGGGTCTGCATGGGGTCTTTATGGGGTCTGTATGGGGTCTGTGTGGGGTCTCTATGGGGTTTCTATGGGGTCTGTATGGGGTCTTTATGGGGTTTCTATGGGGTCTGCATGGGGTCTTTATGGGGTCTGTATGGGGTCTGTGTGGGGTCTCTATGGGGTTTCTATGGGGTTTCTATGGGGTCTGTATGGGGTCTGTGTGGGGTCTTTATGGGGTCTCTATGGGGTCTGTGAGGGGTTTCTATGGGGTCTGTGTGGGGTCTCTATGGGGTTTCTATGGGGTCTGTATGGGGTCTTTATGGGGTTTCTATGGGGTCTTTATGGGGTCTTTATGGGGTTTCTATGGGGTCTGCATGGGGTCTTTATGGGGTCTGTATGGGGTCTTTATGGGGTTTCTATGGGGTCTGCATGGGGTCTGCATGGGGTCTGTATGGGGTCTGTGTGGGGTCTCTATGGGGTTTCTATGGGGTTTCTATGGGGTCTGTATGGGGTCTGTGTGGGGTCTTTATGGGGTCTCTATGGGGTCTGTGAGGGGTCTCTATGGGGTCTGTGTGGGGTCTCTATGGGGTTTCTATGGGGTCTGTATGGGGTCTTTATGGGGTTTCTATGGGGTCTCTATGGGGTCTGTATGGGGTCTTTATGGGGTTTCTATGGGGTTTCTATGGGGTCTGTATGGGGTCTTTATGGGGTTTCTATGGGGTCTGCATGGGGTCTTTATGGGGTCTGTATGGGGTCTGTGTGGGGTCTCTATGGGGTTTCTATGGGGTTTCTATGGGGTCTGTATGGGGTCTGTGTGGGGTCTTTATGGGGTCTCTATGGGGTCTGTGAGGGGTTTCTATGGGGTCTGTGTGGGGTCTTTATGGGGTCTCTATGGGGTCTGCATGGGGTCTGTGTGGGGTCTCTATAGGGCCATCAATGGGGCAGAGCCGTGCACTCACTCTCATTTATTACATCCAACCACCGCGCACCGCCCCACAGCTGCCCCACACTTATGGGGCCGTCAGCACCATTTGGGGTCACCCACGTCCCTGTGGGGCCACTGAGGTCCCTATGGGGTCACTGAGGTCTTTATGGGTTCATCCACATCATTATGGGGTCAATGAGGTCCCTATGGGGTTAGCCACGTCTCTATGGGGTCACTGAGGTCCCTATGGGGTCACTGAGGCCTTTATGGGGTCACTGAGGTCCCTATGGGGTCACTGAGGCCTTTATGGGGTCACTGAGGTCCCTATGGGGTCAACTCCATCCTTATAGGGCCACCGAGGTCCCTATGGGGTCACCCACATCCCTATCGCGCCCCCGAGATCCTTATGGGGTCAACCACGTCCCTATGGGGTCACTGAGGCCTTTATGGGGTCAACTCCGTCCCTATAGGGCCACCAGGGTCCCTATGGGGTCACCCACATCCCTATCGCGCCCCCGAGATCCCTATGGGGTCAACCATGTCCCTATGGGGCCACTAAGGTCCCTATGGGGTCACCCACGTCCCTATGGGGCCACTGAGGTCCTTATGGGGTCACTGAAGTTGCTATGGGGCCACTAAGGTCCCTATGGGATCAACCACATCCCTATGGGGCCCCTGAGATCCTTATGGGGTCACCCACATCCCTATGGGGCCACTGAGGTCGCTATGGGGTCACCCACGTCCCTATGGGGCCACTGAGGTCCTTATGGGATCACTGAGGTCTTTATGGGGTCAACCATGTCCCTATGGGGCCACTGAGGTCCCTATGGGGCCACTGAGGTCCTTATGGGGTCACCCAAATCACTATGGGATCACTGAGGTCCTTATGGGATCACCCGCATCGCTATGGGGTCACTGAGGACCCTATGGGACCCCCAACCTCCTTGGAAATGATTCCAAAACCTTTTGGATGACCCCAAAGTCCACTTGGTTGACCCCAAAGTCCTCTTGGCTGACCCCAAATCCTTTCGATGACCCCAAAGTCCTCTTAGTTGACCCCAAACCCTTTGAGTTGACCCCAAAGTCCTCTTGGTTGACCCCAAAGTCTTCATGGATGACCCCAAATCCTTTCGATGACCCCAAAGTCCTCTTGGTTGACCCCAAAGTCTTCATGGATGACCCCAAATCCTTTCAATGACCCCAAAGTCCACTTGGTTGACCCCAAAGTCCTCTTGGCTGACCCCAAATCATTTCGATGACCCCAAAGTCCTCTTGGTTGACCCCAAAGTCTTCATGGATGACCCCAAATCCTTTTGATGCCCCCAAAGTCCTCTTGGCTGACCCCAAACCCTTTCGATGACCCCAAAGTCCTCTTGGTTGACCCCAAATCCTTTCAATGACCCCAAACTCCACTTGGTTGACCCTAAAGTCTTCATGGATGACCCCAAACCCTTTCGATGACCCCAACGCCCTCTTGGTTGACCCCAAATCCTTTCGATGACCCCAAAGTCCTCTTGGTTGACCCCAAATCATTTCGATGACCCCAAAGTCCTCTTGGTTGACCCCAAAGTCCTCTTGGTTGACCCCAAATCCTTTCGATGACCCCAAAGTCCTCTTGGTTGACCCCAAAGTCTTCATGGATGACCCCAAATCCTTTCAAAGACCCCAAAGTCCTATTGGCTGACCCCAAATCCTTTCGAAGACCCCAAAGTCCTCTTGGTTGACCCCAAAGTCTTCATGGATGACCCCAAATCCTTTTGATGCCCCCAAACCCTTTGAATTGACCCCAAATCCTTTCGATGACCCCAAAGTCTTCATGGATGACCCCAAAGTTCTCTTGGTTGACCCCAAACCCCTTCGATGACCCCAAAGTCCTCTTGGATGATCCCAAAGTCTTCATGGATGACCCCAAATCCTTTCGATGACCCCAAAGTCCTTTTGGTTGACCCCAAACCCTTTTGATGACCCCAAAGTCCTCTTGGTTGACCTCAAATCCTTTCGATGACCCCGAAGTCCTCTTGGTTGACCCCAAATCATTTCGATGACCCCCAAGTCCTCTTAGATGACCCCAAATCCTTTCGATGACCCCAAAGTCCTCTTGGTTGACCCCAAAGTCTTCATGGATGACCCCAAATCCTTTCGATGACCCCAAAGTCCACTTGGTTGACCCCAAATCCTTTCAATGACCCCAAAGTCCTCTTGGTTGACCCCAAAGTCTTCATGGATGACCCCAAATCCTTTTGATGCCCCCAAACCCTTTGAATTGACCCCAAATCCTTTCGATGACCCCAAAGTCCTCTTGGATGACCCCAAATCCTTTCGATGACCCCAAAGTCTTCATGGATGACCCCAAAGTTCTCTTGGTTGACCCCAAACCCCTTCGATGACCCCAAAGTCCTCTTGGATGATCCCAAAGTCTTCATGGATGACCCCAAATCCTTTCGATGACCCCAAAGTCCTCTTGGCTGACCCCAAACCCTTTTGATGACCCCAAAGTCCTCTTGGTTGACCTCAAATCCTTTCGATGACCCCGAAGTCCTCTTGGTTGACCTCAAATCATTTCGATGACCCCCAAGTCCTCTTAGATGACCCCAAATCCTTTCGATGACCCCAAAGTCCTCTTGGTTGACCCCGAAGTCTTCATGGATGACCCCAAATCCTTTCGATGACCCCAAAGTCCACTTGGTTGACCCCAAATCCTTTCAATGACCCCAAAGTCCTCTTGGTTGACCCCAAAGTCTTCATGGATGACCCCAAATCCTTTCAATGACCCCAAAGTCCACTTGGTTGACCCCAAAGTCCTCTTGGCTGACCCCAAATCATTTCGATGACCCCAAAGTCCTCTTGGTTGACCCCAAAGTCTTCATGGATGACCCCAAATCCTTTCGATGACCCCAAAGTCCTCTTGGATGATCCCAAAGTCTTCATGGATGACTCCAAATCCTTTTGATGACCCCAAAGTCCTCCTGGTTGACCCCAAAGTCCTCTTGGCTGACCCCAAATCCTTTCGAAGACCCCAAAGTCCACTTGGTTGACCCCAAAGTCCTCTTGGCTGACCCCAAATCCTTTCGATGACCCCAAAGTCCCTTCAGACGCCCCCAACCTCCATCTCAACCCCCCCATCCTCACCCCCGACGTCCCCAAACTCCTCCCCAACGACCCCAAAAGGCCCCACCAACGGATCCCCCCCGTCCCAAGGGGCCCCATATCCACCTCCCCACCCCACCCCGATCCCAAATCCCCCCCCACCGCTGCCCCCAAAGCCCCAGCCAACCTTTGGGGCCACTTGGTCACCTCGGCCACCGTCGCCAACCTCCTGGCCACCGCTTTCACCCCCTCCCCGTCCCCCAAATCCCCCCCGCCCCGCGGAGACCCCAACCCTAAAATCCTTCTGGCGGCTTTTAGGGCCAACGTAGGGGAGGCGGATCTTTCGGCCAGACCCCATAAATCTATGGGGCAGCCGACGAGGTCGGCGACCACGGGGTCGAAATGGGGCACCAAAAAACGGTGAGCCAAAGCCGAGGCGGCTTCGACGGCGGCCAACGGGACGGGGGGGGTGAGGAGGGGGCAGGAGGGGTTTTTTTTGGGGGGGGGGGGGGGTCTCGGTTTTCCTCTAGGGGGGGGTGGGGGTGGGGGGATGGAGGGGGGGTCGGCAACCGTGGAGGAAATGGAGGAGGAGGAGGAGGGGGAAACGGGGGGCGCGGAGGAGGGGGATGGAGGCGAGGTGGGTTTCGGTGTACGGCCCCCCCCCAACATGGCCGCCAGGGGGGGGGAATGAAGGGTTAAAGACCCCCGGGTGGCCGCGAGGGGGGGGGGGGAACCGTCGGGGAGGAGGAGGAGGTCGTGGGGGACTGGGAGTAGGGGCAGGGCGGGGGGGGGAGGGGGAAGGGGGGGGGTTATGGGGGGGGGGTGGGGGGGTTTATAGGGGGGGCGGTGGGGGCAGCGGGGGGGGGGCTTGGGGAGGGATGGGGGCGATGGGGGGGGTCCGGGGGGGCCTTATGGGGGCGCTTGGGGGCTTGATGGGGGCGACGGGGGGGCGAACGGGGGCAGTGGGGGGGGGGCTTATGGGGGGGGTTATGGGGGGGGCGGGGGGCGAATGGGGGCAACGGGGGGGGTCGGGGGGGGGCTTATAGGGGCGGTTATGGGGCAACGGGGCGAATGGGGGCTTTGGGGGGGGCTGGGGGGTCTGTGGGGGCAACGGGGGGGGCCGGGGGGGGGCTTACGGGGTCGATGGGGGGCTTTTGGGGGGGGGGTCGGGGGGGGCTTTATGGGGGGGGTCGAAGGGTTGATGGGGGGTTTTTGGGGGGGGTTACGGGGCGATGGGGGGGGCGATACGGGGGGGGCGTACGGGGGGGGTCGGGGGTCTTCTGGGGGGGGTCGGGGGTGAATGGGGCCGACGGGGGGGGTTTGGGGGGGCCGAGGGTCCAAGCGGGGTCGTTTAGGGGGCGGGGGGGAGATTGGGGGGGCGTTGGGGGGTGGGGGGGGGCGGTGACCCCCCCGCGGTCGGCGCCGCTGTCCCACTGTCTGTCCTCCACGGCAGCGTCAGCGCGGGGCTGCGGGGGAAAACAGGGACCCCAAAACCCCATAAGCGACCCCAAAACCCCACAAGCGACCCTAAAACCCCACAAGCGACCCCAAAAGCCCCCAAAACCCCATAACCAACCCCCGAACCCCATAACTGACCCCAAAACCCCACAAGTGACCCCAAAACCCCATAACCGACCCCCAAACCCCATAACTGACCCCAAAACCCCACAAGTGACCCCAAAACCCCATAACCAACCCCCAAACCCCATAACTGACCCCAAAACCCCACAAGCGACCCCAAAACCCCACAACCGACCCCAAAACCCCATAAGTGACCCCAAACCGCGTAAGTGATCCCAAACCCCATAAACGATCCCATAACGGACCCCAAAACCCCCAAAAACCCCCCAGTCTGAACCCAAAACCCAAAAGTGACCCCAAAACCCCCCAAAACCTCATAACCGACCCCAAAACCCCATAAGTGACCCCCAAACCCCACAACCGACCCCAAAACCTGCCAAAACCCCCAAGCCCCCAGTCTGACCCCAAACCCCATAAGTGACCCCATAAGTGACCTCACAACCTCCCCCAAAACCCAACAAGCGACCCCAAAACCCCCAGTCTGACCCCAAAACCCCACAAGCGACCCCAAAACCCCCCAGTCTGATCCCAAAGCCCCCCAAAACCCCACAAACGCCCCCAAACCCCCAGTCTGACCCCAAACCCCACAAGCACCCCCATAAGTGACCCCACAACCGACCCCAAAATCCCATAAGTGACCCCAAAACCCCACCAGCGACCCCAAAACCCCCAGATCCCAAACCCCCCCAAAACCCCCCACTCTGACCCCAAAACCCCACAAGCGACCCCAAAACCCCACAACCGCCCCCCAAGCCCCAGAACCGACCCCAAAACCCCCCAAAACCCCAAAACCCCATAACCGACCCCAAAACCCCACAACCACCCCCAAGCCCCATAAGTAACCCCAACCCCCCCCAAAACCCCATAAGTGACCCCAAACCCCACAACCGACCCCAAACCGCCCCAAACCCCACAACCACCCCCGAAACCCCATAAGTGACCCAAAACCCCCCCAAAACCCCATAAGTCACCCCAAACCCCATAACCGACCCCAAACCCCCCCCAAAACCCCAAAACCCCATAACCGACCCCAAACCCCCACAACCGCCCCCCAAACCCCGTAACCGACCCCAAACCCCCCCTAAAACACCATAACCGACCCCACAACCGCCCCCAAACCCCATAACTGACCCCAAAACCCCACAACCGCCCCAAGCCCCCCCAAAACCCCACAACCAACCCCAAAACCCCCCAAACCCTACAACCGCCCCCAAAACCCCACAACCGCCCCCCAAACCCCATAAGTGACCCCCAAACCCCATAACCGACCCCAAACCCCAACCCCCCCCACACCCCATAACTTACCCCAAACCCCAAACCCCATAACTGACCCCAAACCCCATAACTGACCTCAAAACCCCGTAAGTGACCCCAACCCCCCCCAAACCCCACAACCGCCCCCAAACCCCATAAGTGACCCCAAAACCCCATAACAAACCCCATAACCGCCCCCAAACCCCATAACTGACCCCAAAGCCCATAACCGACCCCAAAACCCCATAACTGACCCCAAACCCCCAAAACCCCACAACCGCCCCCAAAAAGCCATAACTGGCCCCAAACCCCATAACTGACCCCAAACCCCATAAGTGACCCCAAAATCCCACAACCGCCCCCCAAACCCCATAACAGACCCCAAAACCCCACAACCGCCCCCCCAAACCCCATAACCGACCCCCAAACCCCATAAGTGACCCCAAAACCCCATAAGTGACCCCAAAACCCCCCCCAAACCCCACAACCGCCCCCCCAAACCCATAACCGACCCCCAAACCCCATAAGTGACCCCAAAACCCCCCCCAAACCCCACAACCGCCTCCCAAACCCCATAACCGACCCCCAAACCCCATAAGTGACCCCAAAACCCCATAACAAACCCCATAACCGCCCCCAAACCCCATAACTGACCCCAAAGCCCATAACCGACCCCAAAACCCCATAACTGACCCCAAAGCCCATAAGTGACCCCAAACCCACCCCCCAGACCCCATAACCGACCCAAACCCCACAACCGCCCCCAAACCCCACAACCGACCCCAAACCCCATAAGTGACCCCAAACCCCAAACCCCATAACTGCCCCAAAACCCCATAAGTGACCCCATAACCGCCCCAAAACCCCATAACAGACCCCAAAACCCACAACCGCCCCCCAAACCCCATAACCGACCCCAAGCCCCATAAGTGACCCCAAAATCCCAATAACAAACCCCATAGGTGACCCCCAAAACCCCATAAGTGACCCCCACACCCCATAACTGACCCCAAACCCCCAAAACCCCACAGCCGTCCCCAAACCCCATAATTGACCCCAAACCCCCAAAACCCCACAACCGCCCTCATAACCCCATAACCGACCCCCAAACCCCATAAGTGACCCCAAAACCCCATAACAAACCCCATAACTGACCCCAAAGCCCATAAGTGACCCAAACCCCATAACTGAGCCCAAAACCCCACAGCCGCCCCCAAACCCCACAACCGCCCCCAAACCCCATAAGTGACCCCAAACCCCATAAGTGACCCCAAACCCCACAGCCGCCCCCAAACCCCTAAAACCCAAAACCCCACAACCGCCCCCCGAACTCCAGAACTGACCCCAAACCCCACAGCCGCCCCCAAACCCCACAAGTGACCCCAAACCCCATAACTGACCCCAAACCCCAAACCCCATAACCGCCCCCAAACCCCATAAGCGACCCCAAATCCCATAAGTGACCCCAAAACCCCCCCCCCAAACCCCACAACCGACCCCCAAACCCATAAGTGACCCCCAAACCCCATAAGTGACCCCCAAACCCCATAAGTGACCCCATAACTGACCCAAAGCCCCGGAGCGCCGCGATCCCGGCGGCGGCGTAGAGAGCGAAGGCCGGGGGGGGGCGGTGCGGGGAGGCGGCGCCGCGGCTCAGAGCCCCCAGCAGGACGGGCAGCGCCGCCCCCCGGCCCCACAGCAGCGACTGCAGGGGGGGGCAGCTCCTGGGGGGGGGGGGGGGGACAGCGGGGTGAGGGGGGGCGCTGGGGCGGCTGTGGGGTCTATGGGACTCTATGGGGTCTCTATGGGGTTTCTATGGGGCTCTATGGGGCTCTATGTGTCTCTATGGGTTCCTATGGGGCTTTATAGGTCTCTATGGGGTTTCTATGCATCTCTATGGGGCTTTATGGGGCTCTATGCGTCTCTATGGGGTTTCTATGGGGTCTCTATGGGGCTTTAGGGAGCTCTATGGGGTCCCTATGGGTCTCTATGGGTCCCTATGGGTCCCTATGGGTCTTCTATGGGGTCTCTATGGGGCTTTAGGGAGCTCTATGGGGTCTCTATGGGTCTCTATGGGTCCCTATGGGTCTCTATGGGTCCCTATGGGTCCCTATGGGTCCTTATGGGTCTCTATGGGGTTTCTATGGGGTTTCTATGGGGTCTCTATGGGTCCCTATGGGTCTCTATGGGTCTCTATGGGTCCCTATGGGTCCCTATGGGTCTTCTATGGGGTCTCTATGGGGCTTTAGGGAGCTCTATGGGGTCCCTATGGGGCTCTATGGGGCTCTATGGGTCCCTATGGGTCCCTATGGGTCCTTATGGGTCTCTATGGGGTTTCTATGGGGTTTCTATGGGGTCTCTATGGGTCTCTATGGGTCCCTATGGGTCTCTATGGGTCCCTATGGGTCTCTATGGGTCTTCTATGGGGTCTCTATGGGGCTTTAGGGAGCTCTATGGGGTCCCTATGGGTCTCTATGGGTCCCTATGGGTCTCTATGGGGCTCTATGGGTCCCTATGGGTCCCTATGGGTCCTTATGGGTCTCTATGAGGTTTCTATGGGGTTTCTATGGGGTCTCTATGGGTCTCTATGGGTCCCTATGGGTCTCTATGGGTCTCTATGGGTCCCTATGGGTCTTCTATGGGGTCTCTATGGGGCTTTAGGGAGCTCTATGGGGTCCCTATGGGTCCCTATGGGTCTCTATGGGTCCCTATGGGTCCCTATGGGTCCTTATGGGTCTCTATGGGGTTTCTATGGGGTTTCTATGGGGTCTCTATGGGTCCCTATGGGTCCCTGTGGGTCTCTACGGGTCCCTATGGGTCTCTATGGGGCAGGCGGCTCAGAGCCCCCAGCAGGACGGGCAGCGCCGCCCCCCGGCCCCACAGCAGCGACTGCAGGGGGGGGCAGTTCCTGGGGGGGGGGGGGGGGGGGACAGCGGGGTGAGGGGGGGCGCTGGGGCGGCTGTGGGGTCTATGGGACTCTATGGGGTCCCTATGGGGCTCTATGGGGCTCTATGGGTCCCTATGGGTCTCTATGGGTCCCTATGGGTCCCTATGGGTCTCTATGGGGTTTCTATGGGGTTTCTATGGGGTCTCTATGGGTCTCTATGGGTCCCTATGGTCTCTATGGGTCCTTATGGGTCTCTATGGGGTTTCTATGGGGTCCCTATGGGTCTCTATGGGTCCCTATGGGTCCCTATGGGTCCCTATGGGTCCTTATGGGTCTCTATGGGGTTTCTATGGGGTTTCTATGGGGTCTCTATGGGTCCCTATGGGTCTCTATGGGTCCCTATGGGTCCCTATGGGGCAGGCGGCTCAGAGCCCCCAGCAGGACGGGCAGCGCCGCCCCCCGGCCCCACAGCAGCGACTGCAGGGGGGGGCAGCTCCTGGGGGGGGGGGGGGACAGCGGGGTGAGGGAGGGGCGCTGGGGCGGCTGTGGGGTCTATGGGACTCTATGGGGTCTCTATGGGGTCCCTATGGGGCTTTATAGGTCTCTATGGGGTTTCTATGCATCTCTATGGGGCTTTAGGGAGCTCTATGGGGTCCCTATGGGTCTTTATGGGTCCCTATGGGTCTCTATGGGTCTCTATGGGTCCCTATGGGTCCCTATGGGTCTTCTATGGGGTCTCTATGGGGCTTTAGGGAGCTCTATGGGGTCCCTATGGGTCTCTATGGGTCCCTATGGGTCCCTATGGGTCCTTATGGGTCTCTATGGGGTTTCTATGGGGTCTCTATGGGTCTCTATGGGTCCCTATGGGTCTCTATGGGTCCCTATGGGTCCCTATGGGGCAGGCGGCTCAGAGCCCCCAGCAGGACGGGCAGCGCCGCCCCCCGGCCCCACAGCAGCGACTGCAGGGGGGGGGCAGCTCCTGGGGGGGGGGGGGGACAGCGGGGTGAAGGGGGGTCTATGGGGTCTCTATGGGGTTTCTATGGGTCTCTATGGGTCCCTGTGGGTCTCTATGGGGCTCTATGGGTCTCTATGATTCCCTATGGGTCTCTATGGGTCCCTATGGGTCCCTGTGGGTCTCTATGGGTCCCTATGGGTCTCTATGGGGCTCTATGGGTCTCTATGGGTCCCTATGGGGCTCTATGGGGCTCTATGGGTCCCTATGGGGCTCTATGGGTCTCTATGAGTCCCTATGGGTCTCTATGGGTCCCTATGGGTCCCTGTGGGTCTCTACGGGTCCCTATGGGTCTCTATGGGGCTCTATGGGTCTCTATGATTCCCTATGGGTCTCTATGGGTCCCTATGGGTCCCTGTGGGTCTCTATGGGTCCCTATGGGTCTCTATGGGGCTCTATGGGTCTCTATGGGGCTCTATGGGTCCCTATGGGGCTCTATGGGGCTCTATGGGTCCCTATGGGGCTCTATGGGTCTCTATGAGTCCCTATGGGTCTCTATGGGTCCCTATGGGTCCCTGTGGGTCTCTACGGGTCCCTATGGGTCTCTATGGGGCTCTATGGGTCCCTATGGGTCTCTATGGGGCTCTATGGGTTCCTATGGGGCTCTATGGGGCTCTATGGGTCCCTATGGGGCTCTATGGGGTTGCTATGGTTCCTATGCGGTTTCTATGGGGTTCCTATGAGGCTCTATGGGGTCTCCATGGGGCTCTATGGGGCTCAATGGGTCTCTATGGTCTCTACAGGGTCTCCATGGGGCTCTATGGGTCTCTATGTGTCCCTATGTGTCCCTATGGGTCCCAATGGGTCTCTATGTGTCCCTATGTATCCCTATGTATCCCTATGTGTCCCTATGGGTCTCTATGGGTCCCTATGGGTCCCTATGGGGCAGGCGGCTCAGAGCCCCCAGCAGGACGGGCAGCGCCGCCCCCCGGCCCCACAGCAGCGACTGCAGGGGGGGGCAGCTCCTGGGGGGGGGGGGGGGGGACAGCGGGGTGAGGGGGGGCGCTGGGGCGGCTGTGGGGTCTATGGGACTCTATGGGGTCTCTATGGGGCTCTATGGGGCTCTATGGGACTCTATGTGTCTCTATGGGTTCCTATGGGGCTTTATAGGTCTCTATGGGGTTTCTATGCATCTCTATGGGGCTTTATGGGGCTCTATGCGTCTCTATGGGGTTTCTATGGGGTCTCTATGGGGCTTTAGGGAGCTCTATGGGGTCCCTATGGGTCTCTATGGGTCCCTATGGGTCCCTATGGGTCCCTATGGGTCTTCTATGGGGTCTCTATGGGGCTTTAGGGAGCTCTATGGGGTCTCTATGGGTCCCTATGGGTCCCTGTGGGTCTCTATGTGTCCCTATGGGGCAGGCGGCTCAGAGCCCCCAGCAGGACGGGCAGCGCCGCCCCCCGGCCCCACAGCAGCGACTGCAGGGGGGGGCAGCTCCTGGGGGGGGGGGGGACAGCGGGGTGAGGGGACTCTATGGGGTCCCTATGGGGCTCTATGGGACTCTATGTGTCTCTATGGGTTCCTATGGGGCTTTATAGGTCTCTATGGGGTTTCTATGCATCTCTATGGGGCTTTATGGGGCTCTATGCGTCTCTATGGGGTTTCTATGGGGTCTCTATGGGGCTTTAGGGAGTTCTATGGGGTCCCTATGGGTCTCTATGGGTCCCTATGGGTCTTCTATGGGGTCTCTATGGGGCTTTAGGGAGCTCTATGGGGTCCCTATGGGTCTCTATGGGTCCCTATGGGTCTCTATGGGTCCCTATGGGTCCCTATGGGTCTCTATGGGTCCCTATGGGTCTCTATGGGTCCTTATGGGTCGCTATGGGGTTTCTATGGGGTCCCTATGGGTCTCTATGGGTCCCTATGGGTCTCTATGGTCTCTATGGGTCCCTATGGGTCTTCTATGGGGTCTCTATGGGGCTTTAGGGAGCTCTATGGGGTCCCTATGGGTCTCTATGGGTCTCTACGGGGCTCTATGGGGTCCCTATGGGTCCTATGGGTCTCTATGGGTCCCTATGGGTCCCTATGGGGTTTCTATGGGGTTTCTATGGGGTCTCTATGGGTCTTTATGGGTCCCTATGGGTCTCTATGGGTCCCTATGGGGCAGGCGGCTCAGAGCCCCCAGCAGGACGGGCAGCGCCGCCCCCCGGCCCCACAGCAGCGACTGCAGGGGGGGGCAGCTCCTGGGGGGGGGGGGGACAGTGGGGTGAGGGAGGGGCGCTGGGGGGGGTTTCTATGGGGTTGTTGTGGGGTCTCTATGGGGTCTCTATGGGGTTTCTGTGGGACTCTATTGGTCCCTATGGGGCACTATGGGGCTCTATGGGGTCTCTATGGGTCTCTATGGGGCTCTATGGGGTCTCTATGGGGTCTCTATGGGGCTCTATGGGGCTCTATGGGGTCAACGAGGTCTATGGGGTCTCTATGGGTCTCTATGGGTCTCCATGGGGCTCTATGGGGCCTCTACAGGGTCTCTACAAGGGCTCTATGGGCTCTATGGGCTCTATGGGGCTCTATGGCGGCTCTATGGGGTCTCTATGTGTCTCTACGGGTTCCTACGGATCTCTATGGGATCTCTATGGGTCCCTACGGGGTCTCTATGGGTCTCTATGGGTTCCCTATGTGTCCCTATGCGTCCCTATGGGGTCTCTATGGGTCTCTTTGGGTCCCTATGGGTCTCTACGGGTCCCTATGGGGTTTCTATGGGGTTCCTGTGTGTCTCTATGGGTCCCTATGGGTCTCTATGGGTTCCCTATGTGTCCCTATGAGTCTCTATGGGTCCCCATGAGTCCCTATGGGTCCCTATGGGGTTTCTATGGGGTCCCTGTGTGTCTCTATGGGTCCCTATGGGTCTCTATGGGGTCTCTGTGGGATCTCTGTGGGGTCCCTGTGTGTCTCTATGTGTCCCTATGGGTCTCTATGGGGTTTCTATGGGTCCTTGTGTGTCTCTATGGGTCCCTATGGGTCTCTATGGGTCTCTGTGGGTCCCTATGGGGTCCCTATGGGTCCCTATGGGGTTTCTATGGGTCCCTATATGTCTTTATGGGTCCCTATGGGTCCCTATGGGGTTTCTATGGGTCCCTATATGTCTTTATGGGTCCCTATGGGGTTTCTCTGGGTCCCCGTGTGTCCGTACCTGGCCAGCAGCGGCAGAGCGGTGGCACAGGCCAGCTGCGCCGGGGCAGCCCCACACCGCAACATGTGGGTCAGCAGCCCCACACCGAACGGGGTCGCGGCCACCGACCCCAAAGTGCTCAGCAGGGCCTCGCCTGCGGGGCGACAGAGGGAGGTGGGGAGGGTGAGACCCCAAAAACCACCCCAAAAATAAACCCACACCCCCCCAGTCGCCCCCCCGAAACCCCAAATCCCCCCCGAAACTCCAAATCCCCCCCGAAACCCCAAATCTTGACCCCAAAAACTCCAAATCCCCCCCCAAAACCCCAAATCCTGACCCCCAAAACCCCAATCCCCCCCAAAAACCCCAAATCCCCACCAAAATCCCACATTCCCTCCAAACCCCCCCAAAACCCCAAATCCCAAATCCTAACCCCAAAAACCCCAATCCGACCCAATAAACCCCAAAAACCCAAATTTTCCCCAAAATACCCCAAATCTTCCCCCAAAATCCACCTCCCAACACAAATCCCTCCCCAAATAACCCCATATCCCCCCCCAAATCTTCCCCCAAAATCCACATTCCCCCCAAATCCCCCTAAAAACCCCAAATCCCAAATCCTGACCCCAAAAACTCAAATCCCTCCCCAAGTTCCCACATTATTCCCAAATCAACCCCCAAAATCCCACATTCCCCCCAAATCCCCCCCCAAAACCCTAAATCCCTCCCAAGAGACCCCCAAAAACCCAAATCCCACCCAAAATACCCCAAATCCCCCCCCAAAATCCCACATTCCCCCCAAAATCTCCCCCAAAACCCCAAATCTTGACCCCAAAAACCCCAATCCCCCCCAAAATCCCACATTATTCCCAAATTGCCCCCAAACCCCAATCCCTCCCAAAATACCCCCAAACCCCCAAATCTTCCCCCAAAATCCTCCTCCCAAAATCCCACATTCCCCCAAAATCCCACCTCAAAACCCCAAATCCCTCCCAAGAGACCCCAAAACACAAATTCCCCCCCAAAATACCCCAAAACCCCAAATCTTCCCCCCAAATCCAACTCCCAACCCAAATCCCTCCCCAAATAACCCCAAATCCCCCCCAAAAAACCCCAAATCACCCCCCAAAATCCCACATTCCCCCCCAAGATCCCCCCAAAACCCCAAATCTTGACCCCAAAATCCACCCCCCCATAAAAACCGCAAAGAACCCCAATGCCCCCGAACCCCCAAACCCCAAACTTCCCCCCAAGCCCCCCAAATCCCAAACTGTGACCCCAAATCCCACAAATTTATTCCCCCCAAAATCCCAAATCTTACCCCAAAATCCACCCCCCCATAAAAACCCCAAATAACCCCAACGCCCCCAACCCCAAAACCCCAAACCCCAACTTTCTCCCCCAAATCCCAAACTTTGTCCCCAAATCCCCCAAATTTATTCCCCCCAAAACCCCAAATCTACCCCCAAACTCCACCCCCCATAAAAACCCCAATCCCCCCCAACCCCAAAACCCCCAAATCCCCCCAAACCCCAAACTTTGCCCCCAAATCCCACAACTCCCAAACTTATTCCCCCAAAACCCCAAATCTTACCCCCAAATCCACCCCCCCATAAAAACCACAAATAACCCCAATGCCCCCCAACCCCAAAACCCCAAACTCCAAACTTTCCCCCCCAAATCCCCCCAAAACCCAAACTTTGCCCCCAAATCCCACAAATCCCAAATTTATTCCCCCCCAAACCCCAAATCTTACCCCAAAATCCACCCCACCCCATAAAAATCCCAAAGAACCCCAATCCCCCAACCCCCAAACTTCCCCCCAAATTTATTCCCCCAAAACCTCAAATCTACCCCCAAACTCCACCCCCCATAAAAACCCCAATCCCCCCCAACCCCAAACCCCCAAACCCCAAACTTCCCCCCCAAATCCCCAAATCCCAAATTTATTCCGCCCAAACCCCCAAACTTCCCCCCCCCAAATCCCCCAAATCCCAAATTTATTCCCCCAAAACCACAAAGTTTCCCCCTCCCAAATCCCCCAAATCCCCCAAATCCCAAATTTATTCCCCCCAAACCCCCAAACCCCAAAGTTTCCCCCCCCAAATCCCCCAAATCCCAAATTTATTCCCCCAAACCCCCAAACCCCAAAGTTTCCCCCCCCAAATCCCCCAAATCCCAAATTTATTCCCCCCAAACCCCCAAACTTCCCCCCCCAAATCCCCCATATCCGAAATTTATTCCCTCCAAACCCCCAAACCCCAAAGTTTCCCCCCCCAAATCCCACAAATCCCAAGTTTATTCCCCCCAAACCCCAAACTTCCCCCCCAAATCCCCCAAATCCCAAATTTATTCCCCCCAAACCCCAAATCTTACCCCAAAAATCCACCCCCAAATCCCCCAAATCCCAAATTTATTCCCCCCAAACCCCCAAACCCCAAAGTTTCCCCCCCCAAATCCCCCAAATCCCCAATTTATTCCCCCCAAACCCCAAAGTTTCCCCCCCCAAATCCCCCAAATCCCAAATTTATTCCCCCAAACCCCCAAACCCCAAAGTTCCCCCCCCAAATCCCCCAAATCCCAAATTTATTCCCCCCAAACCCCAAAGTTTCCCCCCCCAAATCCCCCAAATCCCAAATTTATTCCCCCAAACCCCCAAACCCCAAAGTTTCCCCCCCCAAATCCCCCAAATCCCAAATTTATTCCCCCCAAACCCCCAAACTTCCCCCCCAAATCCCAAATTTATTCCCCCAAACCCCAAACTTCCCCCCCTCAAATCCCCCAAATCCCAAATTTATTCCCCCCAAACCCCCAAATCTTACCCCAAAATCCCACCCCCCCCCACTCACCCAATTCTCTGAGCTGCTCCCTCCTCCCTTCTCCAGGAGATTCGCATTGGCCGCGTTCTCGATCCCGTTCTGGATCCCCATCATCCCGTTCCGGATCCCGTTCTGGATCCCCACCATCCTGTTCTGGATCCCATTCCGGATCCCCACCATCCCGTTCTGGATCCCCATCATCCCGTTCTGGATCCCGTTCTGGATCCCGTTCTCCATCTCCACCCCCCTGTTCTCGACCCCGCCGACATCGCCGGCACCGTTCCAGATCTGGGTGACGCTGTTCTACATCTGATCGCTGACGTTCCAGATCCATTTGACACCGTTCTGGATCCTGTGGATCCCGTTCTAAATCTGCTTGATGTTCTAAATCCATTCGATGCCGTTCTGGATCCTGTTGGTGCAGTTCTAGATCTGGTTGATGCGGTTCTTGATCCATTTGTTGCCATTCTGGATCCTGTGGGTGCAGTTCTAAATCTGGTTGATGCAGTTCTTGATCCATTCGATGCCGTTCTGGATCCTGTGGGTGCTGTTCTAGACCTGGTTGATGCGGTTCTTGATCCATTTCACGCCGTTCTGGATCCTGTTGGTGCCGTTCTAGATCTGGTTGATGCGGTTCTTGATCCATTTGACGCCATTCTGGATCCTGTGGGTGCCGTTCTAGATCTGATTGATGCAGTTCTTGATCTTCTTGACATTGCTGACGCTGCTCTAGGTCTGGTTGATGCAGTTCTAGATCTGCTTGCTGCTGTTCTAGATCCATTTCACGCCGTTCTGGATCCTGTTGGTGCCGTTCTAGATCTGGTTGATGCAGTTCTCGATCCTCTTGACATTGCTGATGCTGCTCTAGATCCAGCCAATGCAGTTCTAGATCTGCTGGCTGCTGTTCTAGATCCATTCGATGCCATTCTGGATCCCGTCGGTGCCGTTCTAGATCTGCTCGATGCGGTTCTCGATCCCGTTGACACCGCTGACACCATTCCCCATCCACTTGATGCCGTTCTACGCCCAGCTGATGCCGTTCTAGATCTGCTCGACGTGCTTCTCGATCCTGCTGACACCATTCTAGATCCAGTTGACGCGGCCCTTGATGCTGTAGGCGCCGTTCTAGATCTGCTCCACGTGGTTCTCCATCCTGCTGCCATTGCTGGCCCCGTTCTCGATCCCGTTGACGCTGTTCTCCATCTGCTTGATGTTCTCGATCCCCCTGACACTGTTCTAGATCTGACTGACGCTGTTCTCGATCCCATTGCCACCACCCCCAACGTTCTCCACCCTGATGACGCCGTTCCACACCCACTTGACGTTCTCGACCCCCTTGATGCCGTTCTCGATCCTGTCGACCCCCTTCTCCATCCCACTGATGTTCCCGATCCCCTTGGGCCCCATCCTGACCCCGTTCTCGACCCCCCTGACCCCGTTCTTCATCCCACTGACGCTGCTGACCCCGGTCTTGATCCCACTGACGTTCCTGATCCCCTTGGGCCCCATCCTGACCCCGTTCTCGACCCCCCTGACCCCATTCTTGATCCCACTGACATCCCGGATCCCCTTGGGCCCCATCCTGACCCCGTTCTCGATCCCATTGGCACCGCTGGCAGCCATCCCGATCCACCAGACGACGACGTTCCCGATCCCGTTGACGTTTCCCACCCCACTGACATTGCTGACAACGTTCTCGATCCGGTGAGCGACGTTCTAGATCCAGACAACACTGCTGGCTTCGTTCTCCATCCCGCCGACCCCGCTGCCCCTGTTTTTGGTCCCACTGACACCGTTGACGGTGTTCTTGATCCCGTTGACGTTGCAGGCCCTGTTCTCGATCCCGTTGGCAACGTTTTGGATCCCCTTGATACCACTGATGTTCCCGATCCCGTTGGCAACGTTCTCGATCCCAATGGCACTGCTGATGTTCTTGATCCCCTTGACCCTGGCGATGTTCTTGATCCCGTTGACAACGTTCCTGACCCCGTTGACACCCTTGATGTTCCCGATCCCGTTGACACCGTTCACGTTCTCCATCCAATCCACAAAGTTCTCGATCCTGCCCCAGTTCTCCACCCTGCTGACAACGTTCTAGATCACACTGCCCCCATTCTTGATCCTGCACCCCCCGTTCTCGATCCTGCCCCCGTTCTTGACCCTGCTGACAACGTTCTCGATCCTGCAGCCCCTGTTTTTGATTTTGCAGCCCCCGTTCTCGATCCAGCTGACAACGTTCTCGATCCTGCTGACAACGTTCTCGATCCTGCCCCCGTTCTTGGCCCTGCTGACAACGTTCTCGATCCCGCAGCTCCTGTTTTTGATCTTGTAGCCCCCGTTCTCGATCCTGCTGACAACATTCTCGACCCCACAGCCCCCGTTCTCGATCCCACTGCCCTCGTTCTCGACCCCACAGCCCCCGTTCTCGACCCCACAGCCCCCGTTCTCGATCCCACAGCCCCCGTTCTTGATCCCACTGCCCCCATTCTCGACCCCTCAGCCCCTGTTCTCGATCCTGCCCCTGTTCTCGACCCCACAGCCCCCGTTCTTCATACGCCCCCCCCCGCCCTCGATCCCGCCGCCCCACTGTGGGTTTCGCCACCTCCTCCGCCTCACCCGGTTCCAAACCCAGAACCAACCACGAATGGATGAGGGACGGAACGTAACCCTGCACCAACGACCCCAAAAGGGCCGGCCGCCCCATTAAACGTTGCAGCAAACGAAAAGCGCGGGGTGAAGGATCCGGGACCCCCGTCAGATAACGAAGAAATCCCGTAATTACTGGAAGGGATGCGAAAGTGGGGCTGGGGTCTTCGAACGAAGCCAAACGACCCAGGAGGAGGAGGGCAGGAGCTTCGGGACGCCAAGGATCGCCGTCGCCAGCCGAACGGGGGAGGGCCAAAGCAAGGAGGGGGGGTAAAAGGGGACGGGGGGTGGGGGGTGGGGGGCTGGGGGGGGGGGTGGGGGGTCCTGGGAGGGGATTCGGGGGGGGAGAGGGAGGAAGAGAGGAGCCACAACCTGAAAAAAGAAAAGAGGGGGAAGGGGGGGAGGATATGGGGGGGGGGTTAAAAGCTGATCGGGTTCTGTTGGGAGGTGGGGGGGGGAATGCGAAGGGTGCCCCCCAAAGCCCCTCATTCCCCCCCAAATCCCCCCATTTCACCTCTAAATACCCCCCCATCCCCCCCCCAAACCTCCTCGTTTCCCCCCCCATTCCCCTCCCCAAACTCCCCTCATTCCCCTCCAAATACCCCCCATTTCCCCCCCAAACTCCCCTCATTTCCCCCCATTCCTCCTCCCAAACCCCCTAATTCCCCCCCAAATCCCCCATTTCACCTCTTAATACTCCCATCCCCCCCCCAAACCTCCTCATTTCCCCCCCCAAACCTCATTTCCCCCCCCAAACCTCCTTATTTCCTCATCTCCCCCCCAAACTCCCCTCATTCCCCTCCAAATACCCCCCATTTCCTCCCCAAATCCCCCTCATTTCCCCCCATTCCTCCTCCCAAACCCCCTCATTCCCCCTCAAATCCCCCATTTCACCTCTTAATACTCCCTTCCCCCCCCCAAACCTCCTCATTTCCCCATCTCCCCCCCAAACTCCCCTCGTTCCCCTCCAAATACCCCCCATTTCCCCCCCAAACCCCCCTCATTTCCCCCCATTCCTCCCCCCAAACCTCCTCATTTCTCCCCAAATCCCCCCATTCACCCCCCAACCCACCTCAATTCCCCAAACCCCCAATCCCTCCCCCCATACCCCTCATTTCCCCCCCAAACCCCCTCATTTCCTTCCTAAACTCCCCCATTCCCCCCAAAATCCCCCCATTCCCCCCCCAAAGCCCTTTATTGCCCCCCAAATCCCCCCATTCCCACCTCAAACCCACCCATTCCCCCCCCTTATTTCCCACCCAAACCCCCCTCATTTCCCCCCCCAACCTCCATTCCCCCCTTATTTCCCCCCATACACCCAAACCCCCTCATTTCCCCTCATTCCCCCCGAATCCCCTCATTTCCCCCCCCAAATCCCCTCATTTTCCCTCCTAAACCCCCTCATTCCCCCCCTTATTTCCCCCCATTCTCCCCCAAATCCCCTCATTTCCCTCCTCAACCCCCCCATCCCACCCCAAACCCCCTCGTTCCCCTCCTAAGTTCCCTTATTTCCCCCCACTCCCCCCATTCCCCCCTCAAACCCCCTTTATTTCCCCCCAACCCCCCCATTTCCTCCCTATTTCCCCCCAAACTCCCTCATTTCCTCTTATTTCACCCCAAATCCCCCCTTTCCCCCCTTATTTCCTCCATTCCCCCCCCAAACCCCTACATCCCATCCCTATCCCCTACAACCCCCCCACTTCCTTCCTCATTTCCCCCCATTCCCCCCTTACTTCCTCCCATACCCCCCAAACCCCCTCATTTCCCCCCCAAATCCCCTCATTTCTCCCCCAAACCCCCCCATTTCCCCCCTCAACCCCCCCATTCTCCCCCCAAACTCCTTCATCCCCTCTCTATCCCCCCATTCCCTCCTCATTTCCCCCCATTCCCCCCCTTCCAGCCCCTCATTCCCCCCTTATTTCCCCCCATTCCCCCTCCAAACCCCCTCATTTCCCCCCCATTCCCCCTCATTTCCCCCAACCCCCCCCATTCCCTCCTCATTTCCCCCCATTTCCCCTTATTTTCCCCCTATACCACCACAAACCCCCTCATTTCCTCTTATTTCCCCTCTCACGCCCCCCAATCCCCCCTTATTTCCCCCATTCCCCCCCAAACCCCATCATCCCCTCCCTATCCCCCCCAACTCCCCCATTCCCTCCTCATTTCCCCCCATTCCCCCCCTTCCAGCCCCTCATTCCCCCCTTATTTCGCCCCATTCCCCCCCAAACCCCCTCATTTCCCCCCCATTCTCCCTCATTTCCCCCAAAACCCCCCATTCCCTCCTCATTTCCCCCCATTCCCCCCCTCCAGCCCCTCATTCCCCCCTCATTTCCCCCCTCAACTCCCCCCATTGCCCCCTTATTTCCCCCATTCCCCCCTTATTTCCCCCCACTCCCCTCCATTCCCCCTTTTTTCCTTCCATTCTCCCTATTTCTCCCCATTCCCCCCCCAAACCCCCTCATTTCCCCATTCCCCCCTTCTTTCCCCCCACTCCCCCCATTCCCCCCTTTCTTCCTCCCATTCCCCCTTATTTCTCCCCATTCCCCCCCCAAAACCCCTCATTTCCCCCCATTTCCCCTTATTTTCCCCCTATACCACCACAAACCCCCTCATTTCCTCTTATTTCCCCTCTCACCCCCCCAATCCCCCCTTATTTCCCCCATTCCCCCCCCAAACCCCCTCATTTCCCCCCTCAACCCTCCCATTTCCCCCTTATTTCCCCCCACTCCCCCCCTTCCCCCCTTTTTTCTCCCATTCCCCCCTTATTTCTCCCCATTCCCCCCCCAAACCTCCTCATTTCCCCCCCAAACCTCCCTCATTTCCCCCCACTTCCCCCCATTCCCCCCTTTTTTCCTCCCATTCCCCCCCCAAACCCCCTCGTCCCCTCCCTATCCCCCCAACCCCCCCATTCCCCCCTTATTTCTCCCCATTACGCCCCCAACCCCCCTCATTTCCCCCCCAAACTCCCCTCATTTTCCCCCACTCCCCCCCATTCCCCTCTTTTCTCCTCCCATTCCCCCCTTATTTCTCCCCATTGCTCCCCCAAACCCCCTCATTTCCCCCCAACCCCCCCTCATTTCCCCCCACTCCCCCCTTTTTTCCTCCCATTCCCCCCTTATTTCTCCCCATTCCCCCCCCAAACCCCCTCATTTCCCCCCAAACCCCCCTTATTTCCCCCCACTCCCCCCTTTTTTTCTCCCATTTCCCCCTTATTTCTCCTCATTCCCCCTCCAAACTCCCTCATTTTGCCCCCAAACCCCCCTCATTTCCCCCCACTCCCTCCCATTCCCCCCTTTTTTCCTCCCACTCCCCCCTTATTTGTCCTCATTCCCCCCCCCAAACCCCCTCATTCCCCCCCCAAACCCCCCTCATTCCCCCCACTCTCCCCCATTCGCCCCTTTTTTCCCCCATTCCCCCTCCCAAACCCCCTCATTTCCCCCCCATTCCCCCCTTATTTCCCCCCACTCCCCCCCATTCCCCCCTTTTTCCTCCCATTCCCCCCTTATTTCTCCCCATTCCCCCCCAAAACCCCTCATTCCACCCCAAACCCCCCTTATTTCTCCCCATTCCCCCCATTCCCCCCTTTTTTCCTCCCATTCCCCCTTATTTCTCCCCATTCCCCCCCCCAAAAATCTCTCATTTCCCCCCCAAAACCCTTCATTTCCCCCCATTTCCTCTTATTTCCCCCCATACCACCACAAACCCCCTCATTTCCTCCTATTTCCTCCCGAGCCCCCCCATTCCCTCCGTATTTCCCCCATTCTCCCCCCAAATCCCCTCATCCCCTCCCTAACCTCCCCAACCCCCCCATTCCCCCCTTATTTCCCCCCACTCCCCCCTTTTTTCCTCCCATTCCCCCCTTATTTCTCCCCATTCCCCCCCCAAACCCCCTCATTTCCCCCCCAAACCCCCCTTTTTTCCCCCCACTCTCCCCCATTCGCCCCTTTTTTCCCCCATTCCCCCTCCCAAACTCCCTCATTTCCCCCCCATTCCCCCCTTATTTCCCCCCACTCCCCCCCATTCCCCCTTTTTTCCTTCCATTCCCCCCTTATTTCTCCCCATTCCCCCCCAAAACCCCCTCTTCCCCTCCCTAACCTCCCCAACCCCCCCAAACCCCCCTCATTTCCCCCCACTCTCCCCCATTCCCCCCCTTTTTCCCCCATTCCCCCTCCCAAACTCCCTCATTTCCCCCCACTCCCCCCCATTCCCCCCTTTTCCCTCCCATTCCCCCCTTATTTCCCCCATTCCCCCCCCAAACCCCCTCATTTCCCCCCCATTCCCCCCCTATTTCCCCCCACTCTCCCATTTTTTCCTCCCATTCCCCCCTTATTTCCTCCCATTCCCCCCTTATTTCTCCCCATTCCCCCCCCAAACCCCCTCAATTCCCCCCAAACCCCCCTCATTTCCCCCCACTCCCCCCCATTCCCCCCTTTTTTCCTCCCATTCCCCCCTTATTTCTCCCCATTCCCCCCCAAAACCCCCCCATTCCTCCCCCCAAACCTCCTCATCCCCTTCCTATCCCCCAACCCCCCCATTCCCCCCTTATTTCGCCCCATTCCCCCCCAAACCCCCTCATTTCCCCCCCATTCTCCCTCATTTCCCCCAAAACCCCCCATTCCCTCCTCATTTCCCCCCATTCCCCCCCTCCAGCCCCTCATTCCCCCCTCATTTCCCCCCTCAACTCCCCCCATTGCCCCCTTATTTCCCCCATTCCCCCCTTATTTCCCCCCACTCCCCCCCATTCCCCCTTTTTTCCTTCCATTCTCCCTATTTCTCTCCATTCCCCCCCCAAACCCCCTCATTTCCCCATTCCCCCCTTCTTTCCCCCCACTCCCCCCATTCCCCCCTTTCTTCCTCCCATTCCCCCTTATTTCTCCCCATTCCCCCCCCAAAACCCCTCATTTCCCCCCATTTCCCCTTATTTTCCCCCTATACCACCACAAACCCCCTCATTTCCTCTTATTTCCCCTCTCACCCCCCCAATCCCCCCTTATTTCCCCCATTCCCCCCCCAAACCCCCTCATTTCCCCCCTCAACCCTCCCATTTCCCCCTTATTTCCCCCCACTCCCCCCCTTCCCCCCTTTTTCTCCCATTCCCCCCTTATTTCTCCCCATTCCCCCCCCAAACCTCCTCATTTCCCCCCCAAACCTCCCTCATTTCCCCCCACTTCCCCCCATTCCCCCCTTTTTTCCTCCCATTCCCCCCCCAAACCCCCTCGTCCCCTCCCTATCCCCCCAACCCCCCCATTCCCCCCTTATTTCTCCCCATTACGCCCCCAACCCCCCTCATTTCCCCCCCAAACTCCCCTCATTTTCCCCCACTCCCCCCCATTCCCCTCTTTTCTCCTCCCATTCCCCCCTTATTTCTCCCCATTGCTCCCCCAAACCCCCTCATTTCCCCCCAACCCCCCCTCATTTCCCCCCACTCCCCCCTTTTTTCCTCCCATTCCCCCCTTATTTCTCCCCATTCCCCCCCCAAACCCCCTCATTTCCCCCCAAACCCCCCTTATTTCCCCCCACTCCCCCCTTTTTTTCTCCCATTCCCCCGTTATTTCTCCTCATTCCCCCTCCAAACTCCCTCATTTTGCCCCCAAACCCCCCTCATTTCCCCCCACTCCCTCCCATTCCCCCCTTTTTTCCTCCCACTCCCCCCTTATTTTTCCTCATTCCCCCCCCCAAACCCCCTCATTCCCCCCCCAAACCCCCCTCATTCCCCCCACTCTCCCCCATTCGCCCCTTTTTTCCCCCATTCCCCCTCCCAAACCCCCTCATTTCCCCCCCATTCCCCCCTTATTTCCCCCCACTCCCCCCCATTCCCCCTTTTTTCCTTCCATTCCCCCCTTATTTCTCCCCATTCCCCCCCAAAACCCCCTCTTCCCCTCCCTAACCTCCCCAACCCCCCCAAACCCCCCTCATTTCCCCCAACTCTCCACCATTCCCCCCCTTTTTCCCCCATTCCCCCTCCCAAACTCCCTCATTTCCCCCCACTCCCCCCCATTCCCCCCTTTTTCCTCCCATTCCCCCCTTATTTCCCCCATTCCCCCCCCAAACCCCCTCATTTCCCCCCCATTCCCCCCCTATTTCCCCCCACTCTCCCATTTTTTCCTCCCATTCCCCCCTTATTTCCTCCCATTCCCCCCTTATTTCTCCCCATTCCCCCCCCAAACCCCCTCAATTCCCCCCCAAACCCCCCTCATTTCCCCCCACTCCCCCCCATTCCCCCCTTTTTTCCTCCCATTCCCCCCTTATTTCTCCCCATTCCCCCCCAAAACCCCCCCATTCCTCCCCCCAAACCTCCTCATCCCCTTCCTATCCCCCCAACCCCCCCATTCCCCCCTTATTTCTCCCCATTCCCCCCCAAACCCCCTCATTTCCCCATTCCCCCCTTCTTTCCCCCCACTCCCCCCATTCCCCCCTTTCTTCCTCCCATTCCCCCTTATTTCTCCCCATTCCCCCCCCAAAACCCCCCATTCCCCCCCAAAACCCCTCATTTCCCCCCATTTCCCCTTATTTCCCCCCATACCACCACAAACCGCCTCATTTCCTCCTATTTCCTCCCGAGCCCCCCCATTCCCTCCATATTTCCCCCATTCTCCCCCCAAACCCCCTCATCCCCTCCCTAACCTCCCCAACCCCCCCATTCCCCCCTTATTTCCCCCCACTCCCCCCTTTTTTCTCCCATTGCCCCCTTTTTTCCCCCATTCCCCCCCCAAACCCCCTCATTTCCCCCCCCAAACCCCCCTTATTTCCCCCCACACCCCCCATTCCCCCCTTTCTTCCTCCCATTCCCCCCTTATTTCTCCCCATTCCCCCCCCAAACCCCCTCATTCCCCCCCAAACCCCCTCATTTCCCCCCCAACCCCCCCTCATTTCCCCCCATTCCCCCCTTTTTTCCCCCATTGCCCCCCCAAAACCCCTCATTTCCCCCCAAACCCCCCTCATTTCCCCCCACTCCCCCCTTTTTTCCCCCATTCTCCCCTTATTTCTCCCCATTACCCCCCCAAGCCCCCTTATTTCCCCCCCATTCTCCCCTTATTTCCCCCCACTCCCCCCTTTTTTCCTCCCATTCCCCCCTTATTTCTCCCCATTCCCCCCCCAAACCCCCTCAATTCCCCCCCATTCCCCCCTCATTTCCCCCCACTCCCCCCCATTCCCCTCTTTTTTCCCCCATTCCCCCCCCCAAACCCCCTCATTTCCCCCCATTCCCCCCTTCTTTCCCCCCACTCCCCCCCACTCCCCCCTTTTTCCTCCCATTCCCCCCTTATTTCTCCCCATTCCCCCCCAAACCTCCTCATTTCCCCCCCATTCCCCCCTCACTTCCCCCCCAAACTCCCCTTATTTCCCCCCACTCCCCCCCATTCCCCCCTTTTTTCCTCCCATTCCCCCCTTATTTCTCCCCATTCCCCTCCAAAACCCCTCATTTCCCCCCATTTCCTCTTATTTCCCCCATTCCCCCCCCAAACCTCCTCATTTCCTCCCCATTCCCCCCTCATTTCCCCCCCAAACTCCCCTTATTTCCCCCATTCCCCCCCCCAAAACCCCTCATTTCCCTCCCATTCCCCCCTTATTTCTCCCCATTCCCCCCCAAACCTCATTTCCCCCCCATTCCCCCCTCATTTCCCCCCCAAACTCCCCTTATTTCCCCCCACTCCCCCCTTATTTCCCCCATTCCCCCCCCAAAACCCCTCATTTCCCTCGCAAACCCCCCTTACTTCCCCCCACTCCCCCCCATTCCCCCCTTTTTTCCTCCCATTCCCCCCTTATTTCTCCCATTCCCCCCCCAAAACCCCTCATTCCCCCCCCAGAACCCCCTTACTTCCCCCCCAACCCCCCCTACCCCCCCCCCCCACTCACTTGAGCCCCCTCCAGCTCCCTCCGGCTCCGTCTCCTCCTCCTCCTCCTCCTTCCGTGGCCGCATCCCTGGGCACATCGCACGACGCCGCCTCCTCCTCCTCCCCATCCTCCCCACCTCCCCCCACCCCAACGCCCCCCGTCACCCCCCCGAAACCCCCCGGACCCCCGACCCCGTCGCTCAACACCTTCGCCAACACCCCCACCAACCCCATCCCCTCCAACTCCTCCAACGCCGCCCGGTCGTAAGCGAAGGCGGCCAAAGCCAACAGCACCCTCGGGTGCCAACCCCGAGCTTTTGGGTCCCCCAAGAGGGTCACCAGGGTCCCCAACCCCCCCGCCGCCCTCACCTTGGCCCGGTTGACGGCTTCACGGCACAGAAGGCAAAGAGCCCGCAACGCCGGGCCGCCGCCGTGGCAAGGGGCTCCGGTGGGGGGCAAACGTTTGCCGACGAGCCTTTGGGGGACGATGGAACCACCAGGAGCACCAGCATGGCCGCCGCCGCCAACCACATGGCTGCCAGCAACGTGGCTGCCAACGCGGCTGCCAAGCCCGGCGTCGTCACCGACGCCATCGTGGCTGCCAACAATATGGCCGCCACCAACATGGCTGCCGGCCCCGCGGTCATCACCAACGCCATCATGGCTGCCAACCCCGCGACTGCCACCAATATGGCCGCCAACCCTAGAATCATCACCAACACCATCATGGCTGCCGGCAACATGGCTGCCAACAACATGGCCGCCAACCCCACGGTCATCGCCAACACCATCATGGCTGCCGGCAACATGGCCACCAACAACATGGCCGCCAACCCCACGGTCATCGCCAACACCATCATGGCTTCCGGCAACATGGCCGCCAGCAACATGGCCGCCAACCCCACGGTCATCGCCAACACCATCATGGCTGCCGGCAACATGGCCACCAACAACATGGCTGCCACCAACATGGCCGCCAACCCCACGGCCACCCCCAACTCCATCATGGCCACAACCACCAACCCCATGGCTGCCCCCAACATGGCTGCCACCAACATGGCCACCACCGCCAACGCCATGGCTGCCACCAACATGGCGGCCACCAACATGGCCGCCAACCCCATGGCCACCACCGCCAACCCCATGGCTGCCACCAACATGGCCGCCAACCCCATGGTCATCACCAACCCCACGGCCACCCCCAAGACCACCATGACCGCCATGATGGCCACCACCACCATGATGGCCACCACCATCACCTCCATCCCCACCACCTCCACCACCGCCACCACCATGATGACAACTGTCACCACCATGATGGCCACCATGATGGCCGCCACCACCGCCACCACCTCCATCCCCACCATCTCCACCACCACGACCACCACGATGGCCACCATGATGGCCACCACCACCACCTCCATCCCCACCACCTCCACCTCCACAACCACCATGATGGCCACCATGATGGCCACCACAATGGCCACCTCCACCCCCACCACCTCCTCCATCCCCACCACCTCCACCACGATGGCCACCATGCTGGCCACCATGATGGCCATCACCTCCACCACGACGACCACCGTGATGACCCTTACCGCCATGATGGCCACCACCATCACCTCCATGCCCACCGTCCCTCACACCACGACGGTCACCACCATCACCATCACCTCCATCCCCGCCACCACGATGGCCACCACGATGGCCACCATCATCATCTCCACCCCCACCATCCCTCCCAGCTCCACCGCCACGATGACCACCACCACGACGACGGCCACCACGACGACCGCCACCATGATGGCCACCGTCATCATCTCCATCTCCGTCCCCACCACCTCCGCCATGACGACCGCCATGATGACCACCACGATGACCACCACGATGGCCACCATCATCGTCTCCATCCCCATCACAATGGACACCATGATGGCCGCCATCATCACCTCCATCCCCACCACGGCCTCCATCCCCACCACAATGGCTGCCACGATGACCCCCACCACGCTGGCCACCACCACCCTCATCATCTCCAGCTTTCCCACCATGACAACCACCACGATGACCACCACGATGGCCACCATCATCATCTCCATCTCCACCATCCCTCCCCCCACGATGACCACCGCTACCACCTCCATCCCCACCACCATGATGGCCACCATGATGGCCGCCATGATGGCCACCACCATCATCTCCATCCCCACCACCATGACGGCCACCATGATGACCTCCATCATCATCTCCATCATCTCCATCCCCACCACCATGATGGCCACCATGATGGCCACCATGACGGCCACCATGATGGCCTCCATCATCTCCACCCGCACCACCACGATGACCACCGCTACCACCTCCATCCCCAGCACGATGGCCGCCATCATCATCTCCATCCCCACCACCATGATGGCCACCACGATGACCGCCATCATCACCTCCATCTCCATCTCCACCACCATGATAGCCACCACGATGGCCGCTATCATCGTCTCCATCATCTCCATCCCCACCACCATGATGGCAACCATGATGGCCGCCATCATCATCTCCATCCCCACCACCATGATGGCCACCATGATGACCGCCACCATCGCCTCCATCTCCATCCCAACCACCTCCACCGCTGTGACGACCGCCATGATGGCCACCATGATGGCCTCCATCATCATCTCCATCGTCTCCACCTCCACCACCATGACGACCGCCATCATCGCCTCCATCTCCATCCCCACCACCATGATGGCCACCACGATGGCCACCATCATCGCCTCCATCTCCATCCCCACCACCTCCACCGCTGTGATGACCGCCATGATGGCCACCACCACCACCACCTCCGTCCCCACCACCCCCACCGCCCCGACGACCCCCGCCCCCCGGCCCCCCCTCCCCATTTCCACCCTCCACCATCCTCATCACCTCCCTGGTCACCACCTCCACGGCCCCGACGCAACCCAGAGCCGGTCGCAGCGCCGCCCGGTGGCACAAATTAGCGATGGCGGCCAAGGCCGGCCGCCGGCGATCTCGTTCAGGAGATTCCGCTAATTGAGTGAGGGTCCGAAGGGCCGGGATCGCGTCGTCCAAAGATGAACTCGGGGGTTCCGTCAGGTGCCGGAGGGCTCGGGTGACCGAAGTGCAAGCCGGGTGGGTCGGGGGTAAAGCGGCCAAACGGGAAGCCACGGCACGGAGAGCGCCGGCGCGGCAAAGGGAGGCGCGGGAGGACGGAGAGGAGGCCAGGATGCGGAGAGCGCGGGAGGAGCTGTGCAGGCACTCCGGGGTGGTGCAGGTGGAGGTGAGGGACACCAGGAGGGGAACGGCACCTGGAAGGGGGGAGAAAAAGGGGGGGTCTGGAACCTGCGGTGGTGGAAAATCCATTTGGGGGGAACATTTGGGGGGCGATGGGATGGGATACGGGGTGATCTAGAACCTGCGGTGGTGGAAAATCCACTGGGGGGAATATCTGGGGGTCAATGGGATGGGATACGGGGTGATCTAGAACCTGCGGTGGTGGAGAACCACATGGGGGGACATTGTTTGGGGTCAATGGGATGGGATACAGACTGATCTAGAACCTGTGGTGGTGGAAAAGCTCAAGGGGACATCGTTTGGGGGTGGATGGGATGGGATACGGGGTGATCTAGAACCTGCGGTGGTGGAGAACCACATGGGGACATCGTTTGGGGTCGATGGCCACCATGGGATACAAACTGATTTAGAATGTGTAGTGGTGGAAAATCCATTGGGGGGAACATTTGGGGGTCAGTGGGATGGAATACAGGGTGATCTAGAACCTGTGGTGGTGGAGAACCTCATGGAGACATCGTTTGGGGGTTGATAGGATGGGATACAGGGTGATCTAGAACCTGTGGTGGTGGAGAACCACATGGGGACATCGTTTGGGGGTGGATGGAATGGGATACAGGTTAACTTAGAACCTGCGGTGGTGGAAAATCCAGTGGGGGAACATTTGGGGGTCAGTGGGATGGGATACGGAGTGATCTAGAACCTGTGGTGTGGAAAAGCTCATGGGGGCATTGCTTGGGGATCAGTTGAATAGGATACAGGATAATCTAGAACCTGTGGTGACGGAAAACTCATTGGGGGAACATTTGGGGGTCGATGGGATGAGGTACAGGGTGATCTAGAACCTGTGATGGTGGGAAATCCATTGGAGGAAACATTTGGGGGTCAACAGGATGGGATACATGGTGATCTAGAACCTGTGGTGGTGGGAAATCGATTGGGGGAAATATTTGGGGGGAGATATGGGGAGATCTAGAACCTGTGGTGGCGGGACACCTCACGAGGACGTCATTTGGAGGTGGATGGGACGGGATGAGGGGTGATCTAGAACCTGTGGTGGTAGAAAATCCATCAGAAGGAACATCTGGGGGTCAATGGGATGGGATACAGGCTGATCTAGAACCTGTGGTAGCGGAGAACCTCATGGGAACATCATTTGGGGGTCCATGTGGTGGTGGAAAAGCTCATGGGGGGAACATTTGGGGGTCAATGGGATGAGATACGGGGTGATCTAGAACCTGTGGTGGTGGAAAAGCTCATGAAGATGTCGTTTGGGGGGAGAGGTGAGGTAACCTAGAACCTTTGGTGGTGGAAAACTCATTGGGGGCATTGTTTGGGGGTCAGTGGGATGGGATACAGGGTGATCTAGAACCTATGGTAGTGGAAATTCCATTCGGGGGGAACATTTGGGGGTTGATGGGATGGGATACGGGGTGATCTAGAACCTGTGCTGGTGGAAATTCCATTTGGGGAACCTGTGGGGGTGGAAAAGCTCAAGGGGACATCGTTTGGGGGCGGATGGAATGGGATACAGGGTGATCTAGAACCTGTAGTGGTGGAAAATCCACTGGGGGGGAACATTTGGGGGTCAATGGGATGGGATACAAGGTGATCTAGAACATGTGGTGGTGGAAAACCCATTATGGGGAACATTTGGGGGTCGATGGGATGGGATACGGGGTGATCTAGAACCTGCGGTGGTGGAGAACCACATGGGGGGACATTATTTGGGGTCAATGGGATGGGATACAGACTGATCTAGAACCTGTGGTGGTGGAAAAGCTCAAGGGGACATCGTTTGGGGGTGGATGGGATGGGATACGGGGTGATCTAGAACCTGTGGTGGTGGAGAACCACATGGGGACATCGTTTGGGGTTGATGGGATGGGATACAGAGTGATCTAGAACCCACAGTGGTGAAAAATCCACGGGGGGGAACACTTGGGGCTCAATGGGATGGGATACGGGGTGATCTAGAACCTGTGATGGTGAAAAGCTCATGGGGGGAACATCTGGGGGTCAATGGGATACGGGGTGATCTAGAACCTGTGGTGGTGGAAAAGCTCATGCAGATGTCATCTGGGGGGAGATGTGAGGTGATCTAGAACCTTTGGTGGCTGAAAACTCATTGGGGGCATCGTTTGGGGGACATTAGGATGAAATAGGGGGTGATCTAGAACGCGCGATGATGGAGAACCTCATGAAGATATCACTCGGGGGTCAATGGCATGGGACACAGGGTGATCTAGAACTTGTGGTGGTGGAAAATCCATTGGGGGGATTGTTTGGGGGTCAATGGGATGGGATGCGGGGTGATCTAGAACCTGTGGTGGTGGAGAACCTCATGGGGACGTTGTTTGAGGATACAAGGTGATCTAGAACCTGTGGTGGTGGAGAACCACATGGGGACATCGTTTGGGGGTCAATGGGATGGGATGTGGGGTGATCTAGAACCTGTGGTGGTGGAAAATCCATCGGGGACGTCGTTTTGGGATCAATGGGACGGGATATGGGGTGATCTAGAACCCCTAAAGATGGAGAAGCTGTTGGTGATGTTGCTTGGGAGCACCGAGGTGGGATTCGGGACAACCCGGAACCCACCGAGATGGGGAACCTGCTCAGGAACCCAATGGGGACATCACAAGGGTTTTGGGGTCACCTCGGGGACACCACAAACCTCCATGAAACCCCATAACTGACATTTGGGATCTTCACATTGAGCCTCAGAGACCCCATAACGACCACCAGAAACCCCATAAAGATCCCAAAAGACCCCAGAAAACCCCGAGGAACCTTTGGGACCCCATGGGGACATTTGGGGACACCTCAAGAACACCACAAACCTCTATAAATCCCCATAAATGACACCTGGGATCTCCAGTTGGACCCTCAGAGACCCCATAACGACCACCAGAAACCCCATAAAGACCCCAAAAGACTCCAAAAAACCCAGAGGAACCTTTGGGACCCAATGGGGACATTTGGGGACACCTCAAGAACACCACAAATCTCCATGAGATCCCAAATCTGATACTGGGGATTTCAACTTGGACCCGCAGAGACCCCATAACGACCACCAGAAACCCCATAAAGATCCCAAAAGACCCCAGAAAACCCCGAGGAACCTTTGGGGACCCAACGGGGACATTTGAGGACATCTCAAGGACATCACAAACCTCCATGAGACCCCAAATCTGATACTGGGAGTCTTTGCTTTAACCTTTACAGATCCCATAACGACCACCAGAAACCCCATAAAGATCCCAAAAGACCCCAAAAAACCCCGAGGAACCTTTGGGGACCCCATGGGGACGTTTGGGGGACGCCTCAGGGACACCACAAACCTCCATGAAACCCCATAAATGACACCGGGGATCTCCAGTTGGATCCTCAGAGACCCCATAACGACCACCAGAAACCCCATAGTGACCCCAAAAGACCCCAAAAAACCCCGAGGAACCTTTACTGACCCCATGGGGAAGTTTGGGGACACCTCAAGGACACCACAAACCTCTATAAACCCCCATAAATGACACCTGGGATCTCCACTTAGACCCTCAGAGACCCCATAACGACCCCCAGAAATCCCATAAAGACCCCAAAAGACCCCAGAAAACCCTGAGGAACCTTTGGGACCCCATGCGGATGTTTGGGGACACCTCAAGGACACCACAAACCCCCATGAGATCCCAAACCTGATACTGGGGATCTCCAGTTGGACCCTCAGAGACCCCATAACAACCACCAGAAATCCCATAGAGACCCCAAAAGACCCCAGAAAACCCCAAGGAACCTCTGGGGACCCCATGGGGACGTTTGGGGACACCTCAAGGACACCACAAACCTCCATAAATCCCCATAAATGACACCTGGGATCTCCACTTAGACCCTCAGAGACCCCATAACGACCCTCAGAAACCCCATAAAGACCCCAAAAGACCCCAAAAAACCCCGAGGAACCCTTGGGGACCCCATGGGGACGCCCACCTGCCTCGAGGACATCCCGCGCCCCATCGGGTTCCAGAGCCAGGTTGGCCAGAGCTCGGGCCGCTCGGTTCCAGACGCTTTCGGGTCCCGAGGAGCTCAGGAGGATCACTGCGGGGAAATGGGGGCAGACAATGGGGTCAGCCCCAAAATCCCCACCGCGGGACCCTCAGAACCGCTCAGCGGACCCAAAGTCACCCCATAGAACCCGACAGAACCCAACAGAACCCAACAGAACCCCATGGAATACAATGGAACTCAATAAACCCCACAGAACCCCACAAAACCCCAGAGACCCCAATGGAACACCATAGAACCCAACAGAACCCCATAGAACCCAATGGAACCCAACAGAATCCCATAGAACCCATCAGAACCCCATAGAGCCCAACAGAACCAAACGGAACCCCATAAAATGCAACGGAACCCCACAAAACCCTACAGAACCCAATGGAACTCAATAGAACCCAACAGAACCCCATAGAACCCAACGGAACATCATAGAACCCAACAGAACCCCATAGAGCCCTGTAGAACCAAATGGAACCCAATGGAACCCAACAGAACCCTACAGAACCCCACAGAACCCTACAGAACCCAATGAAAGTCAATAAAAACCAACGGAACCCCAGAGACCCCAACGGAACCCCATAGAACCCAACAGAACCCCACAGAACCAAACGGAACCCAACGGAACCCCATAGAACCCTGTAGCACCCAATAGAACCCAACAGAGGCCAATAGAAACCCATAGAACCCAGCAGAACCCAACAGAACCCCATAGAACCCAATGGAACCCATCAGAACCCCATAGAACCCCACACAACCCCAGAGACCCCAACGGAACCCCATGGAACCCAACTGAACCCCACAGAGCCGTGTAGTACCAAATGGAACCCAATAGAACCCCACAGAACCACAGAGAACCCAATGGAACACCACAGAACCCTGTAGCACCCAACAGAACCCAACAGAGCCCAATAGAACCCCATAGAACCCAGCAGAACCCAACGGAACCCCATAGAACCCCACACAACCCCAGAGACCCCAACGGAACCCCATGGAACCCAACAGAACCCCACAAAACCGTGTAGTACCAAATGGAACCCAATAAAACCCCACAGAACCACAGAAAACCCAATAGAACCCCATAGAACCCCATAGCACCCAATAGAACCCAACAGAACCCAATAGAACCCAGCAGAACCCAGCAGAACCCAATGGAACCCCATAGAATCCAACCGAACCCCACACAACCCCCAACCCCAATGGAACCCCATAGAACCCAACTGAACCCCACAGAACCATGTAGTACCAAATGGAACCCAATAGAACCCACAGAACCACAGAGAACCCAATGGAACCCCACAGAACCCTGTAGCACCCAACAGAACCCAACAGAGCCCAATAGAACCCCATAGAACCCAACAGAACCCAGCAGAACCCCATAGAACCCCATAGAACCCCAACAGAACCCCATAGAACCCCACACAACCCCAGAGACCCCAATGAAACCCAATAGAACCCCATAGAACCCCAACGGAACCCCATAGAACCCCACACAACCCCAGAGACCCCAATGGAACCCCATAGAATCCAACTGAACCCCACACAACCCCCAACCCCAATGGAACCCCATAGAACCCAACAGAACCCCACAGAACCCTGTAGAACCCCATAGAACCCAATGGAACCCCACAGACCCCAACAGAACCCCATAGGACCCACTGGAACCCAACGAACCCTACAGAGCCCCATAGGACCCAACAGAACCCTACAGAACCCCATAGGACCCAACGGAACCCCATAGGACCCCCACAATGCCCCATAGATCCCCATAGAAACCCCACAGTGCCCTATAGGGCTCCCCAGAGCCCCATAGCACTCCATAAAACCCCCACAGGACCCCATAGAGCCCCTCAAAACCCCACAGTGCCCCATAGAAACCCCACAGAGCCCCATAGAGTCCCACAGAACCCCCGCAGCGCCCCATAGGAACCCCACAGCGCCCCATAGAGACCCCAGAGACCCCATAGAAACCCCATAGAGCCCCACGGAAACCCCACAGGGCCCCCAGAGCCCCATTCAAACCTCAGAGGACCCCACAGATCCCCCAGAGCCCCATAGAGACCCCAGAGGGACCCCACCGCGCCACAAAGCACCCCATAGAAACCCCCCAGAGCCCCATAGAGACCCCATAACGCCCCATAGAAACCCCACAGTGCCCCATAGAGACCCCACAGTGCCCCCTGGGGACCTCTTAGAGCCCCAAACCACCCCATAGAAACCCCCAGAGCCCCAGAAAGACCCCATAGAGCCCCATAGAGACCCCACAGTGCCCCATAGAGACCGACCCCATAATGTCCCATAGAGACCGCAAAGAAACTCCATAGAAACCCCACAGGGCCCCCCAGAGCCCCATTCAAACCTCAGAGGACCCCACAGATCCCCCGGAGCCCCATAGAAACCCCATAGGGACCCCCAGAGGGACCCCACAGTGCCACAAAGCACCCAATAGAAACCCCCCAGAACCCCATAAAGACCCCACAGTGCCCCACAGAGACCCCATAGAGCCCCATAGAGACCCCACAGTGCCCCCTGGGGACCCCTTAGAGCCCCAAACCACCCCATAGAAACCCCCAGAGCCCCATAAAGACCCCATAGAGCCCCATAGAGCCCCATAGAAACCCCATAGAGACCCCATAGAGACCTCATAGAGCTCCATAGAGACCCCCCAGAGCCCCATAGACCCCCATAGAAACACCACAGGGCCCTATAGGGGCCCCATAGAACCCCCATAGAGCCCCATAGAGCCCCATAGAGACCCCCAGAACCCCACAGAGACCCACCAGAGCCCCATAGAGATCCCATGGAACTCTATAGAGACCCCCCAGAGCCTCGTAGAAACCTCATAGAAACCCCATAGAGACCCATAGACACCCATAGACACCCCCAGAGCCCCATAGAGACCCCATAGAGACCCCCCAGAGCCCCATAGAGACCCCATAGAGCCCCCCCAGAGCCCCCTGGGGACCTCTTAGAGCCCCATAGAGACCCCATAGAAACCCCCCAGAGCCCCATAGAGACCCCATAGGGACCCCATAGAGAGCCATAGAGACCCCATAGAGACCCCCAGAGCCCCTTAAGCCCCTCATGGGCCCCCAACCCCCCCCACCTTCCCCCTTCCCCTCCCACATCTCCGCTCCCCGCCCCACATCCCCTCCCCCCCCCCCGGCTCCAACCAGGGCCCAGTATGGCGACCTATCGCGGCAGCCACGGCGCCGTATCGCGATACGTACGGCGGCGTATCGCGACACTACACCCCCTCACCCAGCCTCCCGACTCCTCCGCATCTCCTGGCTTCCCTCCGGCAGCTCTTTTCGGCGCAGACGTTGCCGAGAACGCTGAGCGCCAATTCCACCGTGCGTCCTTTCCACGGAGGTCCTAAAAGCTCCAAAAGGGGTTTGACTCCACCCCGAGCCCGGAATCCTTCGGCTCCTTTCGGGTTTCGCGTGTGCCATCGTCGTAAAGCCGTTAAAGCGCGGCTCAGCCCCGGTTCGGTGCGGGAACGGAGAGCGGCCACGCACCAGGGCAGCGGCTCCGCCATGGGGCAGAGGGGCGGCGGGGAAGCATGGCGGGTGTAGTTCGGAGGGCACTTCCGGTCCCGTGCGCGGCCATGGAACGCGAGGCGGAAGCGGACTACAGCTCCCAGAGTGCCACGCGGCCGGGAGCGGGAAGAGAGGGGCAGGGCGGAAGTGGGGGGAGAAAACCGGAAGTGGGAGCCGCAGATTGGCAACGAGAGCTGCAGACGGAGCTGGGAGCCACGGACCGGAAGTTGTGGCTCGAAACCGGAAGTGGGAGCCGCAGATTGGGAGTGAGGGCTGCAGACAGATCTGAGGGCAACGGACCGGAAGTTGGGCTTCTATACCGGAAGTGGGAGCCAAAGACCGGAAGTCGTAGCTCGAAACCGGAAAAGGCAGACGCAAACGAGGCTGAGAACCACGGACCGGAAGCTGGGTCACGGTCGTGAGCTGAAAGTCAGAACTTCCGGTCACTATGTCCCACCGTGCGTCCTAGGGCGGAAGTGGACTACAGCTCCCAGCGTACCGCGCGGCTCTGAGATGGAAGGGAGGGGCGGAGCGGAAGTTGTGGGCAAAAAAACAGGACGGGCAGCCGCAGACCGGAAGTTGGTGTCCCAGACCGGGGGGTGGGGGTGGGGCGGAAGCCGCAAACCGGAAGTGGAACTCAGAGGCGGCGCGGGAGTCACTAGCAGCAAGTGGAGCCGAAAAGGCTGAGCGGAAAGTGTAGTTCGTAACCCGGGAAAGCGGTAACGGGCGGCGGAAAGAGAGGGGGAGGCAAACCCCGGGTTTAATCTATCGTTCCGTTTGTTTCGATGGAGTCTATCGGCCGAGTGGAGCTGAACGGCGTCCACGGGGTTCTGTGGAGGACAGAGGGGCCTGCGGGGCTCTGAGGGGAACGGCTCCGCTCCTCCCAGGTCCGGGCTGTAATGGCGGCGGGAGTTCCGAGGGCACTTCCGGTCCCGCTCTCCCGTATGTGGGAGAAACCGGAAGTGGGCTACGTTACCCAGAGCGCACCGCGGCGCCGTGGGGGGAAGTGAGCGGCGGACCGGAAGTTGTGGCCACAGACCGGAAGTTGCGTCAAGGCCGGCACGTCGGACCCGCAGAGCGGGTCTCGCATCTCGCTCTCCCACTTCTCGCGAGACTTCCCCCGTCTCGTCGGGTGTGGGGGGGGGGGGCGTGCTTTCCCGCCACGTGCCTCCCGCCCACCGTCTGCTCAAACATCGCGATATCTCCCGATTCATTCCCGTTTAGAAATCTCGCGAGACGGTCGCGTCCTTTCTCTCCCATCCGCCGCTTCTCCTTGACGAAATCTCGCGAGGTTTTCTCTCGGTTGCCGTCCAGCCCCTCCGTGTGAGAAGTCCGCGCTGATCCCCCGATTAAACTCTCGCGAGATCTTTACGTTTCTTCCCGTTTAAACCCCGTGCGTGTGGAAATCTCGCGAGATCTCATCCCCGTCAGACCGCAGCGGTCCCCGCC
>CM059483.1:393776-430782 GCA_030408155.1 Lophura swinhoii | reverse complement strand
TCCCCTTAATTAACCCCCCCACCCCCATAATTAACCCCCCCACGCCGCCCCCCCCACCCCACCCCAAAATCTCCCCCCAATCCTCCCCAACCCCCCCCCCACCCCCCTTAATTAACTCCCCCCCCCCCCCCTTTATTAATTAACCCTAATTAACACACCCCCCCCCCCCAGACTCACGTGGCAGCCCCCTGAGCGGGGGGGTCCCCAACACTTTGCCCCCCCCGGAAGTTGAAGGGTCAAAGCTTTTTGTTGGGGGGGGGGAGGAGGAGGAGGAAGAGGAGGAGGAGGAAGAGGAGGAGGAAGTGGGGGTGGGGGGGGGGCGGCGGCGGCGGCGGCGGCCGGAAGTTGGGGGGGGGGGGGCACGGAATTTCCGCCCCCCCCCAGCGGAGGTCTGTGCTGAGCCAGGGCCGCCAGCTGGAGATGGAGAGCAGCTCCCCTGCTGGGGGGGGGGGGGGGGATTTTGGGGGAAAAAAGGAGATTTCAGTAAATTTTTTTGTTGGGGGGGAAGTGGGAGAAAATGGGGGGGAAATGGGGGAAATGGGGGGGAAATGGGGGAGGAAATGGGGATTTTGGGGTGAAAAAAGGAGATTTTGATAAATTTTTTTGTTGGGGGGAAATGGGAGGAAATAGGGGGGAAATGGGGAAATGGGGGGGGAATGGGGGAAATGGGGGGGGAAATGGGGGGAAATGGGGGAAAAGGGGGGAAAATGGGGGGGTAATGGGATTTTGGGGTGAAAAAAGGAGATTTTGGTGAATTTTTTTGTTGGGGGGAAATGGGAGAAAATAGAGGAGAAATAGGGGGGAAATAGGGGAAATGGGGGGGAAATGGAGGGAAATGGGGGGGAAATGGGGGAAATGGGGGGGAAATGGAGGAAATGGGGGGGAAATGGGGGGGTAATGGGATTTTGGGGTGAAAAAAGGATTTTGGTAAATTTTTTTGTTGGGGGGGAAATGGGAGGAAATAGGGGGGAAATGGGGAAATGGGGGGGAATGGGGGAAATGGGGGGGGAAATGGGGAAAAGGGGGGGAAATGGGGGGGAAAATGGGGGGGTAATGGGATTTTGGGGTTAAAAATGGAGATTTTGGTGAATTTTTTTGTTGGGGGGAAATGGGAGAAAATAGAGGAGAAATAGGGGGGAAATAGGGGAAATGGGGGGGAAATGGGAGGGAAATGGGGGGGAAATGGCGGAAATGGGGGGGAAATGGGGGAAATGGGGGGGAAATGGGGGGGTAATGGATTTTGGGGTGAAAAAAGGAGATTTTGGTAAATTTTTTTGTTGGGGGGGAAATGGGAGGAAATAGGGGGAAATGGGGGGAAATGGGAGGAAATGGGGGGAAATGGGGGAGGAAATGGGGGAAATGGGGGGAATAAAGGGATTTTGGGGTGAAGAAAAAAGATTTTGGTAAATTTTTTTGTTCGGGGGGGGAATGGGAGGAAATAGGGTGGAAATGGGGGGGAAATGGGGGAAAAGTGGGGGGTAATGGGGGAAATGGGGGAAGGAAATGGGGGGATAATGGGATTTTGGGGTGAAAAAAGGAGATTTCGGTAAATATTTTTCTTGGGGGGGGGAATGGGAGGAAATAGGGGGGAAATGAGGGGGGAAATGGGAGGGAAATGGGGGGAAAGGGGGGGAAATGGGGGGAAATGGGATTTTGGGGTGAAAAAAGGAGATTTTGGTGAATTTTTTTGTTGGGGGGAAATGGGAGGAAATAGGGGGGAAATGGGGGGGGAATGGGGGGGGATGGGGGAAAAGGGGAGGGTAATAGGGGAAATGGGGGAGGAAATGGGGGGATAATGGGATTTTGGGGTAAAGAAAGGAGATTTTGGTAAATATTTTTCTTGGGGGGGAAATGGGGGGGAAATGGGGGGGGAAATGGAAATAAATAGGGGGAAAGGGGGGGGAAATGGGGGGAAATGGGGATTTGGGGGTGAAAAAAGGAGATTCTGGTGAATTTTTTGTTGGGGGGGGAATGGGAGGAAACAGGGGGGAAATGGGGGGAAATGGGGGGTAATGGAGGAAATGGGGGGGGATGGGATTTTGGGGTGAAAAAGGAGATTCTGGTGAATTTTTTTTGTTGGGGGGGAATGGGAGGAAATAGGGGGGAAATGGGGGGGAAATGGGGGAAAAGGGAGTGGTAATAGGGGAAATGGGGGGGTAATGGGATTTTGGGGTGAAGAAAGGAGATTTTGGTAAATTTTTTTGTTGGGGGGAAATGGGAGGAAATGGGGGGAAATGGGGGAAATGGGGGGGGAATGGGGGGGTAATGGGATTTTGGGGTGAAAAAAGGAGATTTTGGTGAATTTTTTTGTTGGGGGGGAGAAATGGGAGGAAATAGGGAGGAAATGGGGGGGAAATGGGGGGAAATGGGATTTTGGGGTGAAAAAAGGAGATTTTGGTGATTTTTTTTGTTGGGGGGGAAATAGGAGGAAATAGAGGAGAAATAGGGGGGAAATGGGGGGGAAATGGGGGGGAAATGGAGGGAAATGGGGGAAAAGGGGGGGTAATGGGGAAATGGGGGGGAAATGGGGGGGTAATAGGATTTTGGGGTGAAAAAAAGGAGATTTTGGTAAATTTTTTTGTTGGGGGGGGGAAATGGGAGGAAATGGGGGGAAATGGGGGGGGATGGGGGAAAACGGGGGGGTAATAGGGGAAATGGGGGAAGGAAATGGGGGGATAATGGGATTTGGGGGTGAAAAAATGAGATTTTCGGTAAATATTTTTCTTGGGGGGGGGAATGGAGGAATAGGGGGGAAATGGAGGGAAATGGGGGGAAAGGGGGGGAAATAGGGGGAAATGGGGATTTGGGGTGAAAAAGGAGATTCTGGTGAATTTTTTTGTTGGGGGGGAAATGGGAGGAAATAGGGGGGACAATGGGGGGAAATGGGGGCACCCGGGAGATGGTCATGGGGGAAATGGGGGGGGGTAATGGGAATTTGAGGTAAAAAAGGAGCATTTTGGTGCAATTATATTGTTGGGGGGGAAGTGGGAGGAAATAGGGGGGAAATGGGGGAAAGGGGGGGGAAATAGGGGGAAATGGGGATTTGGGGGTGAACAAAGGAGATTCTGGTGAATTTTTCTGTTGGGGGGGGAACTAGGGGGAAATGGGGGGAAATGGGGGAAAAGGGGAGGATAATAGGGAAATGGGGGAGGAAATGGGGGGGATAATGGGATCTTTAGGGGTGTAAAACGGAGATTTTGGTGTATTTTTTTGTTGGGGGGGGAAATGGGAGAAAATAGAAGGGAAATGGGGGGGAAATAGGAGGAAATAGGGGGGGAATGGGGGGAAAATGGGGGAAATGGGGGAGGAAATGGGGATTTAGGGATGAAAAAGGGAGATCTTGGTGAATTTTTTGTTGGGGGGGGGAAGTGGAGGAAATGGGGGGAAATAGGGGAAATGGAGGAGAAAATGGGAGTCAAATAGGGGGAACCGGGGGAGAAATAGAGATTTTGGGGTGAAAAAAGGAGATTTTGGTGAACTTTTTTGTTGGGGGAGCGGAAATAAGAAGCAATAGAGGGGAAATGGGGGAAATGGGGGGGGAATAGGGGGAAAATAGGAGGAAATAAGGGGGAAATGGGGGGAAAGGGGGGATAATGGGGGAAATGGGGGGGGTAATGGGATTTCGGGGTGAAAACGGGAGATTTTGGTGAACTTTTTTGTTGGGGGAGCGGCAAATAAGAGGCATTAAGGGGAAGGGGGGGGGGAAATAGGAGGAAATAGGGTGAAAATGGGGGGAAATGGGGGATTTTTGGAGGGAAACGGGGCGGCGGGGGGGGGGGGGGACGGTTGGGGGTTGGGTCGGGGGGGTTTTGGGGTGAAAAAGGGCGATTTTGGGACTCACAGGGCAGGCGGGCCGTGAGCTCGGGGGCCAGGCAGGAGGCGCTGCGCTCCGGGAACAGGAAGAGCGAAGGCGGCCAAAGGGGCGGACGCCCTGGCTTCGAGGGGGCGGGGTTTGGAGCCTGGGGGCGGGGCAGAGAGCCTGGGGGCGGGGCTACGACAGAAGACACGCCTACTTTTCAGACCGAAGCCACGCCCCTCATTTTAACCCCACCCTCCTTTCCGCATACAGACCACGCCCACTTATACGTAGCCACGCCCCCCACGTATAGGCCACGCCCCCTGCATTCAAGGCCACGCCCCCGACATGCGATGCCCCGCCCCTTTCATTCATGGCAACGGCCACGCCCCTAGGTTTAGGCCACGCCCCCAAAACAGCATGGCCCCGCCCCCTTAGCTCAGAGACCCAGACCACGCTCCCCTTAATATGCAAAGCCACGCCTCCATGCTTAGGCCACGCCCCTTTCATTCAAGGCCACACCCCCTTACTTCCAAGACCAAGCCCACGCCCCCTTATTATGCATAGCCACGCCCCCATGTTTGGCCACGCCCCCCTTTAACCATAACTGTGTTCATTGGACCTTGTTATGCATAACCACGCCCCCAACGCCGAAGCCACGCCCCCTTTTATCACTTCATAGGCTACTTGTGCGTCAAGCCACGCCCTCCTCCGCCGGTAGCCACGCCCACAGCTTTAAGGCCCGCCCCCCAGCCACAAGCCCTTCAAACCTATTGGACAAAACGCCCCAACCGCCGAAGCCACGCCCCCCTCTTTGCCCTCCCGTTGGCTCCCGTCCATCAAGCCCCCGCCCTCTCCAGCCCTAACCACGCCCCCTTCAAGCGTTAAACCACGCCCCGAGCCTTAAGCCCCGCCCCTTATTCAGCAGCATTGGACAAACTATGCGGCCACGCCCCCCAGCATGAAGCCACGCCCCTCCATTCGCTCAGGGCCGCTCATTATTCAAGCCACGCCCCCTTCCATTCACTCCAAGCTGCAAGTCATCAAGCCACGCCCCCTTTCGAGCTCAGCCACGCCCTCAGCATTAAGCCACGCCCCTTCCATCCACTCAGGGCGTTTATTCAACAAGCCCGCCCCGTTCGTCCTTAGCCCCGCCCCCAGTATGTAGCCACGCCCCTTCCATTCACTCCGGGCCACTCATTCATCAAGCCACGCCCCCTTCGACCATTGCCACGCCCCCAGCATGAAGCCACACCCCCTGCCATTCACTCCAAGCTGCAACTCATCAAGCCACGCCCATTTGGGGCTTAGCCACGCCCCCAACAATAAGCCACGCCCCCCTTATATCCAGGGCCACTCATACAAGCCACGCCCCCTTCATTCTTAGCCCCGCCCCCAGCATGAAGTCACGCCCCCTCCATTCACGCAGGGCCACTCAATCAACAAGCCACGCCCCTTTCGGCCTTAGCCCCGCCCCCAGCACGAAGCCACGCCCCTTCCCCCCACTCTTTACTCACCGTGGGCGGGGCCAGAAGCGGGCGTAGCCAATAGAGTCGCAGGGGGCGTGGCCCGGGGCGGGGCCAACGTCAATCCCAACCCCAAGCTCAGCGCCTGCGGGGCCGTGGGGGTCACCGTCACCGCCGTGGGGGTCACCGTCACCCCGGGCGCCGTCAGGGTGACCCCGGTGGGCGTCATGGGGGTCACCGTCACCCCCTGGGTGCCCAAGGTCAACCCTTGGCTGGTCAGAGCCACCCCCACCGGCGTCACCGTCAGGCCTTGGCTGCTCATGGCCACCCCCTGGGGGGTCACCGTCACCCCTTGGGCCGCCCCTGTCACCCCCTGGGGGGTCAAAGTCACCCCCTGAGGGGTCACCGCCACCCCTTGGGGGGTCACCGTCACCGGGGTCACCCCTTGCCCCGGCAAAGCCACCCCCTGATTGGTCAGCGTCACCCCCTGGGGGGTCAACGTCACCCCTTGGTTGGTCAGCGTCACCCCCTGCGGGGTCAACGTCACCCCCTGGGGGGTCACCGTCACCCCCTGGGTGTTGCTTGTCACCCCTTGCCCCCCCCCGGGGTTCCCCACAGCCACGCCGGCCGTCGCCATGGTGATGGCGGAGGGGGCGGGGCTCGAAGCGGAAGGGGCGGGGCTAACGAGGAGGGGGGCGGGGCCGAGGGGCAGCCCCCCATGCGTGGGGCGGGGGGTGTTGAGGAGGAGGACGGCGCGGGGCTCCGCCTTCGGCACGGGCTGCAGCATGCTGGGGGAAGATAAATGCTAATTACACATTTGCATAGCCACGCCCACAACGCCAACGTCATGCCTCCAGAGCCGCAGGCCCCGTCCCTGCATCATAAGCTCCGCCCACATCCCCGAAGTCCCGCCCATACTTTGTAGCCCCGCCCCTGCATCATTAAAATCCGCCCGCATCCCCATAGCCCCGCCCACAGGTCAGAAGCACCGCCCACTACCCTGTAGCCCCGCCCTCAGATCATAAGCACCGCCCACTACCCGGTAGCCCCGCCCTCAGATCATAAGCACCGCCCACTACCCTGTAGCCCCACCCACAGAGCATAAATACCACCCACAGATCATAAGCTCCGCCCACAACCCCGTAGCCCCGCCCCCCGATTACAAGCTCCACCCCTGATCACGTAGCCCCGCCCCCAAATCATAGGCTCCGCCCACAACCCCGTAGCCCCGCCCCCAAATCATAAGCTCCGCCCACAACCCCGTAGCCCCGCCCCCCGATTACAAGCTCCACCCCTGATCACGTAGCCCCGCCCCCAAATCATAGGCTCCGCCCACAACCCCGTAGCCCCGCCCCCAAATCATAAGCTCCACCCACAACCCCGTAGCCCCGCCCCCCGATTGCAAGCTCCACCCCTGACCACGTAGCCCCGCCCCCAAATAATAGGCTCCGCCCACAACCCCGTAGCCCCGCCCCCAAATCATAAGCTCCACCCACAACCCGTAGCCCCGCCCCAGATCACTAGCTCCGCCCATGACCACGTAGCCCCGCCCCCAGATCACAAGCTCCACCCATGACCACGTAGCTCCGCCCCCAGATCATTGGCTCCGCCCACAACCACGTAGCACTGCCCCCCGGTCACAAGCTCCACCCATGACCACGTAGCCCCGCCCCCAGATCATAGGCTCCGCCCACAACCCCGTAGCCCCGCCCCCAAACCATAGGCTCCACCCACACCCCCATAGCCCCCATATACCCCAAGACCACCCCAATGACCCCATGGCCACCCCATAGCCCCCATTGCCCCCACGGCCACCCCAATGATCCCACAGCCCCCCCATTGCCCCCATGGCCACCCCAATGACCCCAAGACCACCCCATAGCCCCCAATGACCCCACCACCACCCCAATGACCCCATTGCCCCCACAGCCACCCCAATGACCCCACTGCCCCCCCATTGCCCCCATTGCCCTCACAGCCACCCCACTGCCCCCATGACCACCCCAATGACCCCATGGCCACCCCAATGACCCCAAGACCACCCCATCGCCCCCATATACCCCAAGACCACCCCACTGCCCCTATGGCCACCCCAATGACCCACTGCCCTCACAGCCACCCCAATGACCCCATAACCATCCCAATGACCCCGTGGCCACCCCATAGCCCCCAGTGACCCCAAGAGCACCCCAACAACCCCATGGCCATCCCAATGACCCCATTGCCCCCCCATTGCCCCTCAGCCTCCCCAATGACCCCATGACCATCCCAATAACCCTATGGCCACCCCATAGCCCCCATTGCCCCCAAGACCACCCCAATGACCCCAAGACCACCCCACAGCCCCCATTGGCCCCAAGACCACCTCAATGACTCCATGGCCACCCCAACGACCCCACTGCCCCCACGGCCACCCCACTGACCCCATGACCATCCCAATGACCCCATGGCCACCCCACAGCCCCCATATACCCCAAGACCACCCCAATGACCCCATGGCCACCCCATAGCCCCCAGTGACCACAAGACCACCCCAACGACCCCACAGCCCCCCCATTGCCCCCATGGCCACCCCAATGACCCCATGACCATCCTAATGACCCTACTGCCCCCCATTTCCCCCAAGACCACCCCAATGACCCCACAGCCCCCCCATTGCCCCCATGGCCACCCCAACGATCCCAAGACCACCCTATAGCCCCCATGGACCCCAACACCACCCCAATGACCCCATGACCACCCCAATGACCCCAAGACCACCCCATCGCCCCCATATACCCCAAGACCACACCACTTCCCCTAAGACCACCCCAGTGACCCCATGACCACCCAATGACCCCATGGCCACCCCATAACCCCCATTGCCCCCACAGCCACCCCAATGACCCCATGGCCATCCCAATGACCCCACAGCTCCCACTGCCCCCATGGCAACCCCAATGACCCCAAGACCACCCCAATGACCCCACAGCCCCCTCACTGCCCGCATGACCATCCCAATGACCCCATTGCCCCCCTATTGCCCCTACGGCCACCCCAATGACCCCATAACCATCCCAATGACCCCGTGGCCACCCCATAGCCCCCATATACTCCAAGACCACCCCATTACCCCCATGGCCATCCTAATGACCCCACAGCACCCCATTGCCCCCATGGTCACCCCAACGACCCCATGGCCACCCCATAGCCCCCATTGCCCCCACAGCCACCCCAATGACCCCAAAACCACCCCAATGATCCCAAGACTACCCCACAGCCCCCCCATAACCCCCATGACCACCCCAATGACCCCACAGCCCCTCCATTGCCCCCCTGGCAACCCCAATGACCCCATGACCATCCCAATGACCCCGTGGCCACCCCACAGCCCCCATTCCCCCCAAGACCACCCCAATGACCCCAAGACCACCCCACAGCCCACCCCATAGCCCCCAATGACCCCATGGCCACCCCATAGCCCCCATTGCCCCCACAGCCACCCCAATGACCCCAAGACCACCCCATAGCCCCCATATACCCCAAGACCACCCCAATGACCCCAAGACCACCTCAATGACCCCACAGCCCCCCCACTGCCCCCATGGCCACCCTACAGACCCCCCAATGACCCCGTGGCCACCCCATAGCCCCCAGTGACCACAAGACCACCCCAATGACCCCACAGTCCCCCCATTGCCCCCATGGTCACCCCAATGACCCCATGGCCACCCCATAGCCCCCATTTCCCCCATGGCCACCCCCAATGACCCCACAGCCCCCCATTGCCCCCATGGCCATCCCAATGACCCCGTGGCCACCCCATAGCCCCCAATGACCCCAAGACCACCCCAATGACCCCAAGACCACCCCAATGACCCCATTGCCCCCACAGCCACCCCAATGACCCCATGGCCACCCCAATGACCCCACAGTCCCCCCATTGCCCCCATGGCCACCCCAATGATCCCAAGACCACCCTATAGCCCCCATGGACCCCAACACCACACCAATGACCCCATGACCACCCCAATGACCCCACAATCCCCCCTTTGCCCCCATGGCCACCCCAATGACCCCATGGCCACCCCATAGCCCCCATTTCCCCCATGGCCACCCCCAATGACCCCACAGCCCCCCATTGCCCCCATGGCCATCCCAATGACCCCGTGGCCACCCCATAGCCCCCAATGACCACAAGACCACCCCAATGACCCCAAGACCACCCCAATGACCCCATTGTCCCCACAGCCACCCCAATGACCCCATGACCATCCCACGGCCCCCACTGGCCCCATGACCACCTCAATGACTCCATGGCCACCCCATAGCCCCCAATGACCCCAAGACCACTCCAATGACCCCATGGCCACCCCAACGACCCCACTGCCCCCATGGCCACCCCAATGACCCCATGGCCACCCCATAGCCCCCATTTCCCCCATGGCCACCCCCAATGACCCCACAGCCCCCCATTGCCCCCATGACCATCCCAATGACCCCGTGGCCACCCCATAGCCCCCATTGGCCCCATGACCACCTCAATGACTCCATGGCCACCCCATAGCCCTCAATGACCCCATGACCACCCCACGGCCCCCATTGGCCCCATGACCACCTCAATGACTCCATGGCCACCCCATAGCCCCCAATGACCCCAAGACCACTCCAATGACCCCATGGCCACCCCAACGACCCCACTGCCCCCATGGCCACCCCAATGACCCCATGGCCACCCCATAGCCCCCATTTCCCCCATGGCCACCCCCAATGACCCCACAGCCCCCCATTGCCCCCATGGCCATCCCAATGACCCCGTGGCCACCCCACGGCCCCCATTGGCCCCATGACCACCTCAATGACTCCATGGCCACCCCATAGCCCCCAATGACCCCAAGACCACTCCAATGACCCCATGGCCACCCCAACGACCCCACTGCCACCACAGCCACCCCAATGACCCCAAGACCATCCCAATGACCCCGTGGCCACCCCATAGCTCCCAATGACCCCAAGCCCACCCCAAGGACCCCAAGAGCACCCCAAGGACCCCACAGCCCCCCCATACGTACCGGTTGACCTTCATCCGGACGGGTTTGGGGCGCGGGGGGGGGTCGGGGGCGGCGGCGATGTCCTCGATGAGGCGCCGGGTGACCCGGAAACGGGGCAGGAAGGAATCGGCCTCGTAACGGGAAACGCGGCCCTCCAGGGCCAGCAGGTCAAATAGGGCCATGTCCACGTGCTGGGGGCGGGGAATGGGGGCGGGGGGGTCAGTTGGGGGGCTGGAGGACCTCAAATCCTGTGGCTGTGGGGCTGGAGGAGCTCAGATTGAGGGGTTAGGGGGCAGGAGGAGCTCAGATGTGGGGCTGGAGGAGCTGAAAGCCCACAGTTGTGGGGCTGGAGGACCTCAAACCCCGTGGTTGTGGGGCTGGAGGACCTCAAACCCTGTGGTTGTGGGGCTGGAGGACCTCAAATCCTGTGGTTGTGGGGCTGGAGGACCTCAAATCCTGTGGTTGTGGGGCTGGAGGACCTCAAACCCTGTGGTTGTGGGGCTGGAGGAGCTGAAAGCCCACGGTTGTGGGGCTGAAAGAGCTCAGATTCAGGAGTTAGGGGGCAGGAGGAGCTCAGATGTGGGGCTGGAGGACCTCAAACCCCGTGGTTGTGGGGCTGGAGGAGCTGAAAGCCCACGGTTGTGGGGCAGGAGGAGCTCAGATGTGGGGCTGGAGGACCTCAAACCCTGTGGTTGTGGGGCTGGAGGAGCTCAGATTGAGGGGTTAGGGGGCAGGAGGAGCTCAGATGTGGGGCTGGAGGAGCTGAAAGCCCACGGTTGTGGGGCTGGAGGAGCTCAGATGTGGGGCTGGAGGACCTCAAACCCCATGGTTGTGGGGCTGGAGGACCTCAAACCCTGTGGTTGTGGGGCTGGAGGACCTCAAATCCTGTGGTTGTGGGGCTGGAGGACCTCAAACCCTGTGGTTGTGGGGCTGGAGGAGCTGAAAGCCCACGGTTGTGGGGCTGAAAGAGCTCAGATTCAGGAGTTAGGGGGCAGGAGGAGCTCAGATGTGGGGCTGGAGGACCTCAAACCCCGTGGTTGTGGGGCTGGAGGACCTGAAAGCCTCTGGTTGTGGGGCTGGAGGAGCTCAGATTGAGGGGTTAGGGGGCAGGAAGAGCTCAGATGTGGGGCTGGAGGACCTCAAACCCCGTGGTTGTGGGGCTGGAGGACCTCAAACCCTGTGGTTGTGGGGCTGGAGGAGCTGAAAGCCCACGGTTGTGGGGCTGGAGGACCTCAAATCCTGTGGTTGTGGGGCTGGAGGACCTCAAACCCTGTGGTTGTGGGGCTGGAGGAGCTGAAAGCCCACGGTTGTGGGGCTGAAAGAGCTCAGATTCAGGAGTTAGGGGGCAGGAGGAGCTCAGATGTGGGGCTGGAGGACCTCAAACCCCGTGGTTGTGGGGCAGGAGGAGCTCAGATGTGGGGCTGGAGGACCTCAAACCCCGTGGTTGTGGGGCAGGAGGAGCTCAGATGTGGGGCTGGAGGACCTCAAACCCCACAACATTTGGGTCCCCTCGTCCTCTGTGTCGCCCCATGGCTTTAGGATCACATTTCTGCCCTTCCAACCCAACCATGACTTCATGACCCCAAAACCCCATCTGAAACCCCATAAATTTCATCCCCAAATCTTTTAGGATCGCATTTCTGCCCTTCCAACCCAACCATCACTTCGTGACCCCAAAATCTCACCCCAAACCCCATAAATCTGTTCTCCAAATGATTTAGGATCACCTTTCCGCCCTTCCAACCCAACCATCACTTCGTGACCCCAAAACCCCATCTGAAACCCCATAAATTTCATCCCCAAATCTTTTAGGATCGCATTTCTGCCCTTCCAACCCAACCATCACTTTGTGACCCCAAAACCCCAACTGAAACCCCATAAATCTGGACCCCAAATCTTTTAGGATCACATTTCTGCCCATCCAACCCAACCCCATCCCAACCATCATTTCATGACCCCAAAACCCCATAAATCTGGACCCCAAATCTTTTAGGATCACATTTCTGCCCACCCATCCCACCCCCAACCCAACCATCACCCCATGACCCCAAAACCCCATCTGAAACCCCATGAATTTCATCCCCAAATCTTTTAGGATCATATTGGTGCCCTTCCATCCCAACCCCAACCCCAACCCAACCATTTCACCCCATATGGGGCAAATTTCACCCCATATGGGACCAATTTCCCCCAATTTGGACCATTTTCACCCCATATGGGACCAATTTCCCCCAAAATGCTCCATTTTCACCCCATACGGCTCCATTTCCCCCCAGATTGGACCAATTTCACCCCATACGGCTCCATTTTCACCCCATATCTGACCCCTTTCACTCCATATGGGGCAAATTTCACCCCATATGAGACCCCTTTCACCCCAAATGGCTCAATTTCCCCCCCACATTGGACCACTTTCACCCCAAATGTCTCCATTTTCACCCCAATCTGGACCAATTTTACCCCAAATGTGCCCATTTTCCCCCCAAATTGGATCCCTTTCATCCCATATGAGGCAAATTTCACCCCATATGTCTCAATTTTCCCCCCAAATTGGACCATTTTCACCCCAAATATCTCCATTTTTCCCCCAAAATTGGACCATTTTCACCCCAAATGAGCCCCCTTTCACCCCATATGGGACCACTTTCACCCCATATGGCTCCATTTTCCCCCCAAATTGGACCCCTTTCACCCCAAATGTCTCCATTTCCCCCCCAAATTGGACCCCTTTCACCCCATATGGGGCAAATTTCACCCTATATGAGACCCCTTTCACCCCATATGGGGCCACTTTCACCCTATATGAGACCCCTTTCACCCCAAATGTCTCCATTTTCACCCCAAATTGGACCAATTTCACCCCATATGGGACCCCTTTCACCCCAAATGTCCCCATTTCCATCCCAAATGTGCCCATTTTCCCCCAAATGTCTCCATTTTCCCCCAAATTGGACCCCTTTCACCCCATATGGGGCAAATTTCACCCCATACGGGACCCCTTTCACCCCAAATGTCTTCATTTTCCCCCAAAATGGGACCATTTCCCCCCAAACGTCTCCATTTTCCCCCAAAATTGGACACCTTTCACCCCAAATGTGCCCATTTTCCCCCAAAATTGGACACCTTTCACCCCATATGAGACCCCTTTCACCCCATATGTCTCCATTTCCACCCCAAATGTGCCCATTTTCCCCCAAATGTCTCCATTTTCCCCCAAATTGGACCCCTTTCACCCCATATGGGGCAAATTTCACCCCATATGGGACCACTTTCACCCCATATGGCTCCATTTTCACCCCAAATGTGCCCATTTTCCCCCCATATGGGACCATTTCCCCCCAAATGTCTCCATTTTCCCCTAAAATTGGACCAATTTCACCCCATATGGGACCCCTTTCACCCCAAATGTCCCCATTTCCCCCCAAATGTCTCCATTTCCCCCCCCAAATGTGCCCATTTTCCCCCCAAATTGGACCATTTTCCCTGCAAATGTGCCCATTTTCCCCCCAAATTGGACCATTTTTCCCCCAAATGTGCCCATTTTCCCCCCAAATTGGACCATTTTCCCCCCAAATGTGCCCATTTTCCCCCAAATTGGACCATTTTCCCCCCAAATTGGACCCATTTCCCCCCACATGTGCCCATTTCGCCCCCAAATGTGCCCATTTTCCCCCCAAATGTCTCCATTTTCCCCCAAAATTGGACCCCTTTCACCCCATATGAGACCCCTTTCACCCCAAATGTCTCCATTTTCACCCCATATGGGACCACTTTCACCCCATATGGCTCCATTTTCACCCCAGATGTGCCCATTTTCACCCCATATGAGACCCCTTTTCCCCCCATATGTCTCCATTTTCCCCCCAAAATGCTCCATTTTCACCCCATATGTCTCCATTTCCCCCCCAAATTGGACCCCTTTCACCCCATATGGGGCAAATTTCACCCTATACGAGACCCCTTTCCCCCCCAAACCCCCCCCTCCCAAAAGACCCCGTACCTTAAAGGGGTCGGGGTCCAGGGCCCTCCATTTCCCCCCCAAATTGGACCCCTTTCACCCCATATGGGGCAAATTTCACCCCATATGAGACCCCTTTCACCCCATATGGGGCAAATTTCACCCCATACGAGACCCCTTTCACCCCAAATGTCTCCATTTTCCCCTAAAATTGGACCAATTTCACCCCATATGGGACCAATTTCCCCCAAAATGCTCCACTTTCACCCCATATGGCTCCATTTTCACCCCATATGGGACCACTTTCACCCCATACGGCTCCATTTTCCCCCAAAATTGGACCCCTTTCACCCCAAATGTGCCCATTTTCACCCCATACGGGACCACTTCCACCCCATATGGCTCCATTTTCCCCCAAAATTGGACCCCTTTCACCCCATATGGGGCCTCTTTCACCCCATACAAGACCCCTTTCACCCCAAATGTCTCCATTTCCCCCCCAAATTGGACCCCTTTCACCCCATATGGGGCAAATTTCACCCCGTACGAGACCCCTTTCACCCCATATGGGGCAAATTTCACCCTATACGAGACCCCTTTCCCCCCCAAACCCCCCTCTCCCAAAAGACCCCGTACCTTAAAGGGGTCGGGGTCCAGGGCCCTCCATTTCCCCCCCAAATTGGACCCCTTTCACCCCATATGGGGCAAATTTCACCCCATATGAGACCCCTTTCACCCCATATGGGGCAAATTTCACCCCATACGAGACCCCTTTCACCCCAAATGTCTCCATTTTCCCCTAAAATTGGACCAATTTCACCCCATATGGGACCAATTTCCCCCAAAATGCTCCACTTTCACCCCAAATGTCTCCATTTTCACCCCATATGGGACCACTTTCACCCCATACTGCTCCATTTTCCCCCAAAATTGGACCCCTTTCACCCCAAATGTCTCCATTTTACCCCATACGGGACCACTTCCACCCCATATGGCTCCATTTTCCCCCAAAATTGGACCCCTTTCACCCCATATGGGGCAAATTTCACCCCATACAAGACCCCTTTCACCCCAAATGTCTCCATTTCCCCCCCAAATTGGACCCCTTTCACCCCATATGGGGCAAATTTCACCCCATACGAGACCCCTTTCACCCCATATGGGGCAAATTTCACCCTATACGAGACCCCTTTCCCCCCCAAACCCCCCTCTCCCAAAAGACCCCGTACCTTAAAGGAGTCGGGGTCCAGGGCCCTCCATTTCCCCCCCAAATTGGACCCCTTTCACCCCATATGGGGCAAATTTCACCCCATATGAGACCCCTTTCACCCCATATGGGGCAAATTTCACCCCATACGAGACCCCTTTCACCCCAAATGTCTCCATTTTCCCCTAAAATTGGACCAATTTCACCCCATATGGGACCAATTTCCCCCAAAATGCTCCACTTTCACCCCAAATGTCTCCATTTTCACCCCATATGGGACCACTTTCACCCCATACTGCTCCATTTTCCCCCAAAATTGGACCCCTTTCACCCCAAATGTGCCCATTTTCACCCCATACGGGACCACTTCCACCCCATATGGCTCCATTTTCCCCCAAAATTGGACCCCTTTCACCCCATATGGGGCAAATTTCACCCCATACAAGACCCCTTTCACCCCAAATGTCTCCATTTCCCCCCCAAATTGGACCCCTTTCACCCCATATGGGGCAAATTTCACCCCGTACGAGACCCCTTTCACCCCATATGGGGCAAATTTCACCCTATACGAGACCCCTTTCCCCCCCAAACCCCCCCCTCCCAAAAGACCCCGTACCTTAAAGGGGTCGGGGTCCAGGGCCCTCCATTTCCCCCCCAAATTGGACCCCTTTCACCCCATATGGGGCAAATTTCACCCCATATGAGACCCCTTTCACCCCATATGGGGCAAATTTCACCCCATACGAGACCCCTTTCACCCCAAATGTCTCCATTTTCCCCTAAAATTGGACCAATTTCACCCCATATGGGACCAATTTCCCCCAAAATGCTCCACTTTCACCCCAAATGTCTCCATTTTCACCCCATATGGGACCACTTTCACCCCATACTGCTCCATTTTCCCCCAAAATTGGACCCCTTTCACCCCAAATGTCTCCATTTTACCCCATACGGGACCACTTCCACCCCATATGGCTCCATTTTCCCCCAAAATTGGACCCCTTTCACCCCATATGGGGCAAATTTCACCCCATACAAGACCCCTTTCACCCCAAATGTCTCCATTTCCCCCCCAAATTGGACCCCTTTCACCCCATATGGGGCAAATTTCACCCCATACGAGACCCCTTTCACCCCATATGGGGCAAATTTCACCCTATACGAGACCCCTTTCCCCCCCAAACCCCCCTCTCCCAAAAGACCCCGTACCTTAAAGGAGTCGGGGTCCAGGGCCCTCCATTTCCCCCCCAAATTGGACCCCTTTCACCCCATATGGGGCAAATTTCACCCCATATGAGACCCCTTTCACCCCATATGGGGCAAATTTCACCCCATACGAGACCCCTTTCACCCCAAATGTCTCCATTTTCCCCTAAAATTGGACCAATTTCACCCCATATGGGACCAATTTCCCCCAAAATGCTCCACTTTCACCCCAAATGTCTCCATTTTCACCCCATATGGGACCACTTTCACCCCATACTGCTCCATTTTCCCCCAAAATTGGACCCCTTTCACCCCAAATGTGCCCATTTTCACCCCATACGGGACCACTTCCACCCCATATGGCTCCATTTTCCCCCAAAATTGGACCCCTTTCACCCCATATGGGGCAAATTTCACCCCATACAAGACCCCTTTCACCCCAAATGTCTCCATTTCCCCCCCAAATTGGACCCCTTTCACCCCATATGGGGCAAATTTCACCCCGTACGAGACCCCTTTCACCCCATATGGGGCAAATTTCACCCTATACGAGACCCCTTTCCCCCCCAAACCCCCCCCTCCCAAAAGACCCCGTACCTTAAAGGGGTCGGGGTCCAGGGCCCTCCATTTCCCCCCCAAATTGGACCCCTTTCACCCCATATGGGGCAAATTTCACCCCATATGAGACCCCTTTCACCCCATATGGGGCAAATTTCACCCCATACGAGACCCCTTTCACCCCAAATGTCTCCATTTTCCCCTAAAATTGGACCAATTTCACCCCATATGGGACCAATTTCCCCCAAAATGCTCCACTTTCACCCCAAATGTCTCCATTTTCACCCCATATGGGACCACTTTCACCCCATACTGCTCCATTTTCCCCCAAAATTGGACCCCTTTCACCCCAAATGTGCCCATTTTCACCCCATACGGGACCCCTTTCACCCCAAATGTCTCCATTTCCCCCCCAAATTGGACCCCTTTCACCCCATATGGGGCAAATTTCACCCTATACGAGACCCCTTTCCCCCCAACCCCCCCCCCCAGACCCCGTACCTTAAAGGGGTCGGGGTCCAGGGCCCTGATGACGAGGGAGGCGGTGACGAAGCAGATGCCCTCGGTGACGAAGGGGGAGTGGATGGGGCGGGGGTCGAAGAGGTCGGGGTGGTTGCACACCTTCCTCAGCTGCATCAGCACGTTGATGACGCTCATGAAGTGGCCGCTGGCCAGCGTGGCTTTGGTGCTGCGGGGGGGTGGGGGGGGAAAAATAAAGAACGGGGTCAGATTTGGGGGAAATGGGGTCGGGCGTCACGGCGTCAGATCGTTTTCACCCCATATGGCGTCGTTCTCCCCCACTTCCCCCAATATGGGACCAATTTCGCCCCCTATATGACCACTTTCACCCCATACGGGACCCCTTTCATCCCATATAGGACCACTTTCACCCCATATAGGACCACTTTCACCCCATATGGCTCCACTCACCCCATATGAGACCATTTTCACCCCATATGGCTCCACTTTCACCCCATATGGGACCAATTTCACCCCATATAGGACCAATTTCACCCCCTATATGACCACTTTCACCCCATATGATTCCACTTTCACCCCATATAGGATCCATTTTCGCCCCATATGGCTCCACTTTCACCCCATATGGGACCACTTCCACCCCATATGGCTCCACTTTCACCCCATATAGGACCACTTCCACCCCATATGGCTCCTTTCACCCCATATGGGACAACTTTCACCCCATATAGGACCACTTTCACTCCATATGGGACCACTTTCATCCCATATGGGATCACTTTCACCCCATATGGCTCCTTTCACCCCATATGGGACCAATTTCACCCCATATAGGACAACTTTCACCCCATATTGGACCCCTTTCATCCCATATAGGACCACTTTCACCCCATATGGGACCACTTTCACCCCATATAGGACAACTTTCACCCCATATTGGACCCCTTTCATCCCATATAGGACCACTTTCACCCCATATAGGACAACTTTCACCCCATATTGCTCCACTTCCACCCCATATGGGACCACTTCCACCCCATATGGCTCCACTTTCACCCCATATGGGACCAATTTCACCCCATATAGGACCAATTTCACCCCCTATATGACCACTTTCACCCCATACGGGACCACTTTCACCCCATATGATTCCACTTTCACCCCATATAGGATCCATTTTCGCCCCATATGGCTCCACTTTCTCCCCATATGGGACCATTTTCACCCCATATGGCTCCACTTTCACCCCATATAGGACCACTTTCACCCCATATGGGACAACTTTCACCCCATATAGGACAACTTTCACCCCATACTGGACCACTTTCACCCCATATGGGACCACTTTCACCCCATATGGCTCCTTTCACCCCATATAGGACCACTTTCACCCCCTATATGACCACTTTCATCCCATACGGGACCACTTTCACCCCATATTGGACCCCTTTCCCCCCATATGGCTCCACTTCCACCCCATATGGCTCCACTTCCACCCCATATGGCCCCATTTTCACCCCATATGGGACCCCTTTCACCCCATATGGCTCCACTTCCACCCCATATGGGACCCCTTTCATCCCATATAGGACCACTTTCACCCCATATAGGACCACTTTCACCCCATATGGCTCCACTTTCACCCCATATGAGACCACTTTCACCCCATATAGGACAACTTTCACCCCATATGGGACCCCTTTCATCCCATATGGGACCAATTTCACCCCATATGGCTCCATTTTCACCCCATATAGGACCACTTCCACCCCATATAGGACCACTTTAACCCTATATGGCTCCACTTTCACCCCATATAGGACAACTTTCACCCCATATGGGACCACTTTCACCCCATATGGGACCACTTCCACCCCAAATTGGACCACTTCCACCCCATATGGGACCACTTCCACCCCATATGGCCCCATTTCCCCCCCATAGGGGCCGAGGCTGTGGGGCAGCACCTGGCCTGGCCCATGAAGTCGTCGTAGAGGAACCTCTGGCGTTTGGACAGGCGGCATTTGAGGACGTGCTCGTATTTTTTGGGCATCTGCTTCTCCACGTCCACCTTCAGGCGGCGCAGCAGGAAGGGCCGGAGCACCTGGGGGGGAAATGGGGGGGAAATGGGGGGGAAATCAGGAGAAATTGGGGGGAAATGGGGGAAATTGGGGTGAAAACGGGGGGAAATGGGGGCAAATGGGGAAGAAATGGGGGGAAAAGGGTAAAAATTAGGAGCAATTGGGGGAAAATGGGGAGGAAATGGGAAGAAATGCGGGGAAATGGGGGGAAATGAGGGGGAATGGGGGAGAAATTAGGAGAAATTGGGGGAAAATGGGGGAAATTGGGGTGAAAACGGGGGGAAATGGGGGGAAATTGTGTCAAAATGGGGGGAAATGGGGAAGAAATGGGGGGAAATGGGGAGGAAATGGGGGGAAATGGGAGGGAAATGGGGGGGAAATGGTAAAAATTAGGAGAAATTGGGGTGAAATGGGGGGGAAATTAGGAGAAATCAGGGGAAAATGGGGGAAATTGGGGTGAAAACGGGGGGAAATGGGGGGAAAAGGGTAAAAATTAGGAGCAATTGGGGGGAAATGGGGAGGAAATGGGAAGAAATGGGGGGAAATGGGGGGAAATGAGGGGGAAATGAGGGGGAATGGGGGAGAAATTAGGAGAAATCGGGGGAAAATGGGGGAAATTGGGGTGAAAACGGGGGGAAATGGGGGGAAATTGGGTCAAAATGGGAGGAAATGGGGAAGAAATGGGGGGAAATGGGGAGGAAATGGAGGGAAATTGGGTCAAAATGGGAGGAAATGGGGAAGAAATGGGAAAAAATGGGGAGGAAATGGGAAGAAATGGGAAGTAATGGGGGGAAATGGGAAGAAATGGGGGGAAATAAGGGGAAATGGGGCAAAATGGGGGGAAATGGGGAGGAAATGGGGAGGAATGGGGGGAAATTAGGAGAAATTGGGGGAAAATGGGGGGAAATTGGGGTGAAATCAGGGTGAAATCGGGGGGAAATCGGGGAGGAATGGTGGGAAATGAGAAGGAATGGAGAGGAATGGAGAGAAAAGCGTAAAAATTAGGAGAAATGGGGGAAAAATAGGGGAAAATTTGGGGGAAATGGGGGGGAAAGGGTAAAAATTAGGAGACGTGGGAAAATGAGGAAAAATGGGGTGAAAATGGGAGGAAATGGGGAGGAAATGGGAGGAACCCCCAAATGGGTCCATTTTCCCCTAAAATTGGACCCCTTTCACCCCAAATGTCTCCATTTTCACCCCATATGGAACCACTTTCACCCCATATGGCTCCAATTTCCCCCCAAATTGGACCAATTTCACCCCATATGGGACCAATTTCACCCCATGTGGGACCAATTCCCCCCAAAATGCTCCACTTTCACCCCATATGGCTCCATTTTCACCCAAAATTGGACTCCTTTCACCCCATATGGGACCACTTTCACCCCATATGTGCCCCCTTTCACCCCAAATGTGCCCATTTTCCCCACAAATGGGACCCCTTTCACCCCATATGGGACCAATTTCCCCCCAAATTGGACCATTTTCACCCAAAATGGGACCCCTTTCACCCCATATGTCTCCATTTTCACCCCATATGGTACCACTTCCACCCCAAATGTCTCCATTTCCCCCAAAATTGGACCCCTTTCACCCCAAATGGCTCCATTTTCCCCTAAATTGGACCATTTTCACCCCATATAGGACCAATTTCCCCCAAAATTGGACCCCTTTCATCCCATATGGGGCAAATTTCACCCCATATGAGACCAATTTCCCCCCAAATTGGACCGTTTTCACCCCAAATGTCTCCATTTTCACCCCATATGGGACCACTTACACCCCAAATGTCTCCATTTCCCCCAAAATTGGACCCCTTTCACCCCAAATGTCTCCATTTTCCCCCAAATTGGACCATTTTCACCCCATATAGGACCAATTTCCCCCAAAATGCTCCACTTTCACCCCGTATGGCTCCATTTTCCCCTCAAATTGGACCCCTTTCACCCCAAATGGCTCCATTTTCACCCAAAATGGGACCACTTTCACCCCATATGGCTCCATTTTCACCCCAAAACTGGACCCCTTTCACCCCATATGGGACCAATTTCTCCCCATGAGGCCCCTTCCACCCCATATGGCTCCATTTTCCCCCAAAGTTGAACCATTTTCACCCCATACGGGACCAATTTCCCCCAAAATGCTCCACTTTCACCCCATATGGCTCCAATTTCCCCCAAAATTGGACCACTTTCACCCCATATAGGACCAATTTCACCCCATATGAGACCCCTTTCACCCCAAATGTGCCCATTTTCCCCACAAATGGGACCCCTTTCACCCCATATGGAACCAATTTCACCCCATATGAGACATCTTTCACCCCATATGGGACCAATTTCACCCCATATGGGACCAATTTCCCCCAAAATGCTCCACTTTCACCCCATATGGCTCCATCTTCTCCCCAAATTGGACCCCTTTCACCCCAAATGTCTCCATTTCCCCCCAATCTGGACCAATTTCACCCCATATGGCTCCATTTTCCCCCAAAATTGGACCCCTTTCACCCCATATGGGTCAAATTTCACCCCATATGAGACCCCTTTCACCCCAAATGTGCCCATTTTTCCCTCATACTGGACCAATTTCCCCCCACATGCTCCACTTTCACCCCAAATGTCTCCATTTTCACCCCATATGGGACCAATTTCACCCCACATGGCCCCATTTTCCCCCCGAATTGGTCCCCTTTCACCCCATACGGGTCAAATTTCACCCCAAATGTGCCCATTTTCCCCTAAAATTGGACCATTTTCACCCCAAATATCTCCACTTTCACCCCATATGGGACCCCTTTCACCCCATATGGCTCCACTTTCCCCCAAATTTGACCCCTTTCACCCCAAATGTCTCCATTTTCCCCCCAAATTGGACCATTTTCACCCCATATGGGACCAATTTCACCCCACATGGGACCAATTTCCCCCAAAATGCTCCACTTTCACCCCAAATGTCTCCATTTTCACCCCATATGGGACCACTTTCACCCCATACGGCTCCATTTTCCCCCAAAATTGGACCATTTTCACCCCATATGAGACCAATTTCACCCCATATGGGACCAATTTCCCCCAAAATTGGACCCCTTTCACCCCATATGGGGCAAATTTCACCCCATATGAGACCCCTTTCACCCCAAATGTGCCCATTTTCCCCCCAAATTGGACCATTTTCACCCCATATGGGACCAATTTCACCCCACATGGGACCAATTTCCCCCAAAATGCTCCACTTTCACCCCAAATGTCTCCATTTTACCCCAAAATTAGTCCCCTTTCACCCCATATGGGGCAAATTTCACCCCAAATTGGACCATTTTCCCCCCAAATTGGACCATTTTCACCCCAAATGTCTCCATTTTCCCCCCAAAACTGGACCCCTTTCACCCCAAACGAGATCAACTCCCCCCCAAACCCCCCACCCCCAAACATCCCCCCCCCCCAGTACCTTATGCAGCCGTTTGACCAGGCTCTCGTTGTACTCCTGGCTGCCTTCAATCATCCCAGTCAAGGGGTTGGAAAACCACTCCTTGAACTCCCGGTGAGACTGGAAGACGTGGGGCATCAGGAAGTGCATCAGGGACCAAAGTTCCATCAGGCTGTTCTGCAGCGGGGTCCCAGTCAGCAGCAAACGGCGTTGGCTGGAAGGAGGGCAGGGTGAGAAACAGGACCCCAAAATGGGAGGGAGGGGGGAATGGGACCAAAATGGGAAGCAAAATGGGACTCAAAATGGGAACGAAGAACCCCAAAATGGGACCCAAATTGGGATCAAAGAACCACAAAATGGGACCAAAAATGGGAACAAAGAACCCCAAAATGGGACCCAAAATGAGATCAAAGAACACCAAATTAAGACCCAAAATGGGACCAAATTGGGACACAAAATGGGATCAAAGAACACAAAATGGGACCCAAAATGGGACCCAAATTGGGACCCAAAATGGGACCAAATTGGGACCCAAATGGAAACAAAGAACCCCAAAATGGGACTCAAAATGGGAACCAAAATGGGACCCAAAATGGGAACAAGGAACCCCAAAATGGGAACCAAAATGGGACACAAAATGGGAACAAAGAACCCCAAAATGGGACCCAAAATGGGACCCAAAATGGGAACAAAGAACCCCAAAATGGGACCCAAATTGGGACACAAAATGGGACCCAAGATGGGGACCCAAAATTGGGACTCAAAATGGAACCTAAAATGGAATCAAAGAACCCCAAAAAGGGAACCAAAATGAGATCAAAGAACCCCAAATTAAGACCCAAAATGGGACCAAATTGGGACACAAAATGGGACCCAAAATGGGAACAAAGAACCCCAAAATGGGATCCAAAATGGGACCCAAAATGGGAACAAACACCCCCAAATTAAGACTCAAAATGGGACCAAAGAACCCCAAAATGAGACCCAAAATGGGACCAAAGAACCCAAAATTGGACCCAAAATGGGACCCAAAATGGAAACAAAGAACCACAAGATGGGACCCAAATTGGGACACAAAATGGGACCCAAGATGGAACCCAAAATGGGACCCAATTGGGATCCAAAACGGGACCAAAGATACCCAAAATGGGACCTCCAACTGGAACCCAAATTGGGACCAAAGAATCCCATAATGGGACCCAAAATGAGATCAAAGAACCCCAAAATGGGATCCAAAATGGGACCCAAACTAAGACCCAAAATGGGACCAAATTGGGACACAAAATGGGACCCAAAAGGGGAACAAAGAACCCCAAAATGGGATCCAAAATGAGACCCAAAATGGGAACAAACACCCCCAAATTAAGACTCAAAATGGGACCAAAGAACCCCAAAATGAGACCCAAAATGGGACCAAAGAACCCCAAAATGGGATCCAAAATGGGACTCAAAATGGGACCAAAGAACCCCAAAATGGGATCCAAAATGAGACCCAAAATGGGAACAAACACCCCCAAATTAAGACTCAAAATGGGACCAAAGAACCCCAAAATGAGACCCAAAATGGGGACCCAATATTGGAACCGAGGAACCCCAAAATGGGACGAAAGAGCCCCAAATTGGGACCCAAAAAACCCCAACCCCCCCCCCCCCCAAAACGAGCCCCAAAAGCCCCCCCAGGACCTGTTGAAGTTGAGCAGCGATTGCCAGCGTTGGGATTTGAAGTTTTTGATGTTCTGGGCTTCGTCCAGGATCAGATATTTCCAGTTTTTCCTACGGAACGCCTGGTGGTCCTGCAGGACCAGCTTGTAGGACGTGATGCACACGTGGAAGGCGTTGGGTTTGGTCCAGCCCTATAAGAGGGGAGGGGGATTTGGGGTCAGTGTGGGAGGATTTGGGGTCAGTTTGGGGGATTTCGGAGGAAACTGGGGTCAGTAGGGGGGATTTGGGGTCAGTGTGGGAGGATTTGGGGTCAGGAGGGGGGATTTGGGATCAGTGTGGGAGGATTTGGGGGGAAATTAGGGTCAGTAGAGGGGATTTGGGGTCAGTGTGGGAGGATTTGGGGTCAGTTTGGGGGATTTGGGGTCAGTGTGGGGGATTTGGGGGCAGTGTGGGAGGATTTGGGGTCAGTGTGGGAGGATTTCGGGGGAAACTGCGGTCAGTAGGGGGGATTTGGGGTCAGTGTGGGAGGATTTGGGGTCAGTGTGGGGGATTTGGGGTCAGTGTGGGAGGATTTGAAGTCAGTGTGGGAGGATTTCGGGGGAAACTGGGGTCAGTTTGGGGGATTTGGGGTCAGTTTGGGGGATTTCGGAGGAAACTGGGGTCAGTAGGGGGGATTTGGGGTCAGTGTGGGAGGATTTGGGGTCAGGAGGGGGGATTTGGGGTCAGTGTGGGAGGATTTGGGGGGAAATTAGGGTCAGTAGAGGGGATTTGGGGTCAGTGTGGGAGGATTTGGGGTCAGTTTGGGGGATTTGGGGTCAGTGTGGGGGATTTGGGGGCAGTGTGGGAGGATTTGGGGTCAGTGTGGGAGGATTTCGGGGGAAACTGCGGTCAGTAGGGGGGATTTGGGGTCAGTGTGGGAGGATTTGGGGTCAGTGTGGGGGATTTGGGGTCAGTGTGGGAGGATTTGAAGTCAGTGTGGGAGGATTTCGGGGGAAACTGGGGTCAGTTTGGGGGATTTGGGGTCAGTGTGGGAGGATTTCAGGGGAAACTGGGGTCAGTAGGGGGGATTTGGGGTCAGTGTGGGAGGATTTGGGGTCAGTTTGGGGGATTTGGGGTCAGTGTGGGAGGATTTCGGGGGAAACTGGGGTCAGTAGGGGGGATTTGGGGTCAGTGTGGGAGGATTTGGGGTCAGTGTGGGGGGATTTGGGGTCAGTGTGGGAGGATTTGGAGCCAGTGTGAGAGGATTTCGGGGGAAATTGGGGTCAGTAGGGGGGATTTGGGGTCAGTGTGGGAGGATTTGGGGTCAGTTTGGGGGATTTGGGGTCAGTGTGGGAGGATTTCGGGGGAAATTAGGGTCAGTAGGGGGGATTTGGGGTCAGTTTGGGGGATTTGGGGTCAGTGTGGGAGGATTTCGGGGGAAATTGGGGTTAGTAGGGGGGATTTGGGGTCAGTGTGGGGGGATCTGGGGACAGTGTGGGAGGATTTGGATCAGTGTGGGAGGATTTGGGGTCAGTTTGGGAGATTTGGGGTCAGTTTGGGGGATTTGGGGTCAGGAGGGGCGATTTGGGGACAGTGTGGGAGGATTTGGGGTCAGTGTGGGAGGATTTCGGGGGATTTGGGGTCAGTAGGGGGGATTTGGGGTTAGTAGGGGGGATTTGGGGTCAGTGTGGAAGGATTTGGGGGAAAATTGGGGTAAGTAGGGGGGATTTGGGGGAAAATTGGGGTCAGTAGGGGGGATTTGGGTGGGATTTGGGGTCATTTTGGGGAGTATTGGGGCAGTATGGGAGATTTGGGGTCAGTGTGGGGGATTTGGGGGTCAGTTTGGGAAGTATTGGGGTCAGTGTGGGAGGATTTGGGGGGAAATTGGGGTCAGTTTGGGGGATTTGGGGTCAGTTTGGGGGATTTGGGGTCAGTGTGGGAGGATTTGGGGGGAAATGGGGGTCAGTAGGGGGGGTTTGGGTGGGATTTAGGTTCAGTAGGGGGAATTTGGGTGGGATTTGGGGTCGGGGGGGGGATTTGGGGCAAGTTTGGAGGATTTGGGGTCAGTGTGGGAGGATTTGGGGTCAATGTGGGAGGATTTGGGGTCAGTGTGGGAGGATTTCAGGGGAACTGGGGTCAGTGTGGGGGATTTGGGCGGGATTTAGGATCAGTAGGGGGGATTTGGGGTCAGTGTGGGGTACCTGGAGTTGATTTGGGGCTATTTGGTGAGGATTTGGGGTCAGTTTGGGGTGGACTTGTGGTTTTGTGTTAGACGTGGGGGGATTTGGGGGGGATTTGGGGGGGATTTGATGCTATTTGGGGTGGGTTTGGGGTCACTTTGGGGTGGACTTGTGGCTTTGTGTTTGACGTGGGGGGATTTGGGGTCAGTTTGGGGAGATTTGTCAGTTTGGGGTCAGTTTGGGGTGGATTTGGGGCTTCGTGTTTGAGGTGGGGGGACTTGGGGTGGATTTGGGGTGGATCTGTTGGTATTTGGGGTGGATTTGGGGTCAGTTTGGGGTGGACTTGTGTCTTTGTGTTTGAGGTGGGGGGATTTGGGGTGGATCTGTTGGTATCTGGGGTGGATTTGGGGTCAGTCTGGGGGGGATTGGGGGCTTTGTGTTTGAGGTGGGGGAATTTGGGGTGGATTTGTTGCTATTTGGGGTGGATTTGGGGTCAGTTTGGGGTGGACTTGTGGCTTTTTTTTTGACGTAGGGTGATTTGGGGTGGATCTGTTGGTATTTGGGGTGGATTTGGGGTCAGCTTAAGGTGGATTTGGGGCTTTGTGTTTGAGGTGGGGGGATTCGGGGTGGATTTGGGGTCAGTTTGGGGTGGATTTGTCGCTTTTTGTTAGATGTAGGGTGATTTGGGGTGGATCTGTAGGCATTTGGGGTGGATTTAGGGTTGTGTGTTTGACGGGGGGGGATTTGGGGTGGATCTGTTGGTATTTGGGATGGGTTTGGGGTCAGTTTGGGGTGGGTTGGGGGCTTTGTGTTTGAGGTGGGGGGATGTGGGGTGGACCTGTTGGTATTTGGGATGGATTTGTTGGTATTTGGGGTGGATTTGGGGTCAGTTTGGGGGGGATTTGTGGCTTTGTGTTTGAGGTGGGGGATTTGGGGTGGATCTGTTGGTATTTGGGGTGGATTTGGGGTCAGTTTGGGGTGGATTTGGGGTCAGTTTGTGGTGGACTTGTGACTTTGTGTTTGACGTGGGGGGATTTGGGGTGGATCTGTTGCTATCTGGGGTGGATTTGGGGGTCAGTTTGGGGTGGATTTGGGGCTTTGTGTTTAAGGTGGGGGGATTTGGGGAGGATTTGTTGCTATTTGGGGTGGATTTGGGGTCAGGCTGGGGGGGATTTGGGGCTTTGTATTCGAGGTGGGGGGATTTGGGGTGGATCTGTTGCTATCTGGGGTGGATTTGGGGTCAGCCAGGGGGGGGACTGGGGGCTTTGTGTTTGAGGTGGGGGATGTGGGGTGGCTCTGGTGGTATTTGGGGTGGATTTGGGGTCAGTTTGGGGGGAATTTGGGGTCAGTTTGGGGTGGATTGGGGGCTTTGTGTTTGAGGTGGGGGGACTTGGGTTAGATTTGGGGTGGATTTGGGGTCAGTCTGGGGGATTTGGGGCTTTGTGTTTGACGTGGGGGGATTTGGGGTGGATCTGTTGGCATTTGGGGTGGATTTGGGGTGGATTTGGGGGGGATTGGGGGCTTTGTGTTTGAGGTGGGGGGATTTAGGATGGATTTGTTGCTATTTGGGGTGGATTTGGGGTCAGGTTGGGGTGGATTTGTGTCTTTTTTTTGACATGGGGGGATCTGGGGTGGATTTGGGGTGGATCTGTTGCTATTTGGGATGGGTTTGGGGTCAGTTTAAGGTGGATTGGGGGCTTTGTGTTTGAGGTGGGGGGACTTGGGTTGGATTTGGGGTGGATTTGGGGTCAGGCTGGGGTGGACTTGTGGCTTTTTTTTTAACGTAGGGTGATTCGGGGTGGATTTGTTGCTATCTGGGGTGGATTTGGGGTCAGGCTGGGGGGGCATTTGGGGCTTTGTGTTTGAGGTGGGGGATGTGGGGTGGCTCTGGTGGTATTTGGGGTGGATTTGGGGTCTATATGGGAGGATTTGGGGTCAGTTTGGGGTGGACTTGTGGCTTTGTGTTTGACGTGGGGGGATCTGGGGTGGACCTGTTGGTACTTGGGGTGGATTTGGGGTCAGTCTGGGGGAGATTTGGGGCTTTGTGTTTGAGGTGGGGGATTTGGGGTGGACCTGTTGGTACTTGGGGTGGATTTGGGGTCAGTCTGGGGGAGATTTGGGGCTTTGTGTTTGAGGTGGGGGATTTGGGGTGGATTTGGGGTCAGTTTAAGGTGGATTTGGGGCTTTGTGTTTGAGGTGGGGGGATTTGGGGTGGATTTGGGGTGGATTTGGGGTCAATTTGGGGGGGATTGGGGGCTTTGTGTTTGAGGTGGGCGATTTGGGGTGGATCTGTTGGTATCTGGGGTGGATTTGGGGTCAGTTTAAGGTGGGTTGGGGGCTTTGTGTTTGAGGTGGGGGATGTGGGGTGGCTCTGGTGGTATTTGGGGTGGATTTGGGGTCAGTTTGGGGTGGACTTGTGGCTTTGTGTTTGAGGTGGGGGGATTTGGGGTGGATTTGGGGTGGATCTGTTGGTATTTGGGGTGGATTTGGGGTCAGGTTGGGGTGGATTTGTGTCTTTTTGTTTGACATGGGGGGATCTGGGGTGAATTTGGGGTGGATTTGTTGCTATTTGGGGTCAGCCTGGGGGGGATTTGTGGCTTTGTGTTTGAGGTGGGGGATGTGGGGTGGATCTGTTGGCATTTGGGGGGGATTTGGGGTGGATTTGGGGTCAGTTTGGGGTGGACTTGTGGCTTTGTGTTTGAGGTGGGGGGATCTGGGGTGAATTTGGGGTGGATCTGTTGGTATCTGGGCTGGGTTTGGGGTCAGCCTGGGGGGGATTTGTGGCTTTGTGTTTGAGGTGGGGGGATTTGGGGTGGATCTGTTGGTACTTGGGGTGGATTTGGGGTCAGTTTGGCAGGGATTGGGGGCTTTGTGTTTGAGGTGGGGGTTTTGGGGGGGATTTGTTGGTATTTGGGGTGGATTTGGGGTCAGTTTGGGGTGGACTCGTGGCTTTGTGTTTGAGGTGGGGGACGTGGGGTGGCTCTGGTGGTACTTGGGGTGGATTTGGGGTCAGTCTGGGATGGACTTGTGTCTTTTTGTTTGACGTGGAGGGATTTGGGGTGGATTTGGGGTCAGCCTGGGGGGGACTGGGGGCTTTGTGTTTGAGGTGGGGGATGTGGGGTGGACCTGTTGGTATTTGGGATGGATTTGTTGGTATTTGGGGTGGATTTGGGGTCAGTTTGGGGGGGATTTGGGGCTTTGTGTTTGAGGTGGGGGATTTGGGGTGGATCTGTTGGTATTTGGGGTGGATTTGGGGTCAGTTTGGGGTGGATTTGGGGTCAGTTTGTGGTGGACTTGTGACTTTGTGTTTGACGTGGGGGGATTTGGGGTGGATCTGTTGCTATCTGGGGTGGATTTGGGGGTCAGTTTGGGGTGGATTTGGGGCTTTGTGTTTAAGGTGGGGGGATTTGGGGAGGATTTGTTGCTATTTGGGGTGGATTTGGGGTCAGGCTGGGGGGGATTTGGGGCTTTGTATTCGAGGTGGGGGGATTTGGGGTGGATCTGTTGCTATCTGGGGTGGATTTGGGGTCAGGCTGGGGGGGGACTGGGGGCTTTGTGTTTGAGGTGGGGGATGTGGGGTGGCTCTGGTGGTATTTGGGGTGGATTTGGGGTCAGTTTGGGGGGAATTTGGGGTCAGTTTGGGGTGGATTGGGGGCTTTGTGTTTGAGGTGGGGGGACTTGGGTTAGATTTGGGGTGGATTTGGGGTCAGTCTGGGGGGATTTGGGGCTTTGTGTTTGACGTGGGGGGATTTGGGGTGGATCTGTTGGCATTTGGGGTGGATTTGGGGTGGATTTGGGGGGGATTGGGGGCTTTGTGTTTGAGGTGGGGGGATTTAGGATGGATTTGTTGCTATTTGGGGTGGATTTGGGGTCAGGTTGGGGTGGATTGGTGTCTTTTTTTTGACATGGGGGGATCTGGGGTGGATTTGGGGTGGATCTGTTGCTATTTGGGATGGGTTTGGGGTCAGTTTAAGGTGGATTGGGGGCTTTGTGTTTGAGGTGGGGGGACTTGGGTTGGATTTGGGGTGGATTTGGGGTCAGGCTGGGGTGGACTTGTGGCTTTTTTTTTAACGTAGGGTGATTCGGGGTGGATTTGTTGCTATCTGGGGTGGATTTGGGGTCAGGCTGGGGGGGCATTTGGGGCTTTGTGTTTGAGGTGGGGGATGTGGGGTGGCTCTGGTGGTATTTGGGGTGGATTTGGGGTCTATATGGGAGGATTTGGGGTCAGTTTGGGGTGGACTTGTGGCTTTGTGTTTGACGTGGGGGGATCTGGGGTGGACCTGTTGGTACTTGGGGTGGATTTGGGGTCAGTCTGGGGGAGATTTGGGGCTTTGTGTTTGAGGTGGGGGATTTGGGGTGGACCTGTTGGTACTTGGGGTGGATTTGGGGTCAGTCTGGGGGAGATTTGGGGCTTTGTGTTTGAGGTGGGGGATTTGGGGTGGATTTGGGGTCAGTTTAAGGTGGATTTGGGGCTTTGTGTTTGAGGTGGGGGGATTTGGGGTGGATTTGGGGTGGATTTGGGGTCAATTTGGGGGGGATTGGGGCTTTGTGTTTGAGGTGGGCGATTTGGGGTGGATCTGTTGGTATCTGGGGTGGATTTGGGGTCAGTTTAAGGTGGGTTGGGGGCTTTGTGTTTGAGGTGGGGGATGTGGGGTGGCTCTGGTGGTATTTGGGGTGGATTTGGGGTCAGTTTGGGGTGGACTTGTGGCTTTGTGTTTGAGGTGGGGGGATTTGGGGTGGATTTGGGGTGGATCTGTTGGTATTTGGGGTGGATTTGGGGTCAGGTTGGGGTGGATTTGTGTCTTTTTGTTTGACATGGGGGGATCTGGGGTGAATTTGGGGTGGATTTGTTGCTATTTGGGGTCAGCCTGGGGGGGATTTGTGGCTTTGTGTTTGAGGTGGGGGATGTGGGGTGGATCTGTTGGCATTTGGGGGGGATTTGGGGTGGATTTGGGGTCAGTTTGGGGTGGACTTGTGGCTTTGTGTTTGAGGTGGGGGGATCTGGGGTGAATTTGGGGTGGATCTGTTGGTATCTGGGCTGGGTTTGGGGTCAGCCTGGGGGGGATTTGTGGCTTTGTGTTTGAGGTGGGGGATTTGGGGTGGATCTGTTGGTACTTGGGGTGGATTTGGGGTCATGTTTGGCAGGGATTGGGGGCTTTGTGTTTGAGGTGGGGGGTTTTGGGGGGGATTTGTTGGTATTTGGGGTGGATTTGGGGTCAGTTTGGGGTGGACTCGTGGCTTTGTGTTTGAGGTGGGGGACGTGGGGTGGCTCTGGTGGTACTTGGGGTGGATTTGGGGTCAGTCTGGGATGGACTTGTGTCTTTTTGTTTGACGTGGAGGGATTTGGGTGGATTTGGGGTCAGCCTGGGGGGGACTGGGGGCTTTGTGTTTGAGGTGGGGGATGTGGGGTGGATTTGGGGTCAGTTTGGGGGGGATTGGGGTCTTTGTGTTTGACGTGGGGGGATCTGGGGTGAATTTGGGGTGGATCTGTTGCTATTTGGGGTGGATTTGGGGTCAGTTTGGGGTGGACTTGTAGCTTTGTGTTTGAGGTGGGGGGATCTGGGGTGAATTTGGGGTGGATCTGTTGGTATCTGGGCTGGGTTTGGGGTCAGCCTTGGGGGATTTGGGGCTTTGTGTTTGAGGGTGGGGGATTTGGGTGGATCTGTTGGTATTTGGGTGGATTTGGGGTCAGTTTGGGGTGGACTCGTGGCTTTGTGTTTGAGGTGGGGGACGTGGGGTGGCACTGGTGGTACTTGGGGTGGATTTGGGGTCAGTCTGGGGGGGATTTGTGGCTTTGTGTTTGAGATGGGGGGATTTGGGGTGGATCTGTTGCTATCTGGGGTGGATTTGGGGTCAGCCAGGGGGGGGACTGGGGGCTTTGTGTTTGAGGTGGGGGATGTGGGGTGGCTCTGGTGGTATTTGGGGTGGATTTGGGGTCAGTTTGGGGGGAATTTGGGGTCAGTTTGGGGTGGATTTGTGTCTTTTTGTTTGACATGGGGGGATCTGGGGTGAATTTGGGGTGGATTTGTTGCTATTTGGGGTCAGCCTGGGGGGGATTTGGGGCTTTGTGTTTGAGGTGGGGGGATTTGGGGGGGATTTGGGGTGGATTTGGGGTCAGTTTTGGGGGGGTTTGTGGCTTTGTGTTTGAGGTGGGGGACGTGGGGTGGCCGTGGTGGTATTTGGGGCCGTTTGTAGGGCCGTACCTGGCGCTTGAGGCGCCGCTCCTTCTGCGCCCCATAGTAGGTGAGGATCTTGAAGGCCGGGCACCAGCGCTTCAGCTCCATCTCCCAGTTGAGCATCACGCTGGTGGGCACGATGATGAGGTGGGGGCCCCAGCTGCCTGCGTTCCAAGAAGGGGGGGGATTTTTTTTTTTTGGGGGGGGGGGGGAAAGGGAAGAGAGGGAGGGGTTGGTTGGTTGTGCTTTTTTTTTTTTTTTTTTTTTTTTTTTTTTTTTTTTGGGGGGGGGGGGTTGGGGGTCTCGTGGGAGGTTTGGGGGCTTCTATTGGGGGCACTGGGGGGGGGGTTGGAGGCTTCTGTGGGGGGGCTGGGGGCTTCTATGGGGGGGATTTAGGGTCCTATGGGGGGATTTGGGGTCCGGGGGGGCCAATGGAGGCTTCTATGGGGGGATTTAGGATCCTGGGGGGCATTGGAGGCTTCTATGGGGGGCTGGGGGCTTCTATGGGGGGGATTTAGGGTCCTGGGGGGGCATTGGAGGCTTCTATGGGGGGGCTGGGGGCATCTATGGGGGGGATTTAGGGTCCTGGGGGGCAATGGAGGCTTCTATGGGGGGGCTGGGGGCTTCTATGGGGGGATTTAGGGTTCTATGGGGGGGATTTAGGGTCCTGGGGGGCAATGGAGGCTTCTATGGGGGGATTAGGGTCCTATGGGGGGGCATTGGAGGCTTCTATGGGGGGCTGGGGGCTTCAATGGGGGATTTAGGGTCCTATGGGGGGGATTTGGGGTCCGGGGGGGCCACTGGAGGCTTCTATGGGGGGATTTAGGATCCTGGAGGGGCTTTGGAAGCTTCTATGGGGGGGATTTAGGGTCCTATGGGGGATTTAGGGTACTGGGGGGGTATTGGAGGCTTCTATGGGGGGCTGGGGGCTTCTATGGGGGGGGATTTAGGGTCCTATGGGGGGCATTGGAGGCTTCTATGGGGGGGCTGGGGGCTTCTATGGGGGGATTTATGATCCTGGGGGGGCATTGGAGGCTTCTATGGGGGGATTTAGGGTCCTATGGGGGGGATTTGGGGTCCGGGGGGGCCACTGGAGGCTTCTATGGGGGGATTTAGGATCCTGGAGGGGCTTTGGAAGCTTCTATGGGGGGGATTTAGGGTCCTATGGGGGATTTAGGGTCCTGGGGGGCGTTGGAGGCTTCTATGGGGGGGCTGGGGGTTTCTATGGGGGATTTAGGGTCCTATATGGCAGATTTAGGGTCCTGGGGGAGCATTGGAGGCTTCTATGGGGGGTCTGGGGGCTTCTATGGGGGGGATTTAGGGTCCTATGGCGGTATGGGGTTTGGGCTGACCCCAAGACACCCTAAAGAACCCACACACCCCTTATACCCAGACAGAGCCTCTAGAGACCCCACAGACCCCCTAAAAACCCCCTAAAGACCCCCTAAAAACCCCACAGACCCCCTAAAAAGCCCCTAAAGACCCCCTAAAGACCCATCAAACCCCTAAAGATCCCACAGACCTCCTAAAGACCCCCTAAAGATCCCTTATACCCCCACACAGCCCCTAAAGACCCCACAGACCCCCTAAAGACCCCTCATCCCCCCACAGAGTCCCTAAAGACCCCACAGACCCCCTAAAGACCCCACAGACCCCTAAAAACCCCCTGAAGACTCACAGACCCCCACATACCCCCTAAAGACCTCCTAAAGCCCGCATAGATCCCCTAAAGACCCCCTAAAGACCCCCTAAAGACCCCTTATACCCCACAGAGCTCCTAAAGACCCCACAGACCCCCTAAAGACCCCTAAAGACCCCCTAAAGACCCCACAAATGCCCTAAAGACCCCCTAAAGACCCATCAGACCCCTAAAGACCCCACCGACCCCCTAAAAACTCCCTAAAGACCCCCTAAAGACCCCTTACACACCCCACAGAGCCCCTAAAGACCCCACAGACCCACTAAAAACTCCCTAAAGACCCCCCCGTACCCCATAAGGACACCCTAAAGACCCCACAGATCCCCTAAAGACCCCCTAAAGACCCTACAGATCCCCTAAAAACCCCCTTAAGACCCCCTTAAGACCCCCTAAAGACCCCCCACGCCCCCCCCCCCCCGCCCCCCGAGCCCCTCACCCTTCTCGCAGCCAGGTGGGCCAGCAGGGAGATGGTCTGGATGGTTTTGCCCAGCCCCATTTCGTCGGCCAGGATCCCGTTCAGCTTCTTCTCGTACATGGTGACCAGCCAGTCCAGCCCGATGTGCTGGTACTCACGCAGCGTGCCGCGCAGCAGGTGCGGGATCGGGGTCTTCACCTGCGGGGTTTTGGGGTTTTGGGGGTTTTTAGGGTGGGGGGGGGTTGGTTAGCTTCAGTATACAGGGACAGGTCTTACAGGGTTAGAGTAAACCTATGGGAAAAGGTCTTTTGGGGAGGGGTCTTCCCGCAGCGTGCCGCGCAGCAGGTGCGGGATCGGGGTCTTCACCTGCGGGTTTTGGGGTTTTGGGGGTTTTTGGGGTGGGGGGGGTCGGTTAGATTCAATATATGGGGACGGGTCTTGTAGGGTTAGCTCAGATCTATGGAAAAGGTCTTTTGGGGAGGGGTCTTCATGCAGCGCCCCCCTGCAGGAGGTGCGGGATCGGGGTCTTCACCTGCGGGGTTTTGGGGTTATTGGGGTTTTTGGGGTGGGGGGGGGTCGGTCAGCTTCAGGAGGTGGGGAGGGGGCTTGTAGGGGAAGCTTAAACCTATAGGAAAAGGTCTTTTGGGGAGGGGTCTTCATGCAGGGTGTCCTGCAGGAGGTGCGGGATCGGGGTCTTCACCTGTAGGGTTTTGGGGTTTGGGGGGTTTTTGGGGTGGGGGGGGGTCGGTCAGCTTCATGAGGTGGGGAGGGGGCTTATAGGGGTAGCTTAGATCTATGGGAAAAGGTCTTTTGGGGAGGGGTCTTTTGGGGAGGGGTCTTCCTGCAGAGTGAAACACGGGAGGTGCGGGATCGGGGTCTTCACCTGCAGGTTTTGGGGTTATTGGGGTTTTTGGGGTGGGGGGGGGTCGGTCAGCTTCAATATATGGGGACGGGTCTGATAGGGTTAGCTCAGATCTATGGGAAAAGGTCTTTTGGGGAGGGGTCTTCATGCAGCGCCCCCTGCAGGAGGTGCGGGATCGGGGTCTTCACCTGCGGGGTTTTGGGGTTATTGGGGTTTTTGGGGTGGGGGGGGGTCGGTCAGCTTCAGGAGGTGGGGAGGGGGCTTATAGGGGAAGCTTAAACCTATAGGAAAAGGTCTTTTGGGGAGGGGTCTTCATGCAGGTGTCCTGCAGGAGGTGCGGGATCGGGTCTTCACCTGTAGGGTTTTGGGGTTTGGGGGTTTTTGGGGTGGGGGGGGGGTCGGTCAGCTTCAGGAGTGGGGAGGGGGCTTATAGGGGAAGCTTAAACCTATAGGAAAAGGTCTTTTGGGGAGGGGTCTTCATGCAGGGTGTCCTGCAGGAGGTGCGGGATCGGGGTCTTCACCTGTAGGGTTTTGGGGTTTGGGGGTTTTGGGGTGGGGGGGGGGTCGGTCAGCTTCAGGAGGTGGGGAGGGGGCTTATAGGGGAAGCTTAAACCTATAGGAAAAGGTCTTTTGGGGAGGGGTCTTCATGCAGGGTGTCCTGCAGGAGGTGCGGGATCGGGGGTCTTCACCTGTAGGGTTTTGGGGTTTGGGGGGTTTTTGGGGTGGGGGGGGGGTCGGTCAGCTTCACGAGGTGGGGAGGGGGCTTATAGGGGTAGCTTAGATCTATGGGAAAAGGTCTTTTGGGGAGGAGTCTTTTGGGGA
>CM059483.1:275219-393676 GCA_030408155.1 Lophura swinhoii | reverse complement strand
GGGACGAAGGCGGGCGCCGGCGGCCCCCCCCGGCCAAGAGGAGGAAGAGGAGCGACCCAGGGGTCTCCATCGAAAGCGGGGGGGGGGGGGCGAGGAGCCGAAGGAGCCGCCCGGTTCCCGCCCCCCCCCCCGCCTCCCCCGCCTCCCAACCCGCCGCAGAGGGGGGGGAATAAAAGGAGGAAGAGGAGGAGGAGGAGGAAGAGGAGGAGGAACCCCCCCCGGCGCTGCGCTCTCGGCGCCGCTCGCCCTTCTTCGTCCTCCTCCTCTTCCTCTTCTTCCTCTGCCGGGGCTCCGGCGGGGTCCCCCGAGACCCCAACCCCGGCCGGGGCGGCGTCGGCCGTGCGAGGGAGGAAGGCCAAAACGTGACCCCCCCCTCCTCCCCCCTTCCCCCCCTCTATCCAGCCTCCTCCCCTCCGCACGCTCCCCCCCACCCAAGATGGCTGACAGGGGAGCCAAGATGGCCGAGCTAACATGGCTGACCGAGCCAAGATGGCTGACGGGGAGGCCAAGATGGCCGAGCTAAGATGGCTGACTGGGGTGCTAAGATGGCTGACTGAGCCAAGATGGCTGACAGGGAGCCGAGATGGCCGAGCTAAGATGGCTGGCTGGGGTGCCAAGATGGCTGACAGGGGAGCCAAGATGGCTGAGCTAAGATGGCTGAGCAAGCCAAGATGGCTGACAGGGAAGCCATGATGGCTGATCAAGCCAAAATGGCTGACAGGGGAGCCAAGATGGCTGACTTGGAAGGCAAGATGGCTGACCAAACCAAGATGGCTGACAGGGAAGCCATGATGGCTGACCGAGCCAAGATGGCTGACTTGTTAGGCAAGATGGTTGACCAAGCCGAGATGGCTGACAGGGGAGCCAAGATGGCTGACAGGGGAGCCAAGATGGCTGACCAAGCCAAGATGGCTGACAGGGGAGCCAAGATGGCTGCCTGAGCCAAGATGGCTGCCTTGTTAGGCAAGATGGCTGAGCAAGCCAAGATGGCTGACAGGGAGCCAAGATGGCTGAGCAAGCCAAGATGGCTGCCTGAGCCAAGATGGCTGACTTGTTAGGCAAGATGCTGACCAAGCCAAGATGGCAGACAGGGAAGCCAAGATGGCTGACAGGGGAGCCAAGATGGCTGACCAAGCCAAGATGGCTGACAGGGAAGCCAAGATGGCCAATGGGCGACTCAAGATGGCTGACTGGGTTGAGGCCGAGGTGGTCACCACGTGACCCCAAAGTGGCCAATGGGCTTCGCCGCCACGGAACGCCCAACATGGCCGCCCTCTGGGGGGGCGGTGACGTCACATCCGCGGCCATCTTGAACCGGAAGCTGTGGGGGACGGGCAGCCATCTTGAAGCGAAGCTGTGATGGGTACTGGCGTCCATCTTGATGCGGTAATGGCGGAGCTGGCGGCAACTTTGAAAATGGCGGCGTCGGGTGGGGGCGGCCATCTTTCAACTGGGTGACCTCACGGCTGGCGGCGGCCATCTTGGATCCGGTGGACACAGCATCGTGGCGGCCATCTTGGTTCCAGTGGACACGTGATTGTGGCGGCCATTTTGACTCCAGTGGACACGTGACCGTGGTGGCAGTTTTGACTCCGGTGGACACGTGATCGTGGTGGCCATATTGGTTCATGTAAGCGCAGCATCGTGGCGGCCATCTTGGTTCCAGTGGACACGTGATCGTGGCGGCCATCTTGGTTCCAGAGAACACGTGATGGTGGCGGCCATCTTGGTTCCAGAGGACACATGATTGTGGCGGCCTTCTTGATTGCAGTGGACACGTGATCATGGCGGCCATCTTGGTTCCAGTGGACATGTGATCATGGTGGCCATCTTGGTTCCAGTGGACACGTGACCGTGGCGGCCATCTTGGTTCCAGTGGACACGTGACCGTGGCAGCCATCCTGACTCCAGCTGACACTGCGTCATGGCGGCCATCTTGATTCCAGCAGACTCGTGATCCTGGTGGCCATCTTGATTCCAGTAGACAAAGCACCATGGTGGCCATCTTGACTCCAGCTGACACTGTATCACAGCGGCCATCTTGTCTCCAGTGAACACGTGATCGTGGCAGCCATCTTGGTTCCAGCGGCCTCCAGCAGCCCCAGCCCCACGGCGCCCACCTCGCCCTCTCCAGATGGCGGCCATCTTCACCCAAAACAGACTTGCCCCCCCCGGTGGCCATCATCCTCCCCCCCCCTCCCCCCCTTACCACGACAACGGCGGCCATTTTGACTCCATCTTTTCCCCCTCCCCCTCCCCCCCGCGCAGAGGTGATGGATGGGGGATGGGGGATGGGGGATGGGGGGGGGGTGTTGGGGGGGACGGGGGGGGAGGATGAGGGGGGTCGTTTTTTACCCGTGTACATTGGCGGGGGCCCGACCCCCTGTACAGCCCCATGTAAAATAGGTTCCTTTTCAACACGATCTATGCAACGGTGCTTTGTGCCATGGGGGGGAGCGGGGGGGGGGGGCGGGTATATAGGGTGGGGGGGGGGGCAGAGGAAAGAGTGGAGGGGAGGGGGGGGGGAAGGGTCGTCGTGGCTTCAGCCTTCCCTCCTATTTTACACCCCCCCCCCCCATCTCTCCCCCCATATAAAGATGAAGGTGTGGGGCACCGTGTGAGGCGGCTGTAAACGGGAGAAAGCGATGAATAAAGGGTTAAAAATGGAGAGTGCCCGGGGGGGGGAAGGGGGGGGGGAAATGGGGTTAATGGGGTTGGGGGGTGGGGATGGGAGGGGGAACAGGGGGTTGGGAAATGGGTTAATGGGGTTGGGGGGGGGGTGGGGGGGAACAGGGGAGGATGGAAATGGGGTTGGGGGGGGATGGGGGGACAACAGGGGGCTGGGAAATGGGGTTGGGGGGAGATGGGGGGGAACAGGGGGTTGGGAAATGGGGTTAATGGGGTTGGGAGGGGGAGGATGGGGGGGGGGGAACAGGGGAGGTTGGAAATGGGGTAGAGGGGGGGTCCGGGGGGGTGGGAAATAATGGGGTTAATGGGGTTGTGGGGGGAACAGGGGGGGGGAATTGGGATGGGGGGGAAATGGGGGGGTGGGAAATGGGAGTGGGGGGCAGAACGGGGGGGGGAAATGGGGTTAATGGGGTTGGGGGGGTGTTCCTATGGGGCTGAAGGGGTCTCTGTGGGTTTTTCTGTAGGGCTGAAGGGGTCTCTATGGGGTCGGGGCTGTTCCTATAGGGCTGAAGTGGTCTCTGTGGTTTTCCTATGGGGCTGAAGGGGTCTCTAAGGGTGTTCCTATAGGGCTGAAGGGGTCTTTATGGGGTCGGGAGTGTTCCTATGGGGCTGAAGGGGTCTCTATGGGTGTTCCTATAGAGCTGAAGGGTTCTCTATGGGGCCGGGGGTGTTCCTATAGGGCTGAAGTGGTCTCTGTGGGTTTTTCTATAGGGTTGAAGGGGTCTCTATGGGTTTTTCTACAGGGCTGAAGGGGTCTCTATGGGTTTTGCTATGGGGCTGAAGGTGTTTCTAAGGGTTTTCCTATAGGGCTGAAGGGTTCTCTATGGGGTCGGGGGTGTTCCTATGGGGCTGAAGGGGTCTCTGGAGTTGGGGGTGTTCCTATAGGGCTGAAGTGGTCTCTATGGGTTTTTCTATGGGGCTGAAGGGGTCTCTATGGGGCTGGGTGTGTTCCTATAGGGCTGAAGTGGTCTCTGTGGATTTTCCTATGGGGCTGAAGGGGTCTCTATGGGGCCGGGGGTGTTCCTATAGGGCTGAAGTGGTCTCTATGGGTTTTCCTATAGGGCTGAAGGGTTCTCTATGGGGTCGGGTGTGTTCCTATAGGGCTGAAGGGTCTCTATGGGTTTTCCTATAGGGCTGAAGGGGTCTCTATGGGTTTTCCAATGGGGCTGAAGTGGTCTTTATGGGATCGGGGGTGTTCCTATAGGGCTGAAGGGTCTCTGTGGGTTTTCCTATAGGGCTGAATGAGTCTCTGTGGGGTCGGGGGTGTTCCTATAGGGCTGAAGGGGTCTCTATGGGGCTGGGTGTGTTCCTATAGGGCTGAAGGGGTCTCTATGGGTTTTCCTATGGGGCTGAAGGGGTCTTTATAGGGTCGGGGGTGTTCCTATAGGGCTGAAGGGTCTCTGTGGGTGTTCCTATAGGGCTGAAGTGGTCTCTATGGGTTTTTCTATGGGGCTGAAGGGGTCTCTATGGGGCTGGGTGTGTTCCTATAGGGCTGAAGGGGTCTCTGTGGGTTTTCCTATAGGGCTGAAGTGGTCTCTATGGGGCCGGGGGTGTTCCTATAGGGCTGAAGGGTCTCTGTGGGTTTTCCTATAGGGCTGAAGGGGTCTCTATGGGGCCGGGGGTGTTCCTATAGGGCTGAAGGGTCTCTGTGGGTTTTCCTATAGGGCTGAAGGGGTCTCTATGGGGCCGGGGGTGTTCCTATAGGGATGAAGAGGTCTCTATGGGGCCGTGGGTTTTCCTATAGGGCTGAAGGGGTGTCTATGGGTTTTTCTACAGGGCTGAAGTGGTCTCTATGGGTTTTGCTATGGGGCTGAAGGTGTTTCTAAGGGTTTTCCTATAGGGCTGAAGGGTTCTCTATGGGGTCGGGGGTGTTCCTATAGGGCTGAAGTGGTCTCTATGGGTTTTTCTATGGGGCTGAAGGGGTCTCTATGGGGCTGGGTGTGTTCCTATAGGGCTGAAGGGGTCTCTATGGGTTTTCCTATAGGGCTGAAGGGGTCTCTATGGGGTCGGGGGTGTTCCTATAGGGCTGAAGGGTCTCTATGGGTTTTCCAATGGGGCTGAAGGGGTCTCTATGGGGTCGGGGGTGTTCTTATAGGGCTGAAGGGTCTCTGTGGGTTTTCCTATGGGGCTGAATGAGTCTCTATGGGGTCAGGGATGTTCCTATGGGGCTGAAGGGGTCTCTATGGGGTCAGGAGTGTTCCTATAGGGCTGAAGGGTTCTCTATGGGGTCGGGGGTTTTCCTATGGGGCTGAAGGGGTCTTTATAGGGTCGGGGGGTTCCTATAGGGCTGAAGGGGTCTCTGTGGGTTTTCCTATAGGGCTGAAGGGGTCTCTATGGGTTTTTCTATGGGGCTGAATGAGTCTTTATGGGATCGGGGGTGTTCCTGTAGGGCTGAATGAGTCTCTATGGGTTTTCCAATGGGGCTGAAGGGGTCTTTATGGGATCGGGGGTGTTCCTATGGGGCTGAAGGGGTCTCTGGAGTTGGGGGTGTTCCTATAGGGCTGAAGTGGTCTCTGTGGATTTTTCTATGGGGCTGAAGGGTCTCTGTGGGTTTTCCTATAGGGCTGAAGGGGTCTCTATGGGGTCGGGGGTGTTCCTATAGGGATGAAGAGGTCTCTATGGGGTCGTGGATTTTCCTATGGGGCTGAAGGGGTCTCTGTGGGTTTTCCAATGGGGCTGAAGGGGTCTCTATAGGACTGAGTAGACTCCGCCATCCACTCATCGCCCTTTTAAAAACCGCGTGGTCCCCACTTAATTCCCCATCGCCGCTTTAAGAGCACCTCCTCCGCCCGTTCCCATGGAGACACCCGCGCATGCGCAAGCGTCTCTCGACGAAGCTGCGCATGCTCACTGCAGCAGTCGGGCGCTGCAGCGCATGCGGAGAACCCAACGGCTTCCGCGCATGCGTAGTTCCGCTTTCTGACAGAGCAGCGCATGCGCAGAACCCAACGGCCGCCCCCCGCGCATGCGCAGTGCCGCTCCCCGCGGCCCTGAGGCGCCGGGTTCCGTTCGCGCTCTCTCAAAACGCGATTTTTTTTTTTCCTTCAAAATAAAATTCCTCATTTTTCTCCTCCAAAAACCCTTTCGGGAAGGGTGATGTCCGGCGCTGGAGCAAAGCGGGGACCGCCTGAAGGCGGAGGCGGCGGCGGCGCTGGGGCTCCACCAGAGAAGCGGCCCCCACCCCCCCCCACCACCCTCATCGAACCGCTGCGCCTCGGCGGGATCTCGTCCACGGTGAGGAGCCGATTTTTGGACATAAAGTATTTCTCCATCCCCCACCCCGTCCCCGCCGGTTTTCTTTTTTTTTTTCTTTTTTTTTTCTTTTTTTTTTTCTTTGCCGTTCTGCGGCCTACTTCCGGTCTCAGCCGGAAGTGCGGCGCGGTGTCATGGCGGCGCCCTGAGGGGGAATGATGGCGGGCTTCGGTGGGGGGCCCCTTGAGCCCCATAGAGACCCATAGAGACCCATAGGGACCCATAGGGACCCCATAGAGACCCAAAGACCCCATAGGGACCCATAGACCACATAGAGACACATGGAGACCCATAGAGACCCCATAGATCCCCATAGAGACCCCTAGGGACCCATAGAGACCCCATAGAGACCCATAGGGACTGAATAGAGACCGTAGAGACCCCCATAGGGACAAATGGAGACCCATAGAGCCCCATAGAGATCCCATAGAGACCCCTAGAGATCCCATAGAGACCCATTGAGCCCCATAGAGACCTCATAGAGACCCATGGAGACCCATAGGGACCCCTAGACCCCGTAGAGACCCCATAGAGACACATAGACACCCCACAGAGACCCATAGGGACCCATAGACCCCATGGAGACCCCATAGAGACCCATGAGGACCCTATAGAGACCCCATAGGGACACATAGAGACCCCATAGGGACACATAGAGACCCCATAGAGACCCCATGGAGACTTGTAGAGACCCATGGAAACCCCATTGAGACTCCATAGAGACCTATAGAAACTTATAGGGACCCCATAGAGATACCACAGGGACTCATAGGGCCCCATAGAGCCCTATAGTGACCCATAGAGACTCCATGGGGCCCCATAGACCCTCGATGAGCTCCATAGGGACCCATAGAGAACCATAGAGACCCCATAGGGACCCATAGGGACCCATAGAGACCCCATAGAGTCTCATGTAGAGCCCATAGAGCCCCATAGAGAGCCATAGGGACCAATAGGGACCCCATAGTAACCCATAGAGACCCCTTAGACCCACTTTGAGCCCCATAGAGACTCATAAGAACTCCATACTGACCCCATAGAGACCAATAGGGACCCACAGAGACTCATAGAGATCCATAGAGACCCATAGAGACCCCCATAGGGACAAATGGAGACCTATAGAGCCCCATAGAGACCCATAGAGACCCATAGAGTCTCATAGGGACCCCATAGAGACCCGTAGAGACCCATAGAACCCATAGAGACCCATAGAGACCCATAGAGCCCCATTGAGACCCATTGAGACCCATAGAGACCCATAGTGACCCCAGAGAGACAAGTAGGGACCCATAGAGACCCCATAGTGGCCCATAAAAATCCTATAGACCCTCACTGAGCCCCATAGAGACCCATAGAGACCCTATACAGTCCCCATAGAGCCCCATTGAGCCCCATAGAGACCCATAGGAACCCGATAGTGACCCCATAGAGACCAGTAGGGACCCATAGTGATCCCATAGTGGCCCATAAAGACCCCATAGACTCTCACTGAGCTCCATAGAGACCTATAAAGATCCTATATAGTCCCCAAAGAGACCTCGTAGAGCCCCATAGAGACTCCATAGAGCCCCATAGGGACCCATAGAGACCCCTTAGAGACCCATAGAGCTCAATAGGGTCCCATAGAGATCCATAGAGCCCATAGAGACCCCGTAGAGACCCATGGAGCCCCATTGGGACCCATAGAGACCCTGTTGACCCCATAGGGACCCCATAGAGACCCCATTGACCCCATAGAGACTCATAGAGCCCATAGAGCCCCATACAGACCCCATACAGACCCCATAGAGCCCCATAGAGACCCCATAGAGACCCATAGAGACCCATAGAGCCCATAGAGCACCATAGAGACCCCATAGAGAATCATAGAGACCCCATAGGGACCCCATAGAGCACCATAGAGACCCCATAGAGAATCATAGAGACCCCATAGGGACCCATAGAGCCCCCTAGAGACCCCATAGAGACCCATAGAGCCCATAGAACACCATAGAGACCCCAAAGAGACCCCATAGGGACCGAATAGAGACTGTGGAGACCCCCATAGGGACAAATGGAGACCCATAGAGACCCCATAGAGACCCATTGAGCTCCATAGAGACCCATAGAGCCCCATAGAGACCCCATAGAGACCCATAGGGACCAATAGAGCCCCATAGAGACCCCATAGAGACCCATTGAGCCCCATTGAGCCCCACAGAGACCCTATAAAGCCCCAAAGGCAACCAGGTCAACCCATGAGCCCCACAGAGACCCCAGAACCCCACAGCGAGCCTCACAGCCCCCTGTTTTCCCCCCCGCCTTCCCTCCCCATAGGAGGAGATGGACCTGAAGGTGCTGCAGTTCAAGAACAAGAAGCTGGCAGAGCGTTTGGAGCAGCGTCAGGCCGTGGAGGATGAGCTGAGGGAGAGAATTGAGAAGCTGGAGAAGCGTCAGGCCACGGATGATGCCACACTGCTGCTGGTCAACAGATACTGGGGGCAGGTGGGGGCCCGAAATCGTGACTGTTCTGACCCAAAATGCCAACATTACCGCCCAAAATGCCAATGTTCTGCCCCAAAAATTCAGTATCGTGGCCTAAAAACCAACATTACGGCCCCGAGTCCCAATGTTCTCCCCAAAAATCGAATATGGTGGCCTAAAAACCAACATTATGGCCTGAAATCCCAATGTTCTGCCCCAAAAATTCAGTATCGTGGCCTAAAAACCAACATTACGGCCCCGAGTCCCAATGTTCTGCCCCAAAAATCCAATATGGTGGCCTAAAAACCAACATTATGGCCCGAAATCCCAATGTTCTGCCCCCAAAATCCAATATTATGGCCCAAAAATCCAAGCCTGTGGCCTGAAATGCCAATGTTCTGCCCCAAAAATCCAGTATCGTGGCCTAAAAACCAACAGTATGACCCCAAATCCCAACATTTTGACCCAAAATGCCAGTGTTGTGGCCCTAAAACCAACATTATGACCCCAAATCCCAATGTTCTGCCCCAAAATTCCAATATGGTGGCCTTAGAACCACCATTATGGCCCAAAATCTCAGTATTCTGCCCCAAAAATCCAATATTATGGCCTTAAATCCAATCCTGTGACCTGAAATCCCAATGTTCTGCCCCGAAAATCCTATATGGTGGCCTGAAATCCCAACGTTAGGGCCCGAAATCCCAACATTTTGACCCAAAAATCCAATGTTGTGGCCCTAAAGCTAACATCGTGACCTCAAATCCCAAAATTCTGCCCCAATATCAGCACATTTTGACCCAAAATCTCTTCTTTATGACCCAAATCCCAAAGTTCTGCCCCAAAATCGCAAAGTTCTGCCCCCGAATCAGCACATTTTGACCCCAAAATTTCTTCTTTATGACTCAAATCCCAAACTTCTGTCCCAAAATCCCAAAGTTCTGTCCCAAAATCTCTTTTTTATGCCCCAAAATCCCAAACTTCTGCCCCAGAATCGCATCATTATGACCCAAAATCCTGAAGTTTTTGGCCCAAAATCCCAAAATTCTGCCCCAAAATCAGCACATTTTGACCCCAAATCTCATCTTTATGACCGAAATCCCAAAGTTCTGCCCCAAAATCCCTAAGTTTGGCCCCAAATCAGCACATTTTGACCCCAAAATCCCAAAGTTCTGCCCCAAAATCAGCACATTTTGACCCAAAATCTCTTCTTTATGCCCCAAAATCCCAAATTTCTCTCCCAAAATCCCGAAGTTCTGCTCCAAAATCCCAAAGTTCTGCCCCAAAATCAGCAAGTTTTGACCCCAAATCTCATCTTTATGACCCAAATCCCAAAGTTCTGCTCCAAAATCTCTTCATTATGACCCAAAATCCCAAAGTTCTGTCCCAAAATCCCAAAGTTCTGCCCCTGAATCAGCACATTTTGCCCCAAAATCCCAAACCTCTGTCCCCAAAATCGCATCATTATGACCGAAATCCCAAAGTTTTTGGCCCAAAATCCCAAAGTTCTGCCCAAAATCAGCACATTTTGCCCCAAAATCCCAAACTTCTGTCCCAAAATCCCGAAGTTCTTCCCCCAAATCAGCACATTTTGATCCCAAATCTCATCTTTATGACCGAAATCCCAAAGTTCTGCCCCAAAATCCCTAAGTTCTGCCCCAAAATCACCACATTTTGACCCAAAATCTCTTCTTTATGACCCAAAATCCCAAACTTCTGTCCCAAAATCCCAAAGTTATGCCCCAAAATCCCGACGTTGTGCCCCAAAATCCCAAAGTTCTGCCCCAAAATCCCAAAGTTTGGCCCCAAAATCCCAAACTTCTGCCCCCAAATCAACACATTTTGACCCCAAAACCCCAAAGTTCTGTTCCAAAATCCCAAACTTCTGCCCCAAAATCAGCACATTTTGACCCCAAATCTCATCTTTATGACCGAAATCCCAAAGTTCTGCCCCAAAATCCCTAAGTTTGGCCCCAAATCAGCACATTTTGACCCCAAAATCCCAAAGTTCTGCCCCAAATCTGCACATTTTGACCTCAAATCTCATCTTTATGACTGAAATCCCAAAGTTCTGCCCCAAAATCCCAAAGTTCTGCCCCCAAATCAGCACATTTTGACCCCAAATCCCAAAAGTTCTGCCCCAAAATCACCACATTTTGACCCAAAATCTCTTCTTTATGACCCAAAATCCTAAAGTTCTGCCCCAAAATCTCTTCTTTATGCCCCAAAATCCTAAAGTTCTGCTCCAAAATCCCAAAGTTCTGCCCCAGAATCCCAAAGTTCTGCCCCAAAATCAGCAAGTTTTGACCCCAAATCTCATCTTTATGACTGAAATCCCAAAGTTCTGCCCCCAAATCCCTAAGTTTGGCCCCAAATCAGCGCATTTTGACCCCAAAATCCCAAAGTTCTGCCCCCAAATCAGCACATTTTGACCCCAAATCCCAAAAGTTCTGCCCCAAAATCACCACATTTTGACCCAAAATCTCTTCTTTATGACCCAAAATCCTAAAGTTCTGCCCCAAAATCTCTTCTTTATGCCCCAAAATCCTAAAGTTCTGCTCCAAAATCCCAAAGTTCTGCCCCAGAATCCCAAAGTTCTGCCCCAAAATCAGCAAGTTTTGACCCCAAATCTCATCTTTATGACTGAAATCCCAAAGTTCTGCCCCCAAATCCCTAAGTTTGGCCCCAAATCAGCACATTTTGACCCCAAATCCCAAAAGTTCTGACCCCAAATCAGCACATTTTGACCCAAAATCTTTTATGACCCAAAATCCCAAACTTCTCTCCCAAAATCCCAAACTTCTGCCCCAAAATCCCAAACTTCTGCCCCAAATCAGCAAGTTTTGACCCCAAATCTCATCTTTATGCCCCCAAAATCGCCCCTTTTCACCCCAAAATCATTCGTCCCTCCCCATGTCCCCCTCCACAAAACCCCCCTCGAAAAATCCCCAAATCCACCCAAACCACCCCAAAATCTCTCCCAGATCCCAAAAAATCCCAACTATTCCCCCCCCCCAATTAAAAATACTCCACCCCATAGACCCCAACTCACCCCGCAGACCCCAAATCCCACCCCATAGACCCCAAATCCCCCCCCCAGACCCCAACTCACCCCACAGACCCCAAATCTCACCCCACAGACCCCAAATCCCACCCCATAGACCCCAAATCCCCCCCCAGACCCCAAATCCCACCCCACAGACCCCAAATCCCCCCCCAGACCCCAAATCTCACCCCACAGACCCCAAATCCCACCCCATAGACCCCAAATCCCCCCCCAGACCCCAACTCACCCCACAGACCCCAGATCCCACCTCATAGACCCCAAATCCCCCCCCCAGACCCCAACTCACCCCATAGACCCCAAATCCCCCCCCAGACCCCAACTCACCCCACAAACCCCAAATCCCACCTCATAGACCCCAAATCCCCCCCCCCAGACCCCAACTCACCCCATAGACCCCAAATCCCCCCCCAGACCCCAACTCACCCCACAGACCCCAAATCCCACCCCACAGACCCCAAATCCCCCCCCAGACCCCAACTCACCCCACAGACCCCAAATCCCACCCCACAGACCCCAAATCCCCCCCCAGACCCCAACTCACCCCACAGACCCCAAATCCCACCCCATAGACCCCAAATCCCCCCTCCAGACCCCAACTCACCCCACAGACCCCAAATCTCACCCCATAGACCCCAAATCCCACCCCATAGACCCCAAATCCCCCCCCCAGACCCCAACTCACCCCACAAACCCCAAATCCCACCTCATAGACCCCCCCAGCCCCCCCAAATCCCCTCCCCAGACCCCAACTCACCCCACAGACCCCAAATCTCACCCCACAGACCCCAAATCCCCCCCCCAGACCCCAACTCACCCCACAAACCCTAAATCCCGCCTCATAGACCCCCCCAGCCCCCCAAATCCCCCCCCAGACCCCAACTCACCCCATAGACCCTAAATCCCCCCCCCCAGACCCCAACTCACCCCACAGACCCCAATTCCCCCCCCACAGACCCCGACTCACCCCACAGACCCCACATCCCCCCCCCCAGACCCCAACTCCCAAAAAGTGCATTTTTCACCCCAAAATGTGCCCCCCCCCCCCCCCCCCAAAAGCTGGATACGGAGGTTCAGGCTTTGCTGAGACGTTACCATGGGGAGGGGGCGACCCCCCCTGCCCCCCCCGAACCCCGAATGGTGGATGGGGCCGAAGCCCCCCAAAATGCAGCAGCAGCTCCCCCCCCCCCGCCAGGAGACCCCGAAGGGGCTGAGAGGAGGGGTGAGGTTTTTTTTTTGGGGGGGGGGGGGGTGGGATTTGGGGGGGCTGGGGGGGTCTATGGGGTGGGATTTGGGGTCTGGGGGGTGAGTTGGGGTCTGGGGGGGGGATTTGGGGTCTATGGGGTGGGATTTGGGGTCTGTGGGGTGAGTTGGGGTCTGGAGGGGGGATCTGGGGTCTATGGGGTGGGATTTGGGGTCTGTGGGGTGAGTTGGGGTCTGGGGGGGGGATTTGGGGTCTATGGGGTGGGATTTGGGGTCTGTGGGGTGAGTTGGGGTCTGGGGGGGGGATTTGGGGTCTATGGGGTGGGATTTGGGGTCTGTGGGGTGAGTTGGGGTCTGGGGGGGGGATTTGGGGTCTATGGGGTGGGATTTGGGGTCTCTGAGGGGGGCTGGGGTCTCTGGGGGGGGATTTGGGGGGGCTGGGAGGTCTATGAGGTGGGATTTGGGGTTTGTGGGGTGAGTTGGGGTCTGGGGGGGGTCTATGGGGTCTATGGGGTGGGATTTGGGGTCTGTGGGGGGGCCTGGGGGGGTCTATGGGGTGGGATTTGGGGTTTGTGGGGTGAGTTGGGGTCTGGGGGGGGTCTATGGGGTCTATGGGGTGGGATTTGGGGTCTGTGGGGGGGGCTGGGGGGGTCTATGGGGTGGGATTTGGGGTTTGTGGGGTGAGTTGGAGTCTGGGGGTGGGATTTGGGGGGGCTGGGGTCTATGGGGTGGGATGTGGGGGGCTGGGGGGGTCTCTGGGGTGGGATTTGGGGTCTGGGGGGTGAATTGGGGTCTGTGGGGTGGGATTTGGGGGGGCTGGGGTCTATGGGGTGGGATGTGGGGGGCTGGGGGGGTCTCTGGGGTGGGATTTGAGGTCTGTGGGGTGAATTGGGGTCTGTGGGGTGGGATTTGGGGGGGCTGGGGTCTATGGGGTGGGATGTGGGGGGCTGGGGGGGTCTATGGGGTGGGATTTGGGGTCTGTGGGGTGAATTGGGGTCTGTGGGGTGGGATTTGGGGGGGCTGGGGTCTATGGGGTGGGATGTGGGGGCTGGGGGGGTCTATGGGGTGGGATTTGGGGTCTGTGGGGTGAATTGGGGTCTGTGGGGTGGGATTTGGGGGGGCTGGGGTCTATGGCGTGGGATGTGGGGGCTGGGGGGGTCTATGGGGTGGGATTTGGGGTCTGTGGGGGGGGCTGGAGGAGTCAATGGGGTGGGATTTGTGGTCTATGGGGTGAATTGGGGTCTGTGGGGTGGGATTTGGGGGGGTTGGGGGGGTCTATGGGGTGGGATTTGGGGTCTATGGGGTGAATTGGGAGCTATGAGGTGGGATTTGGGGGGTCTGTGGGGCACTGTGGGTGCTATGGGTGCTATGGGGTTCTGTGGGGTGCTATGGGGCTCTATGGGGCTCTGTGGGGTGCTATGGGGCTCTGTGGGTGCGATGGGGCTCTATGGGGTGCTATGGGGCTCTATGGGTTCATTGGGGCTCTATGGGGCTCTATGGGTGCTATGGGGCGCTGTGGGTTGCTGTGGGGCTCTATGGGTCTCTATAGGTGCTATGGGGCTCTGTGGGTTGCTGTGGGGCTCTATGGGGCTCTGTGGGGTGCTGTGGGGTTCTGTGGGGCACTATGGGGCTCTATAGGACTCTGTGGGGTGCTATGGGGCTCTATGGGTGCTATGGGGCACTATGGAGCTCTGTGAGGTGCTATGGGGCACTATGGGTGCTATGGGGCTCTATGGAGCTCTATGGGTACTATGGGGCTCTATGGGGCTCTGTGGGTCACTATGGGGCGCTATGGGTGCTATGGGGCTCTATGGGTGCTATGGGGCTCTATGGGGCTCTGTGGGGTGCTGTGGGGCTCTGTGGGGCACTATGGGGCTCTATGGGTGCTATGGGGCACTATGGAGCTCTGTGAGGTGCTATGGGGCACTATGGAGCTCTATGGGTACTATGGGGCTCTATGGGGCTCTGTGGGTCACTATGGGGCGCTATGGGTGCTATGGGGCTCTATGGGTGCTATGGGGCTCTATGGGGCTCTGTGGGGTGCTGTGGGGCTCTGTGGGGCGCTATGGGGCTCTATGGGTGCTATGGGGCACTATGGAGCTCTATGGGTGCTATGGGGCTCTATGGAGCTCTATGGGTACTATGGGGCTCTATGGGGCTCTGTGGGTCACTATGGGGCGCTATGGGTGCTATGGGGCTCTATGGGTGCTATGGGGCTCTATGGGGCTCTGTGGGGTGCTGTGGGGCGCTGTGGGGCACTATGGGGCTCTATGGGTGCTATGGGGCACTATGGAGCTCTGTGAGGTGCTATGGGGCACTATGGGTGCTATGGGGCTCTATGGGGCTCTATGGGTACTATGGGGCTCTATGGGGCGCTGTGGGTCACTATGGGGCGCTATAGGTGCTATGGGGCTCTGTGGGTGCTATGGGGCTCTGTGGGGCACTATGGGGCTCTATGGGTGCTATGGGGCACTATGGAGCTCTGTGAGGTGCTATGGGGCACTATGGGTGCTATGGGGCTCTATGGGGCTCTATGGGTACTATGGGGCTCTATGGGGCGCTGTGGGTCACTATGGGGCGCTATGGGTGCTATGGGGCTCTATGGGTGCTATGGGGCTCTATGGGGTGCTGTGGGGCTCTGTGGGGCACTATGGGGCTCTATGGGTGCTATGGGGCTCTATGGGGTGCTGTGGGGCTCTGTGGGGCACTATGGGGCTCTATGGGTGCTATGGGGCACTATGGAGCTCTGTGAGGTGCTATGGGGCACTATGGGTGCTATGGGGCTCTATGGGGCTCTATGGGTACTATGGGGCTCTATGGGGCGCTGTGGGTCACTATGGGGCGCTATGGGTGCTATGGGGCTCTGTGGGTGCTATGGGGCTCTATGGGTGCTATGGGGCACTATGGAGCTCTGTGAGGTGCTATGGGGCACTATGGGTGCTATGGGGCTCTATGGGGCGCTATGGGTACTATGGGGCTCTATGGGGCGCTGTGGGTCACTATGGGGCGTTATGGGTGCTATGGGGCTCTGTGGGTGCTATGGGGCTCTATGGGTGCTATGGGGCTCTATGGGTGCTACGGGGCTCTATGAGGTGCCCTGGGGCTCTATGGGGCTCTATGGGTGCTATGGGGCGCTATGGGTGCTATGGGGCTTTATGGGGCGCTGTGGGTCACTATGGGGCGCTATGGGTGCTATGGGGCTCTATGGGTGCAATGGGGCTCTCTGGGTGCTATGGGTCGCTATGGGGCACTTTGGGTCTCTATGGGTGCTATGGGGCTCTATGGGTTCTATGGGGCTCTGTGGGTGCTATGGGGCGCTGTGGGTCGCTATGGGTCTCTGTGGGTCGCTATGGGGCTGGGGTGGGATCGGATCCTTTCCCCCCATCCCCACCCCCATGACTCCCCTCCCTCTTTTTTTCTCTCTTCTCCATTCAGACCCCTGGGCCCCCCCTCCCCTCCCCCCACCCCCCATGGCTCCGCCCCTTCCGGCCACGCCCCTCCTGGCCACGCCCCTTCCGGCCACGCCCCCTCTGTCCCTTTTAGGGGCGGGGGGAGGGGGAGGCGAGGAGGGGGAGGTGCGGCTGCGCCCCCTGCTGGCCTTCGCCCCCGCTGCAGTCGCCCGATTGCTGGAGGGTTTGGGGGGGGCCCAGCGGAGGGCGCACGAGGTGGGGGCCAGGCTGGCGGCCAGAGGTGGGTATTTGGGGGGGGGGGGGGGGGGGATGGGACAGGGGGGGAGTCTGGAGGGTCTTAAATGGGGCTGGGGGAGATGGGGGGGGGGGTCCAGTCTGTGTGGGGTGATGGGGTTCTATGGGTTGACCTGGCTGACATTTCTGCAGTCATTTCCTATGGGTAGACCTGGCTGACATTTCTGTGTATTGATTCCCTATGGGTTGACCTGGCCAACACTTCCATATAATGATTCCCTATGGGTTGACCTGGCTGATGTTTGCATGTAATGATTCCCAATGGGTTGACCTGGCCAACATCTTCACATAATGATTTCCTATGGGTTGACCTGGCCAACATTTCTGTGTATTGATTCCCTATGGGTTGACCTGGCCGACATCTCCATGTAATGATTCTCTATGGGTTGACCTGGCCGACATTTCTGTGCAATGATTCCCTATGGGTTGACGTGGTTGACATTTCTGTGCAATGATTCCCTATGGGTTGACCTGGCCGACATTTGTGTGTGTTGATTCCCTATGGGTTGACCTGGCCAACATCTACATAATGATTTCCTATGGGTTGACCTGGCCAACATCTACATAATGATTCCCTATGGGTTGACTTGGCCGACATTTTCATGTAATGATTCCATATGGGTTGACCTGGCCGACATTTCTGTGCATTGATTCCCTGTGGGTTGACCTGGCCGACATCTCTGCAACGAGTCCCTGTGGGTTGACCTGGCCAACATCTCTGCAATGATTCCCTATGGGTTGACCTGGCCAACATCTCTGCAGAGATTCCCTATGGGTTGACTTGGCTGACATTTCCATGTAATGATTCCCTATGGATCGCCTTGGCCAACATCTGTGCAATAATTTCCTATGTGTTGACCTGGCCAACATCCCCATGTAGTGATTCCCTATGGGTTGACGTGGCCAATATCTTCGTGTAATGATTCCCTATGGGTTGACCTGGCCAACATCTCCATGTAATGATTCCCTATGGGTTGACCTGGCCAAGATTTCCGTGTAATGATTTCCTATGGGTTGACCTGGCTGACATCTACATAATGATTCCCTATGGGTTGACCTGGCCGACATTCCCATATAATGATTCCTTATGGGTTGACCTGGCTGACGTTTCCATGTAATGATTCCCTATGGGTTGACTTTGGGATGAATGTTGGGGTTGACATTGGGGTCAACGTTTGGATTAATATTGGGGTCGACATTGGGGTGAACATTGGGGTTGACTTTGGGGTCATCGTTGGGGTTGACTTTGGGGTGAATGTTGGGATTAACATTGAGGTGACTGGGGTCAACACTGGGATTCACACTGGGGTCGACACTGGGGTGATATTGGGGTCGACACTGGGGTTCACATTGGGTTCGACATTGGGGTTGACTTTGGGGTCAGCATTGAGGTTGACTTTGGGGTTGACATTGGGGTTGATTTTGGAGTCGACTTTGGGGTTAACATTGGGGTCGACATTGGGGTTAAGATTGGGGTTGACATTGGGGTGAACATTGGGGTTGATTTTGGGGTTGAATTTGGGGTCAACGTTGGGGTTAACATTGGGGTTGACTTTGGGGTCAACGTTGGGGTTGACTTTGCGGTGAATGTTGGGTTCAACATTGGGGTGACATTGGGGTCAACGTTGGGATTCACATTGGGGTTGACACTGGGGTTGACATTGGGGTCAGTGTCGGGGTTAAGATTGGGGTCGACATTGGGGTGAACATTGGGGTTGATTTTGGGGTTGAATTTGGGGTCAACGTTGGGGTTAACATTGGGGTTGACTTTGGGGTCAACGTTGGGGTTGACTTTGCGGTGAATGTTGGGTTCAACATTGGGGTGACTTTGGGGTCAACGTTGGGATTCACATTGGGGTTGACACTGGGGTTGACATTGGGGTCAGTGTCGGGGTTAAGATTGGGGTGGACATTGGGGTGAACATTGGGGTTGACTTTGGGGTCGACGTTGGGGTTGACTTTGGGGCAAATGTTGGGTTTAACATTGAGGTGACATTGGGGTCAACATTGGGATCCACATTGGGGTTGACTTTGGGGTGACATTGGGGTTGACACTGGGGTTCACATTGGGTTCACATTGGGTTCGACGTTGGGGTTGACTTTGGGGTCAACATTGGGGTTAAGATTGGGGTTGATGTTGGGGTGAACATTGGGGTTCATTTTGGGGTTGACTTTGGGGTCGACGTTGGGGTTGACTTTGGGGTTGACATTGGGTTGAACATTGGGGTTGACTTTGGGGTCGACGTTGGGGTTGACTTTGGGGCAAATGTTGGGTTTAACATTGAGGTGACATTGGGGTCAACATTGGGATCCACATTGGGGTTGACTTTGGGGTGACATTGGGGTTGACACTGGGGTTCACATTGGGTTCACATTGGGTTCGACATTGGGGTTGACTTTGGGGTCAACATTGGGGTTAAGATTGGGGTTGATGTTGGGGTGAACATTGGGGTTCATTTTGGGGTTGACTTTGGGGTCGACGTTGGGGTTGACTTTGGGGTTGACATTGGGTTGAACATTGGGGTTGACTTTGGGGTCGACGGGGTTGACTTTGGGGTGAACGTTGGGGTTAAGATTGAGGTGACATTGGGGTCAACATTGGGATCCACATTGGGGTTGACTTTGGGGTGACATTGGGGTTGACACTGGGGTTCACATTGGGTTCGACATTGGGTTTGACGTTGGGGTTGACATCGGGGTTGACTTTGGGGTCAACATTGGGGTTAAGATTGGGGTTGACGTTGGGGTGAACATTGGGCTTCATTTTGGGGTTGACTTTGGGATTAAGATTGGGGTAGACATTGGGGTGAACATTGGGGTTGACTTTGGGATCTACGTTGGGATCCACATTGGGGTTGACGTTGGGGTTGACTTTGGGGTTAAGATTGGGGTTGACATTGGGGTCAACATTGGGGTTAACTTTGGGATTCACATTGGGGTTGACTTTGGGGTCGACATTGGGGTCAACATTGGGGTTGACTTTGGGGTGAATGTTGGGGTTGATTTTGGGGTCGTCGTTGGGGTTGACTTTGGGGTGAACGTTGGGGTTAAGATTGAGGTGACATTGGGATCAACATTGAGATCGACGTTGGGGTTGACTTTGGGGTTGGATTTGGGATGAGATCGGGGTCGAGGTTTGGGGTGAACATTGGGGTTGACTTTGGGGTGGTTGTGTCCCACCCCATAGCGGAGCTGGGGGAGGCGGGCCGCGCGTTGCTGCGGGAGCTGCTGAGGGAGCACCGCCGGCTGCACGAGGTGGTGCTGCAGCTGCACGACAAACACCACCGCGTCTCCATGGAGGTAAGGGGGGAGGCTGAGCATCCAAGGGTCGCCCCCTGTTCACCCCCCAACTCCTGGGGGGGTCGGGTGGGATGTGGTGAGGGGGGGAAGGTTGAGGAGTCCTACTGGGTTGACCTGGCCAACGTTTCCATGTAATGATTCCCTATGGGTTGACCTGGCTGACATCTCTGCAATGATTTCCTATGGGTTGACCTGGCCAAGATTTCCATGTAGTGATTCTCTATGGGTTGACCTGGCTGACATCTCCATGTAATGATTCCCTATGGGTTGACCTGGCCGAAATTTTCACATAATGATTCCCTGTGGGTTGACCCGGCCAACATCTGTGTAATGATTTCCTGTGGGTTGACCTGGCCAACATCTGTGTAATGATTTCCTATGGGTTGACCTGGTCAACATCTGTGCAGTGATTCCCTATGGGTTGACCTGGCGAACATTCCCATGTAATGATTCCCTATGGGTTGACCTGGCCAATATTTCTGCAATGCTTCCCTGTGGGTTGACGTGGCCAACATCTTCATGTAATGATTCTCTACGGGTTGATCTGGCCAACATTTGTGCAATGATTCCCTATGGGTTGACCTGGCGAACATTCCCATGTAGTGAGTCCCTGTGGGTTGACCTGGCCGAAATCTCCATATAGTGATTCCCTAAGGGTTGACCTGGCCAACATTCCCATGTAGTGAGTCCTTATGGGTTGACCTGGCCAACAGGTCCATGTAACGATTCCCTATGGGTTGACCTGGCCAATATCTCCATTGGTTCAATGATTCCCTATGGGTTGACTTGGCAAACATTCCCATGTAATGATTCCCTACGGGTTGACCTGGCTGAAATCTTCACATAATGATTTCCTATGGGTTGACCTGGCCAACATTTCTCCATGTAATGATTCCCTATGGGTTGACCTGGCCAACATTTCCATGTAATGATTCCCTATGGGTTGACCTGGCCAACATTTCCATGTAATGATTTCCTATGGTTTGACCTGGCTGATATCTTTGTGTAATGATTCCCTATGGGTTGACCTGGCCGAAATCTTCACATAATGATTCCCTATGGGTTGACCTGGCCAACAGCACCTCGAGGTGACATCAACGTTATCCCTATGGGGCACCCCACAAGTTGTCCCCACATTCTGACCCCACATTTAGCCCTATGGGGCACCCCACAAGTTGTCCCAGTCTTCTGACCCCACATTTACCCCTATGGGGCACCCCACAAGTTGTCCCAGCCTTCTGACCCCACATTTACTCCTATGGGGTACCCCACAAGTTGTCCCAGTCTTCTGACCCCACATTTACCCCTATGGGGCACCCCACAAGTTGTCCCCGCATTCTGACCCCACATTTAGCCCTATGGGGCACCCCACAAGTTGTCCCCACAGTGTGACCCCACATTTACCCTATGGGGCACCCCACAAGTTGTCCCTGCCTTCTGACCCCACATTTACCCCTGTGGGGCACCCCACAAGTTGTCCCAGCCTTCTGACCCCACATTTACCCCTATGGGACACCCCACAAGTTATCCCCACATTCTGACCCCACATTTACCCCTATGGGGCACCCCACAAGTTGTCCCTGCCTTCTGACCCCACATTTACCCCTATGGGGCACCCCACAAGTTGTCCCTGCCTTCTGACCCCACATTTACCCCTATGGGGCACCCACGAGTTGTTCCCGCATTCTGACCCCACATTTACCCCTATGGGGCACCCCACAAGTTGTCCCCACAGTGTGACCCCACATTTACCCCTATGGGGCACCCCACAAGTTGTCCCTGCCTTCTGACCCCACATTTAGCCCTATGGGGCACCCCACAAGTTGTCCCTGCCTTCTGACCCCACATTTACCCCTATGGGGCACCCACGAGTTGTTCCTGCATTCTGACCCCACATTTACCCCTATGGGGCACCCCACAAGTCGTCCCAGCCTTCAGACCCCACATTTACCCCTATGGGGCACCCACGAGTTGTTCCCGCATTCTGACCCCACATTTATCCCTATGGGGCACCCCACAAGTTGTCCCCACGTTCTGACCCCCCGTTGCTGCCCCCCAGCTGGCCGAGCTGCAGGACAAAGCCACGTCGGCTGAGACGAAGGTGTTGGAGATGGAGACCACGGTGGAAGGGCTGCAGTGGGACAGCTCCAAACTACGGAAGAGGGAAGGGCGCCTGGACCGGCACCTGGCCGAGGCGTTGGAACAGGTGAGGTCACGTGACCCTATCATGTGACACCACCACGTGACCTCATCACGTGACTTCCGTGTTCCCCAACCCCGCCCACCCCCCAACCCCATCCCCCCACCTGCGAGGATCTTCCTGGTGTTGGACCCCCATGTGACCCCAATCACGTGACCCCAATCACGTGACCCCACCACGTGACCCCCATCACGTGACACCACCACGTAATCCCATCACGTGACCCCACCCCCCTCCGTCCCAGGGACCCTTGGTGTCCCCAGCCCCCCCCCAGTGTTGGACCCAATGTGACCCCAATCACGTGACCCATCACGTGACACCAATCATGTGACATCACCATGTGACCCCGTCATGTGACCCCATCATGTGACCCCGTGTTCCCCAACCCCCCCCAACCTCCCACCCTACAACCCCACCCAGCACCTGCGAGGACCTTCCTGGTGTTGGACCCCATGTGACCCCAGTCACGTGACCCCCCCCCCCAAATCACGTGACCCCCCAATCACGTGACTTCATGACCCCCAGCTCCTCCCCTCCTCCACACCCCCTGCAGGGACCCTCAGTGCCCCCATAACGACCCTATATGACCCCATAACGACCCTATCTGACCCCATAACGCCCCCATAACGCCCCATAACGACCTATATGACCCCATAATGCCCCCATAACGACCCCATAACGACCCTATACGACCCCATAATGCCCCCATAACGACCCTATATGACCCCATAACGCCCCCACAACGCCCCCACAACGCCCCCATAACGACCCCATAATGGCCCCATAACGACCTCATAGCAACCCCATAACGACCCCATAACGACCCCATAACGGCCCTATATGACCCTATATGACCCCATATCGACCCTATATGACCCCATAACGACTCTATATGACCCCATAATACCCCCATAACGGCCCCATAACGACCCCATATGACCCCATAACGACCCCATAATGACCCCATAATGACCCCATATGACCCCATAACGGCCCCATAACGACCCCATAACGACTCTATGTGACCCCATAATGCCCCCATAACGACCCCATAATGCCCCCATAATGACCCTGTAACGACCCCATATGACCCCATAATGACCCTATAACGACCCCATAACGACCCTATATGACCCCATAACGCCCCTGTAACGACCCATAACGACCCCATAACGACTCCATAGCGACCCTATAACGACCCCATAATGCCCCTATAATGACCCCATAACGACCCTATATGACCCCATAATGACCCTATAACGACCCCATAACGACCCTATATGACCCCATAACGCCCCTGTAACGACCCATAACGACCCCATAACGACCCCATAACGACCCTATGTGACCCCATAATGCCCCCATAACGACCCCATAATGCCCCCATAGTGACCCTGTAACGACCCCATATGACCCCATAACGACCCTATATGACCCCATAATGACCCCATAACGACCCTATATGACCCTATAACGCCCCTGTAACGACCCATAACGACCCCATAACGACCCTATATGACCCCATAACGACCCCATAACGACCCTATATGACCCCATAACGACCTTATAACGTCCCAGTATGACCCCGTAATGACCCTATAACGACCCCATAACGCCCCCATAACGACCCTATATGACCCCATAACGACCCTATAAATTCCCGCAGCTGACTTCGGGTTCCTACGGCTCCGGCAGCTCCGGGGGATTCCAGGGGGGTCAGATCACCCTGAGCATGCAGAAGGTCAGCGGGATTTATGGGATTTGGGGGGGGATTTATGGGATTTCGGGGATATCTATGGGATTCGGGGGGAAATTCAATGGGATTTGGGGGAATTTCATGGGATTTGGGGGAGATGTATGGGATTTGGGGGGATTTATGGGGAGATCTGTGAGGCTTGGGGGGGATTTATGGGATGTGGGGGGACATTTATGGGATTTGGGGCGCCTTTATGGGATTTCCGGGATATCTATGGGATTCGGGGGGAAATTCAATGGGATTTGGGGGAATTTAATGGGATTTGGGGGAGATGTATGGGATTTGGGGGGATTTATGGGGAGATCTGTGGGGCTTGGGGGGATTTATGGGATTTTGGGGGGGATTTATGGGATTTGGGGGCATTTATGGGGACATTAATAGGATTTGGGGCGCATTTATGGGATTTCTGGGATATCTATAAGATTTGGGGGGAAATTCAATGGGATTTGGGGGGATTTAATGGGATTTGGGGGGAAATTTAATGGGATTTGGGGGCATTTAATGGGATTTTGGGGAAATTATGGGATTTGGGGGCATTTATGGGGACATTAATAGGATTTGGGGCGCATTTATAGGATTTCTGGGATATCTATGGGATTTGGGGGGAAATTCAATGGGATTTGGGGGAATTTAATGGGATTTGGGGGAGGTGTATGGGATTTGAGGGGATTTAATGGGATTTGGGGGAAATTCGGTTGGATTTGGGGGAAATTTGGTTGGATTTGGGGGAATTTATGGGATTTGAGGGGATTTATGGGAAGATTTATGGGATTTGGGGGGCATTTACAGGATTTGGGTGGGGATTTATGGGATTTCCGGGATAGTTATGGGATTTTGGGGGAAATTCAATGGGATTTGGTGGAATTTAATGGGATTTGGGGGAGATGTATGGGATTTGGGGGGATTTATGGGGAGATCTGTGTGGCTTGGGGGGATTTATGGGATTTGGGGGGATTTATGGGGACATTTATGGGATTTGGGCGGGGATTTATGGGATTTGGGGGGATTTATGGGGACATTTATGGGATTTGGGCGGGGATTTATGGGATTTCCGTGAGATTTATGGGATATGGGGGGAAATCACTGGGATTTGGGACCTGTTCAATGGGATTTGGGGGGAATTCAGTGGGATTTGGGGGAATTCAATGGGATATGGGGGGAATTCAATGGGATTTCGTGGTCCTGGATGGGATTTGGGAGGAATTCAATGGGATTTTGGGGGAATTCAATGGGATTTTGGGGGTATTCAGTGGGATTTGATGGAAATTCAGTGGGATATGGGGAGAGATTAATGGGATTTGGGAGCTCTTCAATGGGATTTGGGGGAGATTTATGGGATTTGGGGGGAATTCAATGGGATTTGATGAAAATTCAATGGGATTCGGGGGGGATTCAATGGGATTTGGGGGAATTCAGTGGGATTTTGGGGGAATTCAATGGGATTTTGTGGTCCTGGATGGGATTTTGGGGGAGATTTATGGGATTTGGGGGGAATTCAATGGGATTTTGGGGGAGATTTATGGGATTTGGGGGGATTCAATGGGATCTAGGGGAATTTAATGGGATTTAGGGGTGATTTATGGGATTTTGGGGGCATTTAATGGGATTTTGGGGGAGATTTATGGGATTTGGAGGGAATTCAATGGGATTTCGTGGTCCTGGATGGGATTTTGGGGGAATTCAATGGGATTTGATGGAAATTCAGTGGGATTTGGGGGAAATTAATGGGATTTGGCACCTCTCCAATGGGATTTGAGGCCAGTTTTGGGGGATTTGGGCCCACATGGGGGTTCTGGGGGGCGGGGAGACGGGGGAGGACACCCCAAAAATGGAGCCCCCCCCCCCCCCAATTTGTCCCCCAGTTTGAGATGCTGAACGCGGAGCTGGAGGGGAACCAGGAGTTGGCCAACAGCCGGATGGCAGAGCTGGAGAAACTGCAGCAGGAATTGCAGCAGGCGGTCAGGGGGCACGAGAGGCTGAAGGTGGGGGGGGGATTTGGGGAGGGGGGGGTCGTGGGGGGGGCTATGGGGGGTTGGGGGGGGCAGGGGGAGCATGAGAAGCTGAAGGTGGGGGGCTATGGGGAGTAATGGGGATTTGGGGGGTGATGGGGGGCACGAGAGGCTGAAGGTGGGGGGGCATTTGGGGGGGGGATGTGGGGGGGGATGTGGGGGGTGGGGGGAGCATGAGAGGCTGGAGGTGGGGGGCTATGGGGAGTAATGGGGGGAATTTGGGGGGTGATGGGGGGCACGAGAGGCTGAAGGTGGGAGGGGATTTGGGGGGGGGTCATGGGGGGGGATATGGGGGGTTGGGGAGGGCAGGGGGAGCATGAGAAGCTGAAGGTGGGGGCCTATGAGGGGCTATGGGGGGTAAGGGGGGGGATGGGGGGGGATGGGGGGCACGAGAGGCTGAAGGTGGGGGGGGATTTGGGGGTGTGGGGAGGTCGTGGGGGGGGGATATGCGGGGTTGGGGGGGGCAGGGGGAGCATGGGAAGCTGAGGGTGGGGGGCTATGGGGAGGTAAGGGGCGGATGGGGGGCACGAGAGGCTGAAGGTGGGGGGGGATTTAGGGGGGGGTCGTGGGGGGAGGATATGGGGGGTTGGGGGGGGCAGGGGGAGCATGAGAAGCTGAAGGTGGGGGGCTATGGGGGTTGTGGGGGTCTATGGGGGGGATGTGGGGAATTGGGGGAGCATAAGAGGGTGATGGTGGGGGGCTGTGGGGCTGGGGGGGTGGGAATGGGGGTGGGGGGGGCATGAGAGGCTGAAGGTGGGGGGATACTGGGGGCTATGGGGGGACCCCATAGAGCCCTCCAAAGTTTCTGACCCCATAGAGACCCCATAGAGATCCGTAGTGACCCCATAGAGACCCATAGAGACCCTATATGGACCCCATAAATACCGCTCAAGGACCCCACAGAGACCCATAGAGACCCCATAGACCCCATAGACCCCGCAGAGACCCATAGAGACCCCATAGAACCCATAGAGATCCGTAGAGATCCCATAGGCCCCATAGACCCCACAGAGACCCATAGAGACCCCATAGAACCCATAGAGACCCGTAGAGACCCCATAGGCCCCATAGACCCCACAGAGACCCATAGAGACCCCATAGAGACCTATAGAGACCCCATAGACCCCATAGACCCCATAGAGACCCATAGAGAGACATAGAAATCCGTAGAGACCCCATAGAGCCCTCAAAATCTTCAGACCCCATAGAGACTCCATTGCGACCCATAGAGACCCCATAGGGACCCCAAAATCCTCAGACCCCATAGGGATCCCATAGAGACCCCATAGAGCCCTCAAAACCATCAGACCCCATAGAGACCCCATAGGAACCCAATAGAGATCCATAGAGACTCCATAGTGCCCCATAGAACCCCATAGAACCAACAAAGACCCCATAGAGACCCATAGAATCCCATAGGGACCCATAGAGACCCCATAGAGACCCCATAGAACCCCACAGAAACCTATAGAAACCCTATAGAGCTTAATAGAGCTCCATAGGGACACACAGAGATCCCATAAAGACTCACAGAGGCTGCTATGGGGTCACTATGGGGCTGAAATATGGTCACTATGGGGCCGATATGGGGTCACTATACGGATGCTATGGGGTTTTCATGGGGTCACTGTGGGGTTGCCATGGGGATATTATGGGGTTTCCGCGGGGACATTGTGAGGATGCTATGGGGTTCCCATGGGGGCACTATGGGGCCGATATGGGGTCACTGTGGGGGCACTTTGGGGTCGCTATGGGGATGCTATGGGGTCACTATGGGGCTGGTATGGGGTTACTATACGGATGCTCTATAGGGTCTCCATAGGTTTCTACAGGATTGTTTGGGGTCTCTGTGGGTTCTCTATGGGGTCTCTATGGGGTCTGAAGGTTTTGAGGGCTCTGTGGGGTCTCTATGGGGTGTCTATGGGGTCTGAAGGTTTTGAGCGCTCTGTGGGGTCTCCATGGGGTCTCTATGGGGTCTGAAGGTTTTGAGGGCTCTGTGGGGCCTCTATGGGGCTCTATCAGGCTCTATAGGGTCTCTATAGGTTTCTATGGGGTTCTTTGGGGTCTCTGTGTGGTCTCTATGGAGTCAGAAGGTTTTGGTGTCCCTATGGGGTCTCTATAGGGTCCTTATGGGGTCTGAAGGTTTTGAGAGCTCTATGGGGTCTCTATGGGGCTCTATCAGGCTCTGTAGGGTCTCTATAGGTTTCTGCGGGGTTCTTTGGGGTGTCTATGGGATCTCTATGTAATCAGAAGGTTTTGGGGTCCCCATGGGGTCTCTGCGGGGTGTCTATGGGGCTCTATGGGTCACTATGGGGTCTCCATGGGGTCTGAAGGTTTTGAGAGCTCTATGGGGTCTCTATGGGGCTCTCTCAGGCTCTGTAGGGTCTTTATAGGTTTCTACGGGGTTCTTTGGGGTGTCTATGGGATCTGTATGTAATCAGAAGGTTTTGGGGTCCCTATGGGGTCTCTATAGGGTCCTTATGGGGTCTGAAGGTTTTGAGAGCTGTATGGGGTCTCTATGGGATCCCTGTGGGGTCTGAGGATTTTGGGGTCCTCATGGGGTCTCTACGGGGTCCCTATGGGGCTCTATGGGTCACTATGGGGTCTCCATGGGGTCTGAAGGTTTTGAGGGCTCTATGGGGTCTCTATGGGGCTCTCTCAGGCTCTATAGGGTCTTTATAGGTTTCTAGGAGGTTCTTTGGGGTCTCTATGGGGTCTCTGTAATCAGAAGGTTTTGGGGTCCCTATGGGGTCTCTATAGGGTCCTTATGGGGTCTGAAGGTTTTGAGAGCTCTATGGGGTCTCTATGGGGCTCTCTCAGGCTCTGTAGGGTCTTTATAGGTTTCTACGGGGTTCTTTGGGGTGTCTATGGGATCTGTATGTAATCAGAAGGTTTTGGGGTCCCTATGGGGTCTCTATAGGGTCCTTATGGGGTCTGAAGGTTTTGAGAGCTCTATGGGGTCTCTATGGGATCCCTGTGGGGTCTGAGGATTTTGGGGTCCCCACGGGGTCTCTACGGGGTCCCTATGGGGCTCTATGGGTCACTATGGGGTCTCCATGGGGTCTGAAGGTTTTGAGGGCTCTATGGGGTCTCTATGGGGTCTCTATGGGTCTCTATGGGGACTCTGGGGTCTCTATGGGTCTCTATGGAGTCAGAAGGTTTCGGGGTCCCTGTGGGGTCTCTATAGGGTCCTTATGGGGTCTGAAGGTTTTGAGAGCTGTATGGGGTCTCTATGGGATTCCTGTGGGGTCTGAGGATTTTGGGGTCCCCATGGGGTCTCTACGGGGTCCCTATGGGGCTCTATGGGTCACTGTGGGGTCTCCATGGGGTCTGAAGGTTTTGAGGGCTCTATGGGGTCTCTGTGGGGCTCTCTCAGGCTCTATAGGGTCTTTATAGGTTTCTAGGAGGTTCTTTGGGGTCTCTATGGGGTCTCTGTAATCAGAAGGTTTTGGGGTCCCTATGGGGTCTCTATAGGGTCCTTATGGGGTCTGAAGGTTTTGAGAGCTCTATGGGGTCTCTATGGGGCTCTCTCAGGCTCTGTAGGGTCTTTATAGGTTTCTACGGGGTTCTTTGGGGTGTCTATGGGATCTGTATGTAATCAGAAGGTTTTGGGGTCCCTATGGGGTCTCTATAGGGTCCTTATGGGGTCTGAAGGTTTTGAGAGCTCTATGGGGTCTCTATGGGATCCCTGTGGGGTCTGAGGATTTTGGGGTCCCCACGGGGTCTCTACGGGGTCCCTATGGGGCTCTATGGGTCGCTATGGGGTCTCCATGGGGTCTCCATGGGGTCAGAAGGTTTTGAGAGCTCTATGGGGTTTCTGTGGCATCCCTATGGGGCCTGAGGATTTTGGGGTCCCCATGGGGTCTCTATGGGGTCCCTATGGGGCTGATATGGGGTCACTATGGGGCTGATATGGGGTCACTATACGGATGCTATGGGGTCACTATGGGGACACTATGGGGTTTACATGGGGATGCTATGGGGTCGCTATGGGGCTGATATGGGGTCACTATGGGGCTGATAAGGGGTCACTGTGGGGCTGATATGGGGTCACTATACGGATGCTATGGGGTCACTATGGGGACACTATGGGGTTTACATGGGGGTGCTATGGGGTCACTATGGGGCCGATATGGGGTCACTATGGGGCTGATAAGGGGTCACTATGGGGCTGATATGGGATCACTATACGGATGCTATGGGGTCACTATGGGGACACTATGGGGTTTACATGGGGATGCTATGGGGTCGCTACGGGGCCGATATGGGGCCACTATGGGGCTGATACGGGATCATTACGGGGCTGATATGGGATCACTACGCGGATGCTATGGGGACGCTACGGGGTTGCCATGGGGGCACTGTGGGGTCGATATGGGGTCACTATGGAGGCACTTTGGGGTCACTGTGGGGCCGTTAGGGGCTGAGCGTGGGGTCGCTCCACCAGGTTGCTCTGCGCTCGCTGCCAGAGGAGGCGGTGAAGGAGACGTTGGAGTACAAAGTGCTGCAGTCGCAGTTCTCGCTGCTGTACCACGAGAGCCTGCAGGTGAAGACGCAGCTGGACGAGGCGCGCGCCCTCCTCCTGGCCACCAAGAACAGCCACCTGCGTCACATCGAGCACATGGAGGTGTGGGGGGGGAAAAGATGGCCGCCGGGGGGCCAAGATGGGCGGGTGTTGGGCGGCCAAGATGGCTGACTTGGGTATCCAAGATGGCTGACTTTGCTATCCAAGATGGCCGGGTGTTGGGCGGCCAAGATGGCTGGCTTATGGGTGTCCAAGATGGCCGGGTGTTGGGCAGCCAAGATGGCTGACTTGGATATCCAAGATGGCTGACTTAGCTATCCAAGATGGCCAACTGTTGGGCAGCCAAGATGGCCAACTTAAGGCTATTCAAGGTGGCTGACTCTTGGCTATCCAAGATGGCCGACTGTTGGGCAGCTAAGATGGCCGACTGTGGGCTGCCCAAAATGGCCGACTTGGCTATTCCAAGATGGCTCACTTGGCTACCCAAGATGGCTGACTTCTGGCTATCCAAGATGGCCGGGTGTTGGGCAGCCAAGATGGCTGCCACATTGCCAAGATGGCCGATCGTTGGGCTACCCAAGATGGCCGACTTGTGGCTATCCAAAATGGCCAACTTACGTCTATCCAAGATGGCCGATTATTAGCCATCCAACATGGCTGACTCATGACTATCCAAGATGGCCGACTTGGCTATCCAAGATGGCCGACTATTGGCTATCCAAGATGGCCGACTGTTGGCTATCCAAGATGGCCGACTATTGGCTATCCAAGATGGCCGACTGTTGGCTATCCAAGATGGCTGACTGTTGGGCAGCCAATATGGCCGACCTGTCCACCCAATATGGCCGACCTGTCTATCCAAGATGGCCGACCTGTCTATCCAAGATGGCCGACTTGTCCATCCAAGATGGCCAACTGTTGGCTATCCACAAGATGGCCGACTATTGGCTATCCAAGATGGCCGACTGTTGGGCAGCCAAGATGGCCGACATGTCTATCCAAGATGGCCGACCTGTCCACCCAAGATGGCCGACCCTCGCCTATCCCACATGTCCCCATTGACTCCTTTATTCCCATGGTTCCCATTCACACTCATTGCCCCCAATGGCCCCATTGCCCCTATTGACCCCATTGGCCCCAATGCCCCAATGATCCCAATGACCCCATTGACCCCATAACCCCCAATGACCCCATTGCCCCCATTGACTCCAATGGCCCCATTAACCCCAACGACCCCATTGCTCCCATTCCTCCCAATGACCCCATTACCCCCAATGACCCCGATGACCCCACTACCTCCAATGACCCCATTGTCCCCATTGCCCCCATTCCTCCCATTGACCCCAACGCCCCCATTCCCCCCAATACCCCCAGTGACCCCATTGCCCCCATTGCCCCCTCCGACCCCATAACCCCTCCGACCCCATTGCAGAGCGACGAGCTGGGGGTGCAGAAGCGGCTGCACACGGAGGTGTCCCCAAAGACACCAATGTCCCCATTGACCCCATTACCCCATTGCTCCCACTGCTCCCACTGACCCCATTACCCCTAATGACCCCATTGCTCTCATTGGCCCCATTACCCCCATTCCTCCCATTGCCCCCAAAGACCCCATTGCTCCCATTGCACCCAATGACCCCATTACCCCCAATGACCCCATTGCCTCCAATGACCCCATTGCTCCCATTGCCCTCATTGCCCCCAATGACCCCAGTGACCCCATTGCCCCCATTCTTCCCATTGACCCCAATGACCCCATTACCCCAATGACCCCAATGCCCCCATTGATCCCATTGACCCCAATGCCCCCATTGACCCCATCACCCCCGCCGACCCCATAATCCCTCCGACCCCGTTGCAGAGCGACGAGCTGGGGGTGCAGAAGCGGCTGTGCATGGGGGTGTCCCCAAAGACCCCAATGTCCCCATTGACCCCATTGCACCCATTGTCCCCATTGACCCCAATGGCCTCATTGACCCCATTGTCCCCATTGACCCCATAGGCCTCATTGACCCTATTGACCCCATAGTCCCCAATGACCCCATTACCCCCAATGACCCCATTGACCCCATTACCCCCATTGACCCCATTGCTCACATTGACCCCATTACCCCCATTCCTCCCATTGACCCCAATGACCCCACTGACCCCATTTCTCCCATTGACCCCATAGTCCCCATTGACCCCATTCCCCCCATTGACCCCAATGACTCCATTGCTCCCATTGCCCCCATTGACCCCATTACCCCTAATGACCCCATTACCCCCAATGACCCCATTGACCCCAATGACCCCATTACCCCCAATGACCCCATTGCTCCCATTGCCCCCAATGTCCCCATTGACCCCAATGCCCCCATTACCCCCATTGACCCCAATGACCCCATTACCCCCATTGACCCCAATGACCCCATTGCCCCCATTGCTCCCAATGACTCCATTGTCCCCAATGACCCCAGTGACCCCATTATCCCCAATGACCCCATTGCCCCCAATGACCCCAATGCCCCCATTGATCCCATTGACCCCAATGACCCCATTACCCCCATTGACTCCTTTGCCCCCATTCCCCCCATTGACCCCAGTGACCCCATTAGCCCCATTAACCCTATTAGCCCCACTGACCCCAATGACCCCATTACCCCCAATGACCCCGTTGCCCCCATTGACCCCATTGCCCCCAATGACCCCATTGCCCCTAATGACCCCATTGCTCCCATTGTCCCCTTTGCCCCCATTCCCCCCATTGCCGCCATTGACCCCAATGCCCCCATTCCTCCCATTGACCCCATTCCCCCCAATGACCCCAGTGCCCCCATTCCTCCCATTGACCCCAATGACCCCGTTGCCCCCATTGACCCCATTGCCCCCAATGACCCCATTACCCCCAATGACCCCATTACTCCCATTGACCCCATTGCCCCCATTCCCCCCAATACCCCCATTACCCCCAACAACCGCAGTGACCCCATTCCCCCCAATGACCCCATTGCCCCCATTCCCCCCATTGACCCCAATGACCCCATTGACCCCATTGCTTCCATTGCCCCCATTACGCCCAATGACTCCAATGACCCCAGTGCCCCCATTCCTCCCATTGACCCCAATGACCCCGTTGCCCCCATTGACCCCAATGACCCCATTACCCCCAATGACCCCATTGCCCCCAATGACCCCATTGCCCCCATTGACCCCAATGACCCCATTACCCCCATTGCCCCCATTGCCCCTAATGACCCCATTGCCCCCATTCCTCCCATTGACCCCATTCCCCCAATGACCCCAGTGCCCCCATTCCTCCCATTGACCCCAATGACCCCGTTGCCCCCATTGACCCCATTGCCCCCAATGACCCCATTGCCCCTAGTGACCCCATTGCTCCCATTGTCCCCATTGACTCCAATCCCCCCATTGCCACCATTGACCCCAATGTCCCCTTTCCTCCATTTGACCCCAATGACCCCAATGACCCCATTACCCCCAATGACTCCAATGACCCCAATGAGCCCATTGACCCCATTACCCCCAATGACCCCATTCCCCCCAGTGTCCCCATTGACCCCAATGCCTCCATTCCTCCCATTGCCCCCAATGACCCCATTGCTCCCACTGCCCCCAATACCCCCATTACCCCCATTGACCCCCTCGCCCCCGCCGACCCCATAACCCGTCCGACCCCGTTGCAGAGCGACGAGCTGGGGGTGCAGAAGCGGCTGCGCACGGAGGTGTCCCCATTGATCCCATTGACTCCATTGACCCCACTGACCCTATTAGCCCCAATGACCCCATTGCTCCCATTGCCCCCATTGCCCCCATTACCGCCATTCTTCCCATTGCCCCAATGACCCCATTGCCCCCAATGTCCCCATTGACCCCAATGCCCCCATTACCCCCATTGACCCCAATGACCCCATTACCCCCATTGACCCCAATGACCCCATTGCCCCCATTGCTCCCAATGACTCCATTGTCCCCAATGACCCCAGTGACCCCATTACCCCCAATGACCCCATTGCCCCCAATGACCCCAATGCCCCCATTGATCCCATTGACCCCAATGACCCCATTACCCCCATTGACTCCTTTGCCCCCATTCCCCCCATTGACCCCAGTGACCCCATTAGCCCCATTAACCCTATTAGCCCCACTGACCCCAATGACCCCATTACCCCCAATGACCCCGTTGCCCCCATTGACCCCATTGCCCCCAATGACCCCATTGCCCCTAATGACCCCATTGCTCCCATTGTCCCCTTTGCCCCCATTCCCCCCATTGCCGCCATTGACCCCAATGCCCCCATTCCTCCCATTGACCCCATTCCCCCCAATGACCCCAGTGCCCCCATTCCTCCCATTGACCCCAATGACCCCGTTGCCCCCATTGACCCCATTGCCCCCAATGACCCCATTACCCCCAATGACCCCATTACTCCCATTGACCCCATTGCCCCCATTCCCCCCAATACCCCCATTACCCCCAACAACCGCAGTGACCCCATTCCCCCCAATGACCCCATTGCCCCCATTCCCCCCATTGACCCCAATGACCCCATTGACCCCATTGCTTCCATTGCCCCCATTACGCCCAATGACTCCAATGACCCCAGTGCCCCCATTCCTCCCATTGACCCCAATGACCCCGTTACCCCCATTGACCCCAATGACCCCATTACCCCCAATGACCCCATTGCCCCCAATGACCCCATTGCCCCCATTGACCCCAATGACCCCATTACCCCCAATGACCCCATTGCCCCTAATGACCCCATTGCCCCCATTCCTCCCATTGACCCCATTACCCCCAATGACCCCAGTGCCCCCATTCCTCCCATTGACCCCAATGACCCCGTTGCCCCCATTGACCCCATTGCCCCCAATGACCCCATTGCCCCTAGTGACCCCATTGCTCCCATTGTCCCCATTGACTCCAATCCCCCCATTGCCACCATTGACCCCAATGCCCCCTTTCCTCCATTCGACCCCAGTGACCCCAATGACCCCATTACCCCCAATGACTCCAATGTCCCCAATGAGCCCATTGACCCCATTACCCCCAATGACCCCATTCCCCCCAATGACCCCATTGACCCCATTGCCTCCATTCCTCCCATTGCCCCCAATGACCCCACTGCCCCCAATACCCCCATTACCCCCATTGACCCCCTCGCCCCCACCGACCCCATAACCCGTCCGACCCCGTTGCAGAGCGACGAGCTGGGGGTGCAGAAGCGGCTGCGCACGGAGGTGTCCCCATTGATCCCATTGACTCCATTGACCCCACTGACCCTATTAGCCCCAATGACCCCATTGCTCCCATTGCCCCCATTGCCCCCATTACCGCCATTCTTCCCATTGCCCCAATGACCCCATTGCTCCCATTGCCCCCAATGTCCCCATTGACCCCAATGCCCCCATTACCCCCATTGACCCCAATGACCCCATTACCCCCATTGACCCCAATGACCCCATTGCCCCCATTGCTCCCAATGACTCCATTGTCCCCAATGACCCCAGTGACCCCATTACCCCCAATGACCCCATTGCCCCCAATGACCCCAATGCCCCCATTGATCCCATTGACCCCATTACCCCCATTGACTCCTTTGCCCCCATTCCCCCCATTGACCCCAGTGACCCCATTAGCCCCATTAACCCCATTAGCCCCACTGACCCCAATGACCCCATTACCCCCAATGACCCTGTTGCCCCCATTGACCCCATTGCCCCCAATGACCCCATTGCCCCTAGTGACCCCATTGCTCCCATTGTCCCCTTTGCCCCCATTCCCCCCATTGCCGCCATTGACCCCAATGCCCCCATTCCTCCCATTGACGCCAGTGACCCCATTTCCCCCATTCCCCCCATTGCCGCCATTGACCCCAATGCCCCCATTCCTCCCATCGCCCCCGCCGACCCCATAACCCGCCCGACCCCGTTGCAGAGCGACGAGCTGGGGGTGCAGAAGCGGCTGCGCACGGAGGTGATCCAGCTGGAGGACACCCTGGCCCAGGTGCGGAAGGAGTACGAGATGCTGCGCATCGAGTTCGAGCAGAACCTGGCGGCCAACGAGCAGGCGGGTCGGCCCCATAAACGCGTCTGTGGGGTCAGGGGCTGTGGGGTGGGGCTACGAGGCGCTACGGGGTGCTGCAAGGTGCTGGGGGGTTCTGTGCTGTTATGGGGTTCTGGGGTGGGCTCTTATGGGGTTCTGTGGGGTTATGGGGAGATGGGGTGGGATCTTATGGGGTCTTAAGGGGTTAAGGGGTGATGGGGTGGGATTTAATGGGGTCTTAAGGGGGTTATGGGGTTGTGGGGTCTTGGGGGTGGGAAATCAGTGGGGTCTTAAGGGTTTCATGGTGGTTGTGGGGTTCTGGGGTGGTATTTAATGGGGTCTGAAGGGGGTTATGGGGTTGTGGGGTCTTGGGGGTGGGAAATCAGTGGGGTCTTAAGGGTTTCATGGTGGTTCTGGGGTCTGGGGTGGGATTTACTGGGGTCTGAAGGGGGTTATGGGGTTATGGGTCCTTGAGGGGTGGGAAGTCAATGGGATCTTATGGGGTTTCATGGTGGTTCTGGGGTTCTGGGGTGGGCTCCTATGGGGTTCTGTGGGGTTGTGGGATTTAATGGGGTGTGAAGGGGGTTCTGGGGTTCTGGGGTGGTCCTTAATGGGGTTTTAGGAGGGCTGTGGGGTCTGGTGTGGGTTCTTATGGGGTTTCATGGTGGTTCTGGGGTTCTGGGGTGGGATCGTATGGGGTCTTAAGGGGTTATGGGGCAACAGGGTGGAATCTTATGGGGTCTTAAGGGATTATGGGGTTCTGGGGTGGGGATTTAATGGGGTCTGAAGGGGGTTATGGGGTTATGGGTCCTTGGGGGGTGGGAAGTCAATGGGATCTTATGGGGTTTCATGGTGGTTCTGGGGTCTGGGGTGGGATTTAATGGGGTCTGAAGGCGGTTCTGGGGTTATGGGTCCTTGAGGGGTGGGAAGTCAATGGGATCTTATGGGGTTTCATGGTGGTTCTGGGGTCTGGGGTGGGATTTAATGGGGTCTGAGGGCAGTTCTGGGGTTCTGGAGTGGTCCTTTATGGGGTTCTGTGCTGTTATGGGGTTCTGGGGTGGGCTCTTATGGGGTTCTGTGGGGTTATGGGGTGATGGGTTGGGATTTAATGGGGTGTGAAGGGGGTTCTGGGGTTCTGGGGTGGGATTTAATGGGGTCTGAAGGGGGTTATGGGGTTATGGGGTGGGATTTAATGGGGTTTTAAGGGGGTTATGGGCCTTGAGGGGTGGGAAATCAATGGGGTCTTATGGGGTTTCATGGTGGTTCTGGGGTCTGGGGTGGGATTTAATGGGGTCTGAGGGCGGTTCTGGGGTTCTGGGGTGGTCCTTCATGGGGTTCTGTGCTGTTATGGGGTTCTGGGGTGGGCTCCTATGGGGTTCTGTGGGGTGATGGGTTGGGATTTAATGGGGTGTGAAGGGGGTTCTGGGGTTCTGGGGTGGGATTTAATGGGGTTTTAAGGGGGTTATGGGCCTTGAGGGGTGGGAAATCAATGGGGTCTTATGGGGTTTCATGGTGGTTCTGGGGTCTGGGGTGGGATTTAATGGGGTCTGAGGGCGGTTCTGGGGTTCTGGGGTGGTCCTCAATGGGACGCCCCCCCCCTTTGCCCCCCCCCCCCGTTTCCAGGCCCCATCAACCGCGAGATGCGGCACCTGATCAGCAGCCTGCAGAACCACAACCACCAGCTGAAGGGCGACGTGCAGCGCTACAAGAGGAAGCTGCGCGAGGTGCAGGCCGAGATCGGAAAGGTGCCGGGGGGCGGGGGGGGGGGGCGGCTTCCGGTTTGGGGGGGAGGGGCTTCCGGTATGGGGGGAGGGGCTTCCGGTCTGTGGGTGGGGCTTTTGGTATAGGGGGGGACTTCTGGTATAGGAGGAGGGGCTTACGGTCTGGGGTGTGGAGGGGAGGGGCTTCTGGCATAGGGGGTGGGGCTTCTTCCGGTGTGTGGGGGGGGTGGGCTTCCGTTCTACGGGGTGGGAGGAGGGGCTTCCGGTGAAGGGTGGGGAGGGGCTTCCGGTCTGCGGGGAGGAAGGGGCTTCCGGTTGGGGGGGAAGGGTCTTCCGGTCGGAGGGAGGGTCTTCCGGTCTGGGGGGAGGGGGCTTCCGGTATGAGGGGGAGGGGCTTCCGGTATGGGGGGGACTTCCGGTATAGGGTGTGGGGCTTCCGGTCTGGGGGGGTGATGCTTCCTGTCTGGCTGGGAGGGGCTTCCAGTGAACGGGGGGAGGGGCTTCTTCAGGTGTGGGGGGGAGGTGGTTTCCGGTATAGGGGATGGGGGGAGGGGCGTCTGGTGAGGCGGGGTGGGGTTTCCGGTGTGGGGGGTTGGGGGAGTGGCTTCTGGTGAGGGGCGGAGGTGGCTTCCGGTCTGGGGGGGAGGGGCTTCTGGTATAGGGGGTGGGGGCAGGGGCTTCCGATGAACGGGGGGCGGGGCTTCCGATCTGCAGTGTGGGACTTCCGGTATAGGGGGAGGGGTTTCCGGTGTGGGGGGGAGGGGCTTCCGCTGTGGGGGAGGCTTCCGGTGTGGAGGGGAGGGGCTTCCAGTGAGGGGGGGGAGGGGCTTTTTCCTGGGACAGGAATCTCGAAATTCCATTGGATAGAAGAGAATAGCATGGGTGGCGTTGCCCCTTTAAGGATCTGGGGGGGGCAGGGCTTCATGAGTGGGGCTTGAGGGGGTGGGGTGTGTTGCCCCTTTAAGGAAACGGGGTGGAGCCCGGAGGGCGGGGCTTGAGTGGGTGGTGTTAAAGAGGGTGGGGCACCAAACCCAACGGGTGGGGAGTGTGAAATTAGGCACCGCCCCTTTAAGAGATGAGGGTGGGGCTGAGGGGGCGGGGCTAAACTCTAGGAGATGATTGGTGGCTTCCTGAAAGGAGTAAAGGATTTAAAAGGGCTATGGTAGGGCCCGCCTTTGGGTTCATTGCTTGGGGGAGTGAGGGGGCTTGGAAAGAGTGTTGCCCTTTTAAGAAAAGGAAAAAAAAAAAAAGGGCTAATGCCAACAATAGTCTGCGTGGGCCCACATGAGTGATTGGGGGGGGTTGGGGGGGGGGGGGGGGGGGGGGTTGGTGTTGCCCTTTTAAGAAGTCCGCTGCTTTAAAAGGGCACTGGCACTCGGATGGGCCCACGTGGGGAATGAGATCTTAAAAAGGGCAGCGACACGCAGAGTGGGGGTGCTTAAAAGGGCAACGCCCTGGAGGTCTGTGTGGGTCCCACTGGATGGATATTTCTGAGGATGGGGATTGGGGGGCTGGGGAGCATGACTTCACTGACTCTTCCCCTCCCCCTCCAGCATCGCCTGCAGCCCAGCGGAGCCCCTCCCCCCCCCAGTTCGGCCCCTCCCCCCCCCACCCCCCCCCAACTTCCACCACCACCCCCCCCGAGGATCCCCAACCCGGAGGAGGAGGAGGAGGAGGAAGTGGGGTCACTCCAGCTCCCCCCCCCCTTAAAGAAGAAGAAAACGTGGCCCCACCACCCGGCCCCACCTCAACAGGGGAACCCAAACGGGACCCCCCCTCAACGACCACCACCACCACCACCACCTCTGCTCCCCCCGAGGCCGCCCCACCGCTACGGAGACCCCCGGATGAAGAAGATCCCCCCCCCTCTACCTCCAACCCGGCCCCTCCCCCCCCTCAGCCCCCACCCCCTCCTCAACCCCGTCCCAAGGACCCTCCCCCCCCCAGCAATCCCAGGGCTGGGGGGGCATCGTCGTCGTCGTCGTCGTCGTCGTCTCGGGGGGGGACAGAAAGGGAGAGGGGGAGGGAGAGACCCAAAGGAGCCCCGGAGGAGGTCAAGAAAAAGGATTCCGAGGTGCTGAAGCAGCTGAGGGGGGAGCTGAAGTGAGTTTGGGGGGTGGGGGGGGGCGGTTATGGGGTCTGGGGGGCAGTTATGGGGTCTGGGGGGTGGATATGGGGTGGTTGTAGGATCTGGGGGGCAGTTATGGGGAAGTGATAGGGTCTGGGGGGAGTAACAGGGAGGTTATGGGTCTGGGGGGGGCAGTTATGGGGTCTGGGGGGTGGATGTGGGGCAGTTATGGGGTCTGGAGGGCAGTTATGGGGTCTGGGGGGCGGATATGGGGTGGTTGTAGGATCTGGGGGACAGTTATGGGGGAGTAATGGGGTCTGGGGGGAGTTATAGGGAGGTTATGGGTCTGGGGGGGGCAGTTATGGGGTCTGGGGGGTGAATATGGGGCATTGATGGGGTCTGGGGGGGGCAGTTATGGGGTCTGGGGGGCAGATATGGGGTGGTTGTAGGATCTGGGGGGCAGTTATGGGGGAGTAATGGGGTCTGGGGGGAGTAACAGGGAGGTTATGGGTCTGGGGGGGCAGTTATGGGGTCTGAGGGGTGAATAAGGGGCATTGATGGGGTCTGGGGGGGCGGTTATGGGGTCTGGGGGGCAGTTATGGGGTCTGGGGGGTGGATATGGGGCATTGATGGGGTCTGGGGGGGCGGTTATGGGGTCTGGGGGAAGTTGTAGGGGAGTAATGGGGTCTGGGGGGGGCATTTATGGGGTCTTGGGGACAGTTGTGGGGTCTGGGGGGTGGTTATGGGGCAGTTTTGGAGTCTGGGGGGCAGATAGGGGTGGTTGTAGGATCTGAGGGGGAGTTATGGGGTGGCTATGGGTCTTTTATGGGGTTTGGGGAGCATTTGTGGGGGAGTAATGGGGTCTGGGGGGGTATTTATGGGGTCTGGGGGGCAGATATGGGGTGGTTGTAGGATCTGGGGGGCAGTTATGGGGGAGTAATGGGGTCTGGGGGGAGTAATAGGGAGATTATGGGTCTTTTATGGGGTCTGGGGGGCTGTTATGGAGGAGTAATGGGGTCTGGGGGGGGCATTTATGGGGTCTGGGGAGCGGTTATGGGGTGTGGGGGGCAGTTATGGGGGGGTTATGGGGCAGTTTTAGGATCTGGGGGGTGGGTATGGGGTGTTTGTAGGATCTGGGGGGCAGTTATGGGGGAGTAATGGGGTCTGGGGGGAGTAATAGGGAGATTATGGGTCTTTTATGGGATCTGGGGGGCTGTTATGGAGGAGTAATGGGGTCTGGGGGGGGGCATTTATGGGGTCTGGGGAGCGGTTATGGGGTGTGGGGGGCAGTTATGGGGTGGTTATGGGGCAGTTTTAGGATCTGGGGGGTGGGTATGGAGTGATTGTATGATCTGGGGGGCAGTTATGGGGGAGTAATGGGGTCTGGGGGGAGTAATAGGGAGATTATGGGTCTTTTATGGGGTCTGGGGGGGCGGTTATGGGGTCTGGGGGTTGGATATGGGGCATTGATGGGATCTGGGGGCATTAATGGGGTCTGGGGGGCAGTTATGGGGTAGCTGTGGGTCTTTTATGGGGTCTTGGGACAGTTACAGGGGAGTAATGGGGTCTGGGGGGGGCATTTATGGGGTCTGGAGGGGGTGGTTATGGGGTCTGGGGGGCAGTTATGGGGTGGTTCTGGGTCTTTTATGGGGTCGGGGGCATTTATGGGGTCTGGGGGGAAGTTATGGGGCATTTATGGGGTCTGGGGGGCAGTTATGGGGTGGTTATGGGGCATTTATGGGGTCTGGGGGGCAGTTATGGGGCGGTTATGGGGCAGTTTTGGGGTGTGGGGGGCAGTTATGGGGGAGTAATGGGGTCTGGGGGGCATTTATGGGGTTGTTGTAGGGCATTTATGGGGCCTGGGGGGCAGTTATGGGGTGGTTATGGGTCATTTATGGGGTCTGGGGGGCATTTATGGGGTTGTTGTAGGGTATTTATGGGGCCTGGGGGGCGGTTATGGGGCAGTTTTGGGGTGTGGGGGCAGTTATGGGGCGGTTATGGGGCCGTTTTGGGGGTGTGGGGGGCAGTTATGGGGGAGTATTGGGGTCTGGTGGGGGCACTTATGGGGTCTGGGGGGCAGATATGGGGTGAATTACACGCAGTAAGCATGCAAATGATATGCAAATAAGACTGGATGTTGCTTACGCTCCCGGATGACCGAGGTGGGGCACTAATGAGATGCTAATGAGATGTTGATGCCATGCGAATCACATGGCGTGGCAAACTACCATTGGGGTCATCGGAAATAGGTGTTGATTAGTATGCAAATGAGATGCAAAATAATGAGGGGGAGGAGCATAGCGGGGCTTGATTGAGGTTGGGGGGGGGGAGAGGGAGGGGAGGTTTCACAGGGGGTGAATCGAGCGTCCGTGGGGCGCGATTTGGGATGCAAATGAGATGCAAATGAGATGCAAATGAGGCTTAATTACCACAGGAAGGCACAGGAGAGCCAGAAGGAGATGAAGCTGCTGCTGGATATGTACAAATCTGCCCCCAAGGAGCAGCGGGACAAAGTGCAGCTGATGGCAGCCGAGCGCAAGAGCAAGGCGGAGGTATGCAAATTTATGCAAATGAGGGAGCGGGCTTCGGTGGAATTTACCCCAATTTCCCTGGATTTCCCCTTAAATCCCCCCAAATTTCCGCAATTTGGGGCTGATTTCTCCAATTTCCCATCGAATTTCTCCAAAATTTCCACATTTTTTCAACAAAGTCCCCAAATATTCCTAATTTCCCTCAAATTTTCCTAATTTCCCTCAAATTTTCCCAATTTCCCCCGATTTTTGCCCATTTTTCCCCCAATTTCCCCCAGCTTTCCCCCAAATTTCCCCAGATTTCCACAATGGTCCCCAAAATTCTCAAAATATTTCTGATTTCCTACGAATTTTTCTAATTTTTTCCCCAAATATTCCAAATTTCTCACAAAATTTCCCTGATTTTCCTCAATTTTCCGCAGTTTTCCTCAATTCTCAATAATTTTTCCTATTTCTCCCAAATTTTCCTCCAATTTCCCCCAGATTTCCCCTCAAATTCACCAAATATTCTCAATTTCACCCAATTTTTTCCCAATTTCTCCCATTTTTTCCACAATTTCCCTCAAGTTTCCTCCAAATTTCCCCAAATGTTCCCAATTCCCCCTGATTTTTTTCAATTTCTCCTGGCAACTCCCCGTTTCCCCAAATTTCACCTAAATTTCCCCCAAATTACAAATAAATTTCCTCAGGATTCCCCAAATTTTTCCAAGTTTCCCCAAATTTTCCCAAAATTCCCTGAATTTTCTCAAAATTCCCCAGGTTTCTTTACATTCCTCCAATTTTTCTCCAATTCCCCCAAATTTCACTGAATTTCCCCAAAATTTTCTCCATTTTCCATTCAATTTCTCTCAATTTCCCCATTTTTTTCCTGATTTTTACCAATTTTTCCCAAATTCCCCCAGTTTTCCCCCAAAGTCCCCAAATATTCCCTATTTCCCTCAAATTTTCCACAATTTCCCCCAATTTTCTGCCATTTTACTCCAATTTCCCCCAATTTTCCCCTAAATTTCCCCATTGTCCCCCAAAATTCTCAAAGTATTCCTAATTTACCCCAATTTTTCCAATATTCCCCAAATATTCCCAATTTCCTTCAAATTTTCCCAATTTACCCCTATTTTCCCCCATTTTACCCCCGTTTCTCCCAATTTCCCCCCAAATTTATCCAAATTTTCTCCAAATTTCTCCAATGGCCCCCAAAATTCCCAAAGTATTCCTGATTTCCCCCAATTTTTTTACCAAATTTCCCCAATTTCCCACAAAATCTCTCCAATTTTCCTCAAATTTCCCCCAATTTCCCCCAATTTTTCCCCAAATTCCCCAAATTCCTCCAAATTTTCCCAAATTTCTCTCAATTTTCCCCAGAATTCCAGTTTTCCTTAATTTTCTCCTAACTCTCCCAAATTTTCCCAAATTCTTCAATTTTCCTTAAATTTTTACCAATTTTCCCCAATGTTCCAATATTTTCTCCAAATTTTCCCCAAATTTCCCCAAATTCCCCCAAATTCCCCCAGATTTCTCCAAATTATTCCAAAATTCCCTCAATTCCCCAAATAGCCCCACATTTCCACCATTTTCCACAAATTTTCTTAAATTTTCCTCAAATTTCCCCCCAAATTTCCCCACTTTCCCCAAATTTTTACCAATATCCCACAAATTCTCCCAAATTTTCCCCAAATCTCCCCAAATTTCCCCAAATTATACAAAACACCCCAAATTCCCTTAAACTTCCCCGATTTTTCCTGAATTCCCCAAATTTCCTTAAATTTTCCACAAATTTTCCCAAATTTCCCTCAAATGCCCTATTTTCCACAAATTCCTCCAAATTTTCCCAATTCCCCCGAATTTTCTCCAAATTTGCCAAAAATTTCCCCAACTTTTCCCCAAATTTGCACATTTTCCACAAATTTTCCTAAATTTTCCAAAAATTTCCACCAAATTTTCCCTAAATTTCCCCAAGTTCCCCATTTTCCCCCTATTTTTTACCAATTTCCCACAAATTCTCCCAAATTCCCCCAAATTTCCCCAAATTTTACAATACCCTAAATCCCCTAAAACTTCCCCAATTTATCCTGAATTCCCCCAAATTTCCTTAAATTTTCCACAAATTTTCCCAAATTCCCCACAAATTCCCTGTATTTTCCCAAAATTCCTTCAAATTTCCCCAAATTTGCCCCAAATCCCCCACATTTTCTTCAAATTTTCTCCAAACGTTCAAAAAAATTCCAAAAATTCCTCCAAATTTTCCCCAAATTCCCAATTTTCTCCAAATTTTCCAAAAATTTTTCCCAAATTCCTCCAAATTTCCCCAAATTTTCCCCAAATTGCTCCAAATTTTTTACAAATTTTCCAAAAATTTTCCCCAATTTTTCCCCAAATTTCCCAAATTTCACCCCAATTTTATTTTTTTGGATGATTATTATTAATTACTGAAGTTTAATTAATTAACAAGGAGGTGGAGATCATTAATTACCAAGGTTTGTTAACAAGCATGCAAAGTTGCTGATAGTGATTAATTAATGAAGGCTTATTAATGAGCAGAGAAATGATTTATTAATTGATGGCTGAGGTTAATTAATTAATGAGGAGGCAGAGGAGCTGATTATTGTATGAATTAATGAGGAATGTTAGCAAGGAATATGATGAATTAATTAGGACTATTAATGAATTAATGAGGATTACTAATGAATTAATGAGTTATTAATGGATTAACGAGCAGGTGGAGGAGCAGGTTATGAATTACTGATCAGTATGAATTAATTGGGGTTACTAATTATTAAGGATCACTAATTGGTGAGGGTTATTAGTTTATTTAATTTGTTAATAAGGTTTATTAATTAAGTAGCTCTATTATAAATTAATTTATTATTAAGGAATTAACGAGAGAGTATGAATTAATTATTGAGGGATATTAATTAACTAATTGGGGTTACAAATTACGGAGAGTTATTAATTAATTTATGAGAGTTATTCATTATTGATGAATTAAGGAGAGCTTATGAGTTAATTACTGAGAGATATTAATTAGTTTATGAGGGTTACTCCTTCATTATTGATGAATTAAAAGTTATGAGTTAATTACTGAGACTTATTAATTAATTTATGCAGGTTATTCATTCATTATTGATGAATTAAGGAAAGGTTATATGTTAATTAATGAGAAACATTAATTTATGAGGGTTATTCATTCCTTATTGATGAATTAAGGAGAGATTATGAGTTAATTACTGAGGGATATTAATTAATGAGGGCTACTCAGTACTTAACACGGTTATCAACTAATTCATTATTAATTAATTAACGAGCAGGCGGAGAGGCAGGTGATGAAGGCTTTTAATTCCTGAGGGCTCCCAATGAGGGCCGTGAAGGAAGGAGGGGTTGCTAATGAATTAAGGAGAGTAATGAAGGAATTAATGAGCTTAATTAACCAACTAAGGAGGGTAATTAAGGAATTAGCGAGGCTAATTAACGAGCGGATGCTGAAGGCTATTAATTCTGAAGGCTCCCAGTGAGGGCAATGAAGGAAAGAAGGAGGGGGGGAGGGATTATTAACGAATTAAGGAGGGTAATTAACGAATTAAGGAGAGCAATTAAGGAATGAAGGAGGGTAATTAAGGAATTAACGAGGCTAATTAACGAGCAGAGGCAGAGGAGCAAGCGATGAAGGCTGTAAATTCCTGAGGGCCCCCAATGAGGGCCGTGAAGACGGGGGGGGGGGGGTTACAACTAAATTAAGGAGGGTAATTAAGGACTTAATGAGGGTAATTAAGCAATTAACGAGCAGGCGGAGGAGCTGCGGTGCCGGGCGAGGGAATTGGAGGAGAGGGAGAGGAAGGAGAGCAAAAAGCTGGCGGACGAGGAGGCGCTGAGGAGGCTGAGAGCGGCTGAGGAGAGCATCGAGGGGCTGCAGAGGAGGCTGCAGGCCACCAAGCAGGTGGGCGCCTAATTAGTCGTTAATTAGTGGGGTGATTAACAGGGGTAAGGGAACGGGGGGGTGGCTGAGGGGAGCATTGAGGGGCTGCGGGGGAGGTGGAGGCCGCCATCTTGTGATGGCGGCCGTCTTGTGATGGCGGCCATCTTGTCATGGCAGCTGTCTTGTGATGGCGGCCATTTTGTCATGGCGGCCATTTTGTGATGGCGGCCATTTGTGTTAGGAGCCATTTTGTCATGGCGGCCCCCGGGGGGTAATGGAATGGGGGGTGGCTGAGGGGCTGCAGGCCACCAAGCAGGTGGGCGCTTAATTAGTCGTTAATTAGCAGGGTGATTAACAGGGGTAAGGGAACGGGGCGGTGGCTGAGGGGAGCATTGAGGGGCTGCGGGGGAGGTGGAGGCCGCCATCTTGTGATGGCGGCCGTCTTGTGATGGCAGCCATCTTGTCATGGCGGCTGTCTTGTGATGGCGGCCATTTTGTCATGGCGGCCATTTTGTGATGGCGGCCATTTGTGTTAGGAGCCATTTTGTCATGGCAGCCCCCGGGGGGGGTAATGGAATGGGGGGCTGCAGAGGAGGCTGCAGGCCACCAAGCAGGTGGGCAGTTAATTAGTGGTTAATTAGCGGGGTGATTAACGGGGGTACGGGAACGGGGGGGGTGGCTGAGGGGACGATTGAGGGGCTGCAGGGGAGGCTCTTGTGATGGCCGCCATCTTGTGATGGCGGCCGTCTTGTGATGGCAGCCATCTTGTCATGGCGGCTGTCTTCTGATGGCGGCCATTTTGTGATGGCAGCCATTTTGTGATGGCGGCCATCTTGTCATGGCGGCCCCCGGGGGGGGTAATGGAATGGGGGGCTGCAGAGGAGGCTGCAGGCCACCAAGCAGGTGGACAGTTAATTAGTCGTTAATTAATGGGATGATTAACGGGGGTAAGGGAACGGGGGGGGTGGCTGAGGGGACGATTGAGGGGCTGCAGGGGAGGCTCTTGTGATGGCCGCCATCACAAGATGGCGGCCGTCTTGTGATGGCAGCCATCTTGTCATGGCGGCTGTCTTGTGATGGCGGCCATTTTGTGATGGCAGCCATTTTGTCATGGCGGCCCCCGGGGGGTAACGGAATGGGGGGTGGCTGAGGGGCTGCAGGCCACCAAGCAGGTGGGCGCTTAATGAGTCGTTAATTAGCGGGGTGATTAACGGGGGTAAGGGAACGGGGGGGTGGCTGAGGGGAGCACTGAGGGGCTGCAGGGGAGGCTCTTGTGATGACCGCCATCTTGTGATGGCGGCCGTCTTGTGATGGCAGCCATCTTGTCATGGCGGCTGTCTTGTGATGGCGGCCATTTTGTGATGGCAGTCATTTTGTGATGGCAGCCATTTTGTCTTGTCATGGCGGCCCCCGGGGGGTAATGGAATGGGGGGTAGCTGAGGGGCTGCAGGCCACCAAGCAGGTGGGCGCTTAATTAGTCGTTAATTAGTGGGGTGATTAATGGGGGTAAAGGAACGGGGGGAGGCTGAGGGGAGCATTGAGGGGCTGCAGGGGAGGTGGAGGCCGCCATCTTGTGATGGCGGCCGTCTTGTGATGGCGGCCATCTTGTCATGGCAGCCATTTTGTGATGGCAGCCATTTGTGTTAGGAGCCATTTTGTCATGGCGGCCCCCGGGGGGGTAATGGAATGGGGGGTGGCTGAGGGGCTGCAGGCCACCAAGCAGGTGGGCACTTAATGAGTTGTTAATTAGTGGGGTGATTAATGGGGGTAAAGGAACGGGGGATGGCTGAGGGGCTTCAGGGGTGGCCGAAGGGAGCATTGAGGGGCTGCAGGGGAGGCTCTTGTGATGGTGGCCATCTTGTCATGGCGGCCCCCTAGTAATGGCAGCCATCTTGTCCCAGCAGCCATTTTGTCTTAGGAGCCGTTTTGTTCTGGTGGCCATCTTGCCATGGTGGCCATCTCTTCCTGGATGCCATCTTGTCCCAGCAGCCATCTTGTCCTCTTGGCCATTTTATCCCAGCAGCCATCTTGTCCTGGTGGCCATCTTGTCCTGCCAGCCATGTCTTTCTGGATGCCATCTTGTCCTGGTGGCCGTCTTGCCATGGTGGCCATCTTGTCCTGCTGGCCATCTTGTCCCAGCAGCCATCTTGTCCTGGTGGCCATCTTGTTCTGGCAGCCATCTCTTCTTGGATGCCATCTTGTCCTGCTGGCCATCTTGTCCCAGCAGCCATCTTGTCCTGTTGGCCATCTTGTCCTGTTGGCCATCTTGTCCCAGCAGCCATCTTGTCCTGCTGGCCATCTTGTCCTGCTGGCCATCTTGTCTCGGCAGCCATCTTGTCCTGCTGGCCATCTTGTCCTGCTGGCCATCTTGTCCCAGCAGCCATCTTGTCCTGTTGGCCATCTTGTCCCAGCAGCCATCTTGTCCCAGTTGCCATCTTGTCCCGGCAGCCATCTCTTCCTGGATGCCATCTTGTCCTGTTGGCCATCTTGTCCCAGCAGCCATCTTATCCCGGCAGCCATCTTGCTGCGGCAGCCATCTTGTCCCGACGGCCTCCTCTTCCCCCTTGGCAGGAGGAAGAGGCCCTGCTGTCGGAGATGGACGTGACAGGTCAAGCTTTCGAGGACATGCAGGAGCAGAACCTGAGGCTGCTTCAGCAGCTGCGGGAGAAGGACGACGCCAACTTCAAGCTGATGTCGGAGCGCATCAAAGCCAACCAGATCCACAAACTGCTGCGCGAGGAGAAGGACGAGCTGGCCGAGCAGGTCCTGGCCCTCAAGGCCCAGGTGGGACGCGGGGTCGTCATGGGGAGTGGGGAGGGGGGGGGATCTGTGGGTTCCGGGGGGAGGCAGAGAAGGACCTGGAATGTGTTGGGGGACCTAAAACGTGTTGGGGGACTTAAAACAGATGACTTAGAAAGTGTTGGAGGACCTAGAACGTGTTGGAAGACCTAGAATGTGTTGGAGAACCCAAAACATGTTAGGGGACCTAAGATATGTTGGAGGACCTTGAACGTGTTGGGGGACCTAGAATGTGTTGGATGACCTAGAATGTATTGGGGGACCTAAAATGTGTTGGGAGACCTAGAACATGTTGTAGCACCTAGAACACACTGTAGGTCCTAGAACGTGTTGTAGGACCTAGAACACATTGGGGGACCTAGAATATGTTGGGGGACCTAAAACGTGTTGGGGGACCTAGAATGCATTGGGGTACCTCAAACTTGGAGGGGGACATGGAGCCTGGAGAGGGACCTAGAACTTGGAGATGGACATAGATCCTGGAGAACCTAGAACCCCTAGGAGAACCTGGGACCTGCTGGAGAACCTGGATCCCATAGAAAAATCTAGATCTGGTAACAAAACCTAGATCCAGTAGGGGGACCTCGAACCCACAGGAGGACCTAGAACCTGTAGGAGGACCAAGAATGTCCTGGATGATCTAGAACTCATGGGAGGGTATAGAATCCATGGGGGGATCTAGAATCTGTAGGAAATCTTGTAAAAGGATCTAGAACCTATAGGAGGACCTAGATCCCCTTGGAGTACTTAAATCCACTAGGAGATCCTGTAGGAGAATCTAGATTCTTAATGGGACTTAGAACCCCACAGGAGGACCTAGAACCTGTTGGAAGATTTAGAACCCATGGAAGGATTTAGATTCTGTAGGAGATGCTGCAACAGAATGGAAATTCTGTAGGAGGACCTACTAGAACCCATGGGAGGACCTAGGAGATCCTGTAGCAGGACTTAGAACCCCTAGAAAAACCTAGAACCTGCTAGAAAATCTAGAACCCACTGGAGGATCTGGATTCTGTAAGAGATCCTATAGCAGCATCTAGATTCTGTAGAAAAGTCTAGAGCCCCATGGGAGGACCTAAAACTTCTAGGAGAAACTAGAACCCGTGGGAAGGTCTAGAACCCGTGGAAAGATCTAGATTCTGTAGGAGATCCTGTAGCAGAACCTAGATCCTGTAGGAAGACCTAGATCCCACAGGAGGATCTAGAACTTGCAGGAGGATTTGGGTTCTGTAGGAGATCCTGTAGCAGGACCTAGATGCTATGGCAGGACCTAGAACTTCTAGGGAGATCTAGAACCCCCATAGGAGGACTTAGAACCCCCATAGGAGGACTTAGAACCCCCATAGGAGGACCTAGAACCCCAAGAAGGATCTAGAACCCATAGGAGAACCTAGAATCCCTAGAAGGACACAGATTGGGTAGCAGAGCCAGGATCCTACAAGGGAACGTAGACCCCACAGGAGAGTCTGGACTCTCCATAGGAGAACCTAGAAGCCTCTAGGAGGACCTAGAACCCCCATATGAGGACCTAGATCCCCACAAAGAACCTGGAACGCATAGGAGAACCTAGAATCCCTAGAAGGACACAGACTTGGTAGCAGAGCCTGGATCCTACAAGGGACCGTAGATCCCACAGGAGGATCTAGACCCTCCGTAGGAGAACCTAGAATCCCCATAGGAGGACCTAGAACCCCAAGGAGAACCTGGAACCCATAGGAGAACCAAGAATCCCTAGAAGGACACAGACTGGGTAGCAGAGCCAGGATCCTACAAGGGAACGTAGACCCCACAAGAGAGTTTAGACTTTCCATAGGAGAACCTAGAACCCCCTAGGAGGATCTAGAACCCCCATAGGAGGACCTAGAACCCCCATAGAAGGACCTAGAACCCCAAGAAGGACCTGAAACCCATAGGAGAACCTAGAATCCCTAGAAGGACACAGACTGGGTAGCAGAGCCTAGATCCCACAAGGGAACGTAGACCCCACAGGAGGATCTAGATCCTCCATAGGAGAACCTAGAACTCCCTAGGAGAACCTAGAACCCCCATAGGAGGACCTAGAACCCAAGAAGAACCTGGAATGCGTAGGAGAACCTAGAATCCCTAGAAGGACACAGACTTGGTAGCAGACCCTGGATCCTACAAGGGAACGTAGACCCCACAGGAAGATCTAGAGCCTCTGTAGGAGAACCTAGAACCCCCTAGGGGGATCTAGAACCCCAAGAAGAACCTGGAACACAGAGGAGAACCTAGAATCCCTAGAAGGATACAGACTGGATAGCAGAGCCAGGATCCTACAAGGGAATGTAGACCCCACAGGAGGATTTAGATCCTCCATAGGAAAACCTAGAACTCCATAGGAGAACCTAGAACCCCATAGAAGGACCTAGAACCCCCATAGGAGGACCTAGAACCCCAAGAAGAACCGGGAACCCATAGGAGAACCTAGAATCCCTAGAAGGACATAGACTGGGTAGCAGAGCTAGGATCCTACAAGGGAATGTAGACCCCACAGGAGGGTCTAGACCCTCCATAGGAGAATCTAGAACCCCCTAGGAGGACCTAGAACCCCAAGAAGGATCTAGAACCCATAGGAGAACCTAGAATCCCTAGAAGAACATAGACTGGGTAGCAGAGCCAGGATCCTATAAGGGAACGTAGACCCCACAGGAGGATCTAGATCCTCCATAAGAGAACCTAGAACTCCCTAGGAGGATCTAGAACTCCCATAGAAGGACCTAGAACCCCAAGAAGAATCTGAAACCCATAGGAGAACCTAGAATCCCTAGAAGGACACAGACTGGGTAGTACGTAGACCCCACAGGAGAGTCTAGAGCCTCCATAGGAGAACCTAGAACCTCCTAGGAGAATCTAGAACCCCAGGACACCCCCCCCACACCCCCCCCAGGTGGACGCCCAGCTGCTGGTGGTGCAGAAGCTGGAGGAGAAGGAGCGGGTGCTGCAGGGCAGCCTGGCTGCAGTGGAGAAGGAGCTGGCGCTCAGGTCGCAGGCGCTGGAGCTCAACAAGAGGAAGGTATTGGGGGGCACGGGGGGGTGGGGAGGGGGCTTGGGGGGACTTGGGGGGCACGGGGGGTCTTGGGGGGGGAGAGGGGATTTGGGGGTGGGGGAGAATTGGGGGGCAGGTCAGATTTGGGGGTGTAGGGGGGTGGGGAATTGGGGGGCAGGGGGGACTTGGGTGGTGGGGGGGCATGGGGGGACTTGGGGGGCAGGGGGGACTTGGGGGGGTGGGGGAGGAATTGGGCTTGGGGGACTGGGGGGACTTGGGGGGCACGGGGGGTCTTGGGGGGGGTGGGGGGGGAATTGGGGGGCGGGTTGGACTTGGGGGTCTAGGGGGGGTGGGGAGGGGAAATTGGGGGGGGGTTGGGGGGCTTGGGGGGACATGGGGGGCAGGGGGACTTGGGTGGGTGAGGAATTGGGGGGCGGGGGGTCGGAATTGGAGGGGTGGGAGGGGAATTAGGGGAGGGGGACTTGGAAGACTTGGGGGGCAGGGGGGATTTGGGGGGCATGGGGGGAATTGGGGGGGCAGGGGGGAACTTGGGGGGCGGGGGAGGACTTGGAGGGTGGGGGGGAATTGGGGGATTTGGGGGGCGGGGGGAAACATGGGGGTGGGGGGCATTTGGGGGGCGGGGGGGGCTTGGAGGACTTGGGACCCCACATACCCCGTAAGTCCATGTTGTGACCCCATAAATCCACATTGTGACCCCACAGACCCCATAAGCCCATGTTGGGACCCCATTGACCCCGTAAGTCCATGATAGGACCCCATAAATCCACATTGAGACCCCACAGACCCCATAAACCCATGTTGGGACCCCATAAATCCAAACTATGAACCCATAGACCCCATAAATCCAAGTTGTGACCCCACACACTCCATAAATTCATGATGGGACTCCATTGATCCCTTAAGTCCATGATGTGACCCTATAAATCCAAGCTGTAACCCCACAGACCCCATAAACCCATGTTGGGACCCCATTGATCCCATAAGTCCATGATGGGACCCCATAAATCCATGTTGTGACCCCATAAATCCAAGCTGTGACCCCCAGACCCCATAAATCCATGTTGTGACCCCACAGACCCCATAAGTTCATGTTAAGACCCCACAGACCCCATAAATCCATGATGGGACCCCATAAATCCAAGCTGTGACCCCACAGACTCCTTAAATCCACGTTGGGATCCCGCAGACCCCATAAACCCACGTTGTGACCCCATAAACCCACGTTGTGACCCCATAAACCCACATTGAGACCCCCCCGAGGCCCCATAACTCCAAGCTGTGACCCCACAGACCCCATAAACCCACGTTGTGACCCCATTGACCCCATAAGTCCATGTTGTGACCCCATAAATCCAAGCTATGACCCCACAGACCCCATAAACCCACGTTGAGACCCCATAAACCCACATCAAAACCCTGCCCCAGACCCCATAAATCCAAGCTGTGACGCCCCAGACCCCATAAACCCACGTTGTGACCCCATAAATCCAAGCTGTGACCCCCCAGACCCCATAAACCCACGCTGTGACCCCATAAACCCCCATTAAACCCCCCCACCCCCCCCACTCCAGACCCCATCAAACCGTCGGCCATATTGGCCGCACCCGCTTCCCCCCCTCCCCCCACTCCCACCCTCAGCGCTTTGCCTCGGAGGGCTATAGCAGGAAGTGGGTGGTCAGCTTCCGTCTGACCTTTGACCGCTGACCTTTGACCCCGGAAGGCGGTGGAGGCGGCGCAGCTGGCGGAAGACCTGCGGGCGCAGGGGGAGCACGTGCAGGGCCGGCTGAGGGAGCTGCAGGCCTGCGCCGCCGAGAACCGCGCGGCCAAGGACAAGGAGTCGCTCAGCCTCAAGAGGGCGCAGGTGAGTCAGGGGGGGTTATGGGGGGTTATGGGGGTTATGGGGTTATGGGGGGTTATGGGGGGTTATGGGGTTTTATGGGGGGTTATGGGGTTTTGTGGGGGGTTAGGGGGGGTTATGGGGTTTTATGGGGTTTGTGGGGTTTTATGGGGGGTTATGGGGTTTTATGGGGGGTTATGGGGTTTTGTGGGGGGTTATGGGGGGTTATGGGATTTTATGGGGGGTTATGGGGGGTTATGGGGTTTTTATGGGGTTTTATGGGGGGTTATGGGGTTTTGTGGGGGGTTATGGAGGGTTATGGGATTTTATGGGGGGTTATGGGGGGTTATGGGGTTTTTATGGGGTTTTATGGGGGGTTATGGGGTTTTGTGGGGGGTTATGGGGGGTTATGGGGTTTTATGGGGGGTTATGGGGTTTTGTGGGGGGTTATGGGGTTTTGTGGGGGGTTATGGGGGGTTATGGGGTTTTTATGGGGTTTTATGGGGGGTTATGGGGTTTTATGGGGGGTTATGGGGTTTTTATGGGGTTATGGGGGGTTATGGGGTTTTATGGGGGGTTATGGGGTTTTATGGGGTTTTGTGGGGGGTTATGGGGTTTTATGGGGGGTTATGGGGTTTTATGGGGTTTGTGGGGTTTTATGGGGGGTTATGCGGTTTTATGGGGGTTGTGGGGTTTTATGGGGTTTTATGGGGGGTTATGGGGTTTTTATGGGGTTTTATGGGGTTCTATGGGGTATAAAGGGGGTTTATGGGGTTTTATGGGGGGTTATGGGGTTTTAGGGGGTTTGTGGGGGGGTTTATGGGGTTTTATGGGGGGGTTATGGGGGTTATGGGGTTTTATGGGGGGTTATGGGGGGTTATGGGGTTTTAAGGGGGGTTATGAGGTTTTATGGGGTTTTATGGGGGGGTTTGGGGTTTTATGGGGGGTTATGGGGTTTTGTGGGGTTATATGGGGTTTTATGGGTTTTGGGGGGGTTATGGGGTTTTGTGGGGTTTTGTGGGGTTTGTGGGGTTTTATGGGGGGTTTGGGGTTTTTATGGGGGGTTATGGGGTCTTGTGGGGGGTTATGGGGTTTTATGGTGGTTATGGGGTTTTATGGGGTTTTATAGGGGGTTATGGGGTTTGTGGGGTTTTATGGGATTTTTATGGGGTACAAAGGCGGTTATGGGGGATTATGGGGTTTTATGGGGGGTTATGGGGGTTTATGGGGTTTGTGGGGTTTTATGGGGTATAAAGGGGGTTTATGGGGTTTTTATGGGGTATAAAGGGGGTTATGGAGGGTTATGGGGTTCTATGGGGTTTTATGGGGTTTTATGGGATTTGTGGGGTTTTATGGGGTATAAAGGGGGTTTATGGGGTTTTATGGGGTTATGGGGGGTTATGGGGTTTTATGGGGTATAAAGGGGGTTTGGGAGGTTATGGGGTTTTTATGGGGTTTTATGGGGTTTTATGGGGAGTTATGCGGTTGTAGGGGGTTATGGGGAGTTATGGGGTTTTAGGGGGGGTTATGGGGGGTTATGGGGTTTTATGGGGTTTTATGGGGTTCTATGGGGTATAAAGAGGGTTTATGGGGTTTTATGAGGTATAAAGGGGGTTATGGAGGGGTTATGGGGTTTTATGGGAGTTTTATGGGGTTTGTGGGGTTTTTATGGGGTTTTATGGGGTTTGTGGGGTTGTAGGGGTTTTTATGGGATATAAAGGGGGTTTATGGGGTTTTAAGGAGTTCAAATGGGGTTATGGCGTTTTTATGGGGTTTTTGTGGGTTTTTTTTGTGGGGTTTTATGGGGTTTTATGGGGTTTTATGGGGTATTTAAGGCGTTTCTATGGGTTCTGTGGGGTTCTATGGGTTCTGTGGGGTCTATGAGGTTTCTATGGCTTTTATGGGGTTTCTATGGGTTCTATGAGGTTCTATGGGCTCTGTGGGTTCTCTGGGGTTTCTATGGGGTTGTTATGGGGTTTGTATGGTTTCTCTGAGGTTGTATGGGGTGTGTGTGGTCTATGGGGATTTATGGGGTTTCTGTTGGGTTTCTATGGGGTTTCTACAGGTTCTATGAGCTCTATGGGATTCTAGGAACTTTGTGGGGTTTCTGTGAGATTTTATGGGGTTTCTATGGGTTCTGTGGGGTTCTATGGGCTCTGTGGGGTCTATGGGGTTTCTATGGGGTTTCTATGGGTTCTGTGGGGTTGTATGGGCTCTGTGGGGTCTATGGGGTTTCTATGGGGTTTTATGGGGTTTCTATGGGTTCTGTGGGGTTCTATGGGCTCTGTGGGGTCTATGGGGTTTCTATGGGGTTTTATGGGGTTTCTATGGGTTCTGTGGGGTTCTATGGGCTCTGTGGGGTCTATGGGGTTTCTATGGGGTTTCTATGGGGTTTTATGGGGTTTCTATGGGCTCTGTGGGGTGTATGGGATTTCTATGGGGTTTTATGGGGTTTCTATGGTGTTTCTATGGGTTCTCTGGGCTCTGTGGGGTCTATGGGGTTTCTGTGGGGTTCTATGGGGTTTCTATGGGTTCTGTGGGGTTGTATGGGCTCTGTGGGGTCTATGGGGTTTCTATGGGGCTTAATGGGGTTTCTATGGGTTCTGTGGGGTCTATGGGGTTTCTATGGGGCTTAATGGGGTTTCTATGGGCTCTGGGGGGTCTATGGGGATTGATGGGGTCTCTATGGGGCTTTATGGGGTTTCTATGGGTTCTCTGGGGTTGTATGGGCTCTGTGGGATCTATGGGGTTTAATGGGGTTTTTATGGGGTTTCTATGGGTTCTTTGGGGTCTGTGGGGATTGATGGGGTCTCTATGGGGTTTCTATGGGGTTTTATGGGGCTCTATGGGGTTTCTATGGCTTCTGTGGGGTTGTATGGGCTCTGTAGGGTCTGTGGGGTTTCTATGGGGCTTTATGGGGTTTCTATGGGTTCTGTGGGGTCTATGGGGTTTCTATGGGGTTTTATGGGGCTCTATGGGGTTTCTATGGGTTCTGTGGGGTTGTATGGGCTCTGTGGGGTCTATGGGGTTTCTGTGGGGTTTCTATGGTTTCTCTGGGCTCTGTGGGGTCTATGGGGTTTCTGTGGGGTTTTATGGGGTTTCTATGGGTTCTGTGGGGTTGTATGGGTTTTGTGGGGTCTGTGGGGTTTCTATGGGGTTTCTATGGGTTCTGTGGGGTTGTATGGGTTCTGTGGGGTCTATGGGGTTTCTATGGGTTCTGTGGGGTTGTATGGGCTCTGTAGGGTCTATGGGGTTTTTATGGGACTTTTTGGGGTTTCTATGGGTTCTGTGGGGTCTATGGGGTTTCTATGGCTTCTGTGGGGTTGTATGGGCTCTGTAGGGTCTATGGGGTTTCTATGGGACTTTATGGGGTTTCTATGAGTTCTGTGGGGTCTATGGGGTTTCTATGGGGTTTTATGGGGCTCTATGCGGTTTCTATGGGTTCTGTGGGGTTGTATGGGCTCTGTAGGATCTATGGGGTTTCTATGGGGTTTTTATGGGTTCTGTGGGGTCTGTGGGATCTATGGGTCTGTGTGGGGTTTTTATGGGGCAGGAGGAGCTGTCCCGGCTGCGGCGGAAGCTGGAGAAGCAGAGGAAGGTGGAGGTTTATGCAGACGCCGATCAGATCCTACAGGAGGAGATCAAGGAATATAGGGTGGGTTATGGGGTTTTTACGGGGTCTGTGGGGTTACGGGGTTTTTACGGGGTCTGTGGGGGTTGTGGAGGTGGTGGGGTGTGTGGGGTTATGGGGTTTTATGGGTTTTTTATGGGATTTGTGGGGTTGTAGGGGGTTTTATGGTGTTTTATGGGGTTTTATGGGGTTTCATGGGGTTTTATGGGTGTTTGTGGGGTTTTATGGGGTTTTATGGGGTTTGTGGGGTTGTAGGGAGTTTTATGGGGTTTGTGGGGTTTTTATAGGGTTCTATGGGGTTTGTAGGGTTTTATGGGGTGTTATAGGGGGTTGTGGGGTTTTATGGTGTTTTATGGGGTTTTATGGGGTTTTATGGGGGTTTGTGGGGTTTTATGGGGTTTTGTGGGGTTATGGGGGGTTATGGGGTTTTTATGGGCTTTTATGGGGTATAAAGGGGTTTTATGGGGTTTTATGGGGGTTTTGTGGGGTTTGTGGGGTTTTTATGGGGTTTTATGGGGTTTGTGGGGTTGTAGGGGTTTTGATGGGGTATAAAGGGGGTTTATGGGGTTTTATGGTGTACAAATGGGGTTTTATGGGATTTTGTGGAGTTTTATGGGGCTTTTAAGGGATTTCTCTGGTTTCTCTGGGATTCTGTGGGCTCTGTATAGTCTATGGGGTTTCTATGGGGTTTTATGGGGTTTCTTTGGGTTCTATGGGGTTCTATGGGCTCTGTGGGTCTATGGCGTTTCTATGGGGTTTCTATGGGTTCTCTGGGGTTGTATGGGTTCTGTGGGGTTTTATGGGGTCTGTGGGGTTATGGGGTTTTTATGGGGTTTCTATGGGAGTAGTGGGGGTGGTGGAGTGTGTGGGATTATGGGGTTGTGGGGTTATGGGGGTTGTAGGGTTTCTTCATGGTTATGGGGTGGTGGGGTCTGTGGGGTTGTGGGGTTTCTATGGGGTTGTGGGGTTTCTATGGGGTTGTGGGGTTTCTATGGGATTCTTTTTGGGATTGTGGAGTTCTGGGGTTATGGGGTGTGTGGGGTTTGTGGGGTTTCTATGGAGTTATGGGGTTGTAGGGTTTTGGGGATTGTGGAGTTACGGGGTTATGGGGTGTGTGGGGTTTTGGGGTTGTGGGGTTTCTATGGGGTTGTGGGGATTTGGGATTGTGGGGTTATGGGGTTGTGGGGTTTTGGGGTTTGTGGGATTGTGGGGTTTGGGGGTCTGTGGGGTTTTGGGGTTTGTGGGATTGTGGGGTTTGGGGGTCTACGGGGTCTGTGGGGTTATGGGGTTTCTATGGGGTTAAGGGGTTTCTATGGGGTTGTGGGGATTTGGGGTCTTTGGGGTCTTTGGGGTTATGGGGTTTCTATTGGGTTATGGGGTTGTGGGGTTTCTATGGGGTTGTGAGGTTTCTACGGGGTTGTGGGGTTTTGGGGTTTGTGGGATTGTGGGGTTTTGGGGTCTATGGGGTTTCTATGGGGTTATGGGGTTGTTGGGGTTTCTATGGGGTTGTGGGGATTTGGGGTTGTGGAGTTTTGGGGTGTCTGGGGTTATGGGGTTGAAGGATTGGTTGGGTTGTGGGGTTATGGGGTTGTGGGGTTTTGGGGTTGGTGGGATTGTGGGGTTTGGGGGTCTATGGGGTCTGTGGGGTTGTGGGGTTTCTATGGGGTTTGGGGTCTGTGGGGTTTTTGGGGTGTGTGGGGTTGTGGGAAAATTGAGGAGACATTGGGGGAAAGTGGGGGGAAATTGGGAGAAAATCTGGGGAAATTGGGGACAGTGGAGGAAATTGAGGGGAAATTGAGGGGAGATTGGGGGAAAATCAGAGGAAATTGGGGAAATGGAGGAAATTGAGGGGAAATGAGGGAAAATTGGGGACAGTGGAGGAAATTGAGGGGAAATCAGGAGAAATTGGGGAAAATTGAGGAAATTGATGGGAAATTGGGGAAAATCAGGGGGAAATTGGGACAATTGAGGAAATTAAGGGGAATTTGAGGGGAAATCGGGAAATTGGGAAAACTGAGGAAATTGATGAGAAATTGAGGGGAAATGAGGGGAAATTGAGGAAAATTGAGGAAATTGGTAGAAATTGAGGGAAAATAAGGAAAAATTGGGGACAGTGGAGGAAATTGGTGGGAAATTGAGGGAAAATCAGAGAAAATTGGGACAATTGAGGAAATTGAGGGGAAATTGAGGGAAAATCTGGGGATAGTGGAGGAAATTGAGGGAAAATTGGGGGGAAATCAGGAAATTGGGAAAACTGAGGAAATTGATGGGAAATTGATAGAAATTGAGGGAAAACGAGGGGAAATTGGGGAAATGGAGGAAATTGAGGGGAAATTGATAGAAATTGAGGGAAAATGAGGGGAAATTGAGAGGGAACTGAGAAGAGATTGGGGGAAAATCGGGGAATTGGGACAGTTGAGGAAATTGATGGGAAATTGAGGGAAAATCAGGGGAAACTGGGGATGGTGGAGGAAACTGAGGGGAAATTGAGGGGAAATGAGGGGAAACTGGGGAAAATTGAGGGGGAATTAAGAGGAGGTTGGGGGAAAATCAGGGGAAATTGGGGAAAATTGAGGAAATTGATGGGAAATTGGGGAAAATCAGGGGAAATTGGGACAATTGAGGAAACTGAGGGGAAATTGAGGGGAAATCAGGGGAAATTGGGGAAAATTGAGGGGAAATTGGGGAAAATCAGGGGAAATTGGGGAAAATTGAGGAAATTGATGGGAAATTGAGGGGAAATCAGGGGAAATTGGGAAAATTGAGGAAATTGATAGAAATTGAGGGAAAATAAGGAGAAATTGGGGACAGTGGAGGAAATAGGTGGGAAATTGAGGGAAAATCAGAAAATTGGGACAATTGAGGAAATTGAGGGGAAATTGAGGGAAAATCTGAGGATAGTGGAGGAAATTGAGGGAAAATTGAGGGGAAATCAGGGGAAATTGGGAAAACTGAGGAAATTGATGGGAAATTGATAGAAATTGAGGGAGAATGAGGGGAAATTGGTGGGAAATTGAGACGGAATTGAGAGGAGGTTGGGGGAAAATTAGGGGAAATTGGGACAACTGAGGAAATTGATGGGAAATTAGGGGAGATTGGAGGAAAATCAGAGGAAATTGGGGAAATGGAGGAAATTGAGGGGAAATTGGGAAAATTGGGGACAGTGGAGGAAATTGAGGGGTGATTGGTGGGAAATGAGAGGAAATTGGGGAAAATTGAGAAAATTGAGGGGAAAATGAGGGGAAATGAGAGGAAATTGGGGAAAACTGAGGAAATTGACAGGAAATTGAGGGGAAATGGGGAGAAATTCGGAAAATTGAGGAAATTAATGGAAAATTGAGGGGAAATTAGGGGAAATTGGGAAAACTGAGGAAATTGATGGGAAATTGATAGAAATTGAGGGAAAACCACGTGAAATTGGGGAAAATTGAGGGGGAACTGAAGAGAGGTTGGGGGAAAATTAGGGGGAATTGGGAAAACTGAGGAAATTGATGGGAAATCGAGGGAAAATCAGGGGAAATTGGGGAAAATTGAGGAAATTGATGGGAAATTGAGGGAAAATCAGGGGAAACTGGGGACAGTGGAGGAAATTGAGGGAAAATTGGTGGGAAATTAGAGGAAATTGGGAAAACTGAGGAAATTGATGGGAAATTGGTGGGAAATCAGGGGAAATTGGGGAAAATTGAGGAAATTGACGGGAAATTGAGGGGAAATGGGGAGAAATTGGGAAAATTGAGGAAATTGATGGGAATTTGAGGAGAAATCAGGGAAAATGAGGGGAAATTGAGAGGGAATTGGGAATAGATTGGGGGAAAATCAGGGAAAACTGGGGACAGTGGAGGGAACTGAGGGGAAATTGAGGGAAAATCAGGGGAAACTGGGGACAGTGGAGGAAACTGAGGGCAAATGAGGGGAAACTGGGGAAAATGGAGGGAAGTGGGTGGGAATTGAGGGCAAATGAGAGGAAACCGGGGAGAATGGAAGGGGACAGTGGGCAGCCATGGGGCGCTGACCCCCCCCCCTGCCCCCCGTAGGCCCGCCTGACCTGCCCCTGCTGCAACGCCCGCAAGAAGGACGCCGTGCTGACCAAGTGCTTCCACGTCTTCTGCTTTGAGTGCGTCAAGAATCGCTACGACACCAGGCAGAGGAAGTGCCCCAAGTGCAACGCGGCCTTCGGGGCCCACGACTTCCACCGGGTTTACATCAGCTGAGCCCCACAAGTGACCCACGAGTCACCCACGAGTCACCCATGGCCAACGTTGGGTCTTGAGTTGGGTCGACCCAATGGTTGAAGGGCATCAGTCCTGTTGTTTATGTGTTAATGAAACCCCATAGCCATCCCTGGTTGTCTCTGAGGTCTCCCCATAGCACCCATGGGTGCCCCACAGCCCCCAAAGGTGCCCCATAGCACCCACATCTGCCCCATGGCCAAGGTTGGGTCTTGAGTTGGGTCGACCCAACGGTTGAAGGCCATCAGTCCTGTTGTTTGTCTGTTAATGAAACCCCATAGCGATCCCTGGTTGTCTCTGAGGTGTCCTCATAGCACCCATGGGTGCCCCATAGCACCTAGAGGTGCCCCATAGCACTCCTGGGTGCCCCACATCTGCCCCATGGCCAAGGTTGGGTCTTGAGTTGAGTCGACCCAATGATTGAAGACCATCAGCCCCATTGTTTGTGTGTTAATGAAACCCCATAGCGATCCCTGGTTGTCTCAGAGGTGTCCCCATAGCACCCATGGGTGCCCCACAACCCCCAAAGGTGCCCATAGCACCCCTGGGTGCCCCACAGGAACCCTTTCCCCCCCTTCCCCTTTCCCACCTCACCCAATAAAGTACTTTAATCCATTTCCATGGGTTTTGTTTGGCTCTTGGTTGTCCCCAGCCCCCCTGCTTGGGGGTGAGAGCACAGAGAGGTTGGGGGAAGAGGTGCCAGAGGGGCTCTGCTGCCATAGAGATTGACGGTGGTGGCCTAGAGTGTCCTTTTGGGTCATAGAGATGTGGGCTGGAGGTATTGGGCGGGCTGGAGAACCATAGAGACTGAAGGTGGTGGGCTAGAGCGTCCCATGGGCTCATGGAGGTCTGCCATGCTGGCAACCATAGAGTGTTGGAGGACTGTTCTCCTAGAGCGCCCCATTGAGGGGGGGGAGGGGGATCATAGAGTCCTGGAGGACCTTCCCTGAATGTAACCCAATAGGAAACCATAGAGTCCCGGAGGACCTTCCCTTAACGTAACCCAGTAGGAAACCATAGAGTCCCGGAGGACTTTTCTCCTAGAGTGCCCAATAGAGATCCTAAAAGTCCCGGATGACCTCCCGCTAACAGAACCCAATGCCAAACCATAGAGTTCTGAAGGATTTCTTTTATTGTCCTAGAAAGTCCCACTGGTGACCATAGAGTCCCGGAGGACCTTCCCTGAATGTAGCCCAGTAGAAAACCATAGAGTTCCGAAGGACCTTCCCTTAACATAACCCAATAGGAAACCATAGAGTTCCGGAGGACCTTCCCTGAATGTAGCCCAGTTGGAAACCATAGAGTCCCGGAGGACTTTTCTCCTAGAGTGCCCCAATGAGGGACCATAGAGTCCAGAACGACCTCCCCATAACACGCTACAATGGGGAAACCATCGAGTTCTGGAGGACCGTCCTCCCAGCGCGGCCCCGAACGGACACCATAGAGTACCAGAAGTCCTTCCTAGCGCGCCGCCGGAAGTCGCTGCGTATCAGCCACACAATGGCGGAACTTTCGGGTACGGAGCAGCCCCGACCCCTTCCCGCTCCCCCCCCCTTCCCACCCCCCCCCCGTGACCCCGCGGTGACCCCGCCGTGACCCCGTGACCCCACGCAGGTCCCGCCCCGCCGTGCCGCAAGGGGGCGCTGCGAAGAGCGGCGGAGGTAGGGGAAAATGGGGGAAAAAAGGGGGAATTTGGGAAAAAATGGGGGAATTATGGGGAAAAGGGCGGAACGAGAGGAAATCGGGGAAAAAGGGGGAAGAGTTGGGGAAGGAGTGGGGGAATTTGGGGGAAAAATGAGGAAAATTGGGGGGAAATCTGGAAAAAATTTGGGGAAGTGGGGGAATCTGGGGTAAAAAAGGGGGATTTGGGGAAAAATGGGGGAATTATGGGGAAAAGGGGGAAATTGGGGGAAATCGGGGAAAAGGGGGGAAGAGTTGGGGAAGGAATGGGGGAATTATGGGGAAAAATCAGGAAAACTGGGGGAAAATCTGGAAAAAATTGGGGAAGTGGGAGAATTTGGGGTAAAAAAGGGGGATTTGGGGAAACAGTGGGGGAATTATGGGGAAAAGGGAGGAATTGGGGGAAATCGGGGAAAAGGGGGAGGAGTTGTGGAAGGAATGGGGGAATTTGGGGGAAAAACAGGGAAAATTTGGGGGAAATTGGGGAAAAACTTGGGGAAGTGGAGGAATTTGGGGTAAAAAAGAGGGATTTGGGGAAAAAGTGGGGGAATTATGGGGAAAAGGGCGGAACGGGGGGAAATCGGGGAAAAGGGGGGAAGAGTTGGGGAAGGAGTGGAGGAATATGGGGGAAAAATGAGGAAAATTTGGGGGAAATCTGGAAAAAACTTGGGGAAGTGGGGGAATTTGGGGTAAAAAAGGGGGATTTGGGGAAAAATGGGGGAATTATGGGGAAAAGGGAGGAATTGGGGGAAATCGGGGAAAAGGGGGAGGAGTTGTGGAAGGAATGGGGGAATTTGGGGGAAAAACAGGGAAAATTTGGGGGAAATTGGGGAAAAACTTGGGGAAGTGGAGGAATTTGGGGTAAAAAAGAGGGATTTGGGGAAAAAGTGGGGGAATTATGGGGAAAAGGGCGGAACGGGGGGAAATCGGGGAAAAGGGGGGAAGAGTTGGGGAAGGAGTGGGGGAATTTGGGGGAAAAATGAGGAAAATTTGGGGGAAATCTGGAAAAAACTTGGGGAAGTGGGGGAATTTGGGGTAAAAAAGGGGGATTTGGGGAAAAATGGGGGAATTATGGGGAAAAGGGGGAAATTGGGGGAAATCGGGGAAAAGGGGGGAAGAGTTGGGGAAGGAATGGGGGAATTATGGGGAAAAATCAGGAAAATTGGGGGGAAATTGGGGAAAATTTGGGGAAGTGGGGGAATTTGGGGTAAAAAAAGGGAATTTGGGGAAAAATGGAGGAATTATGGGGAAAAGGGAGGAATGGGGGAAATCGGGGAAAAGGAGGGAAGAGTTGTGGAAGGAATGGGGGAATTTGGGGGAAAAACAGGGAAAATTTGGGGGAAATCTGGAAAAAATTGGGGAAGTGGGGGAATTTGGGGTAAAAAAGGGGGAAATTGGGGAAAAGTGGGGAAAACAGGGAAAAATTGGGAAGAAAGTGAGGAAATTTTGGGGAGGGGAAATTGGGCAAAATGGGACATTGTACAGAAATTGAGAGAAATTGGGAATATTTGGGGAAATCTTAGGGGAAATTTGAGGGAAATTTTAGGGGAAAAATGGGGAAATTGGGCAAAAAATGGGAAATTGGTGGGAAATGAGTGGAAATAGGGGAAAATTGGGGAAATTTAGGGGAAAATTGGGGCAAATTGGGGGATAATTGAGGGAAAATGCAGGGAAATGGGAAAAATCAGGGAAAATTGGGGAATTGATGGGAAATTTGGGAAAATTGGGAAAAAATTGGTGAAATTGGGCAAAAATTGAGGAAATTTGGGGGAAATTGGGGAAAAATTGGGAAAATTGGTTTGGAAATTGGGGGAAAATTGTGGGAAAATTGGGAAAATTTCAGGGAAAATTGGAGAGAAATTGGGGGAAATAGGGAATATTTGAGAAAATTGGGGGAAATTTGGGAAATGGGGAAATCTGAGGATATTTGAGGAGAAATTTGAGGGAAATTGGGGAAAAATTGGGGGAAATTGGGCAAAAATTGGGAAAGTGGGGGGAAATGAGTGGAAATAGGGGAAAAATGGGGGGAAATTGGGGGAAATTGGGGGAAATGGGAAAAAAATTGGGGCGAATTGGGGGAAATTGGGAAAATTGAGGGAAAACCCTGGGAAATGGGGGGAAAAAATCAGGGAAAATTGGGGGAATTGATGGGAAATTTGGGAAAAATCGGGGGAGGAAATTGGGGGAAAATCGAAGGAAAACTGAGGAAATTTCAGGGAAATTAGAGGGAAATTGGGGGAAAATGTAGGGAATTGGGGAAAATCCGGGGCAAATTGGGGAAAATTCCAGAGAAATTAGGGAAAATCCAGGGCAAATTGGGGAAAATCCAGGGCAAATTGGGGAAAATGTGGGGAATTGGGGAAAATCCGGGGCAAATTGGGGGAAAATGTGGGGAAATGGGGAAAATTGGAGGAAAATTGGGGCAAATGTGGGGGATTGGGGAAAATTCGGGGAAAATTGGGGGAAAATGTGGGGAATTGAGGAAAATCCGGGGCAAATTGGGGGAATATGCGGGGAATTGGGGAAAATTCGGGGAAAATTGGGGAAAATGTGGGGAATTGGGGAAAATTCAGGGCAAATTGGAGGCAAATGTGGGGAATTGTTGACAATCCGGGGCAAATTGGGGAAAATGTGGGGAATTGTGGAAAATTCGGGGCAAATTGTGAGGAAAATGTGGGGAATTGGGGAAAATCTGGGGCAAATTGGGTAAAATGTGGAGAATTGGGGAAAATTCAGGGCAAATTGGGGGAATATGTGGGAAATTGGGGAAAATCCGCGGCAAATGGGGAAAATGTGGGGAATTGGGGAAAATTCGGGGCAAATTGGGGAAAATCCGGGTCAAATACAGGGAAAATGTTGGGAATTGTGGAAAATTTGGGGCAAATTGTGGGGAAAATGTGGGGAATTGTGGAAAATCCGTGGCAAATTGAGGGAAAATGTGGAGAATTGTGGAAAATCCGTGGCAAATTGGGGGAAAATGTGGGGAATTGTGGAAAGTTGGAGGAAAATTGGGGGAAAATGTGGGGAATTGTGGAAAATCTGTGGCAAATTGGGGAAAATGTGGGGAATTGTGGAAAATTGGAGGAAAATTGGTGGAAAATGTGGGGAATTGTGGAAAATTGGAGGAAAATTGGTGGAAAATGTGGGGAATTGTGGAAAATTTGGGGCAAATTGGGGCATGTGGGTAATTGGGGAAAATCCGGGGCAAATTGGGGCAAATGTTGGGAATTGTGGAAAATTCGGGGCAAATTGGGGCAAATGTTGGGAATTGGGGAAAATTCGGGGCAAATTGGGGGAAAATGTGGGGAATTGGGGAAAATCCGTGGCAAATTGGGGCAAATGTGGGGAATTGGGGAAAATTTGGGGCAGATTGGAGGAAAATGTGAGGAATTGGGGAAAATTCATGAGAAATTGGGGGCAAATGTGGGGGATTGGGGAAAATTGGAGGAAAATTGGGGGAAAATGTGGGGAATTGAGGAAAATATGGGGCAAATTGGGGGAATATGTGGGGAATTGGGGGAAATTTGGGGCACATTGGGGAAAATTCCAGAGAAATTAGGGGAAATTCGAGGAAAATTGGGGCAAATGTGGGGAATATAGGAAAATCCGGGGCAAATTGGGGAAAATGTGGGGAATTGGGGAAAAAATCCAGGGCAAATTGGGGGAAAATGTGGGGAATTGGGGAAAATTTGGGGCAAATTGGGGGAAATGTGGGGAATTGGGGAAAATTTGGGGCAAATTGGGGGAAATGTGGGGAATTGGGGAAAATCCGTGGCAAATTGGGGCAAATTGTGGGGAATTGGGGAAAATTCGGGGCACGTTGGGGAAAATTTGCTAAAAATTGGGGGAAAATGTGGGGAATTGTGGAAAATTTGGGGCAAATTGGGGAAAATTCAGGAGAAATTGGGGAATATGGGTGGAATGGGGGATTTGGGGTGGATTTGGGGTAAGATTTGGGGATTTGGGGTTTTTTTGGGGGGGTGTTGACAGCCCCTTCCCCCCAGAGGGTGCTGCTCCCACGGGGTTTCCCCCACAGCGTCAGCCCCGATTATCTGAGGTATCAGTGCTGGGACAGCGCCCAGGTGAGACTGGGATATACTGGGAGGGCAGTGGGAGGGACTGGGATATACTGGGAGAGACTGGGAGGGCAGTGGGAGGGACTGGGAAGGACTGGGAGGAACTGGGAGGGACTGGGATGGACTGGGATATACTGGGAGGAACTGGGAGGGCAATGGGAGGGACTGGGATATACTGGTCCACACTGGCCCACACTTCTCCATACTGCTCCATACTGGTCCCTATTGGTCTGTACTGGTCCATGCTGGTCTATACTGGTGCAGTCTGGTTTATACTGGTCCATACAGGTTTGTACTGGTCCATAGTGCTTCATACAGGTCTGCACTGGTCCATACTGGTCCATATGGGTCTGTACTGGTCTATGCTGCTCCGTACTGGTCCATACTGGTCCGTATAGGCCTGTACTGGTCCGTACTGCTCTGTACTGGTCCATGCTGGTCCATACTGGTCCTTACTGCTCCGTACTGGTCCATGCTGGTCCATATTGGTTCATATTGATCTGTACTGGTCCATACTGGCCCATACTGGTCCATACTGGTCCGTATTGGTTCGTATCAGTCTGTACTGGTCCATACTGGCCCATACTGGCCCATACTGGTCCGTATTGGTTCGTGTCAGTCTGTACTGGTCCATACTGGCCCATACTGGTCCATACTGGTCCGTATTGGTTCGTATCAGTCTGTACTGGTCCATACTGGCCCATACTGGTCCATAGTGCTGTGTATTCGTCCATACTGGTCTGTATTGATCCATACTGGTCCATACTGGCCCATACTGGTCCATAGTGCTGCGTATTCGTCCATACTGGTCTCTGTTGATCCATACTGGTTTATATTACTCCATACTGTTCTGTACTGGTCCATATTGATCCATACTGGTCTGGAGTGCTCTGTACTGGTCCGTACTGGTCCATATTGATCCATACTGGTCTGTACTGCTCCATACTGGTCTGTACTGCTCTGTATTGGTCCATACTGGTCCGTATTGATCCATAATGGTCTGTACTGCTCTGTATTGGTCCATACTGGTCCGTATTGATCCATAATGGTCTATACTGGTCCGTATTGGTCCGTATTGATCTATAATGGTCTGTACTACTCCGTACTGGTCCATATTGATCCATACTGGTCTGTACTGCTCCATACTGGTCCATACCGGTCCATACTGATTTCTGCTGGTCCATACTGGTTTCTACTGGTGCAGGCCCTGTGCAGCTCCCTGTCTGGGATCGTTGCCACCCGCGCTGTGTTTGAAGCCGTCGGCGTTGGGGACGTCGCTGCCACCCCCACCGGAGCCACTGTCACCTGGCTGCTGCGTGGTCAGACCCAAAACTGCCCTTTTTCACCCCAAAAATCCCCGCCGACCTCAAAAACCCCAACCCCTTCCCTTCCAAAAAAAAAAAACCAAAAATCCCCCGTCAATTTTGTCCCCCAAATCCTCAATTTCGACCCCAAATTTCCATTTTTTCATCTCCGGAATTTCCCACTTTTCACCCCAAAAATTCGCTTTCCTATTCCCAAATTTTCCCATTTCCACCCCAAAATCCCCATTTTTGATCCCAAAATTCCCCATTTTCCACCCCAGAATTCCCCATTTTCCACCCCAAAATTTCCCTTTTCCATCCCCAAATCCCCATTTTTCACCCCAAATTTTCCCATTTTCTTTCGAAATTCCCCATTTTTCACCTCCAAAATTTCCCTTTTCCAACCCCAAATCCCCATTTTTCACCTCCTAAATTTCCGTTTTCCACCCCAAATTTCCCATTCTCACCCCCAAATCCACATTTTTCACCCCAAAATTTCCCTTTTCCACCCCAAAATCCCCATTTCTCACCTCGAATTTTCCCGTTTTCCATCCCAAAATCTGAATTTTTCACACCAAAATTTCCCATTTTTCGCCCCCAAAAATTCCCTTTTCCACCCCAAAATTCATTTTCCCACTCCAAAATTCCCCATTTTCCACCCCAAAATTTCCCTTTTTTCATCCCCAAATCCCCATTTTTCATCTCCTAAATTTGTTTTCCACCCCAAATTTTCCCATTTTCACCCCAAAATCCCCATTTTTCACCCCAAAATTTCCCTTTTCCACCCCAAAATCCCCACTTTTCACACCAAAATTTCCCATTTTTCACCTCCAAATTTCCCTTTTCCACCCCAAAATCCCCATTTCTAACCCCAAAATCCCCATTTTTGATCCCAAATTGTCCCTTTTCCACTCCAAAATTCCCCATTTTCCACCCCAAAATTTCCCTTTCCCACCCCAAAATTTCCCTTTTCCATCCCCAAATCCCCATTTTTCACCCCGAATTTTCCCATTTTCTTTCGAAATTCCCCATTTTTCACCTCCAAAATTTCCCTTTTCCAACCCCAAATCCCCATTTTTCACCTCCTAAATTTCCGTTTTCCACCCCAAATTTCCCATTCTCACCCCCAAATCCACATTTTTCACCCCAAAATTTCCCTTTTCCACCCCAAAATCCCCATTTCTCACCCCAAAATTTCCCTTTTCCACCCCGAAATCCCCACTTTTCACACCAAAATTTCCCATTTTTCACCTCCAAATTTCCCTTTTCCACCCCAAAATCCCCATTTCTAACCCCAAAATCCCCATTTTTGATCCCAAATTGTCCCTTTTCCACTCCAAAATTCCCCATTTTCCACCCCAAAATTTCCCTTTCCCACCCCAAAATTTCCCTTTTCCATCCCCAAATCCCCATTTTTCACCCCAAATTTTCCCATTTTCTTTCGAAATTCCCCATTTTTCACCTCCAAAATTTCCCTTTTCCAACCCCAAATCCCCATTTTTCACCTCCTAAATTTCCGTTTTCCACCCCAAATTTCCCATTCTCACCCCCAAATCCACATTTTTCACCCCAAAATTTCCCTTTTCCACCCCAAAATCCCCATTTCTCACCTCGAATTTTCCCGTTTTCCATCCCAAAATCTGAATTTTTCACACCAAAATTTCCCATTTTTCGCCCCCAAAAATTCCCTTTTCCACCCCAAAATTCATTTTCCCACTCCAAAATTCCCCATTTTCCACCCCAAAATTTCCCTTTTTTCATCCCCAAATCCCCATTTTTCATCTCCTAAATTTGTTTTCCACCCCAAATTTTCCCATTTTCACCCCAAAATCCCCATTTTTCACCCCAAAATTTCCCTTTTCCACCCCAAAATCCCCACTTTTCACACCAAAATTTCCCATTTTTCACCTCCAAATTTCCCTTTTCCACCCCAAAATCCCCATTTCTAACCCCAAAATCCCCATTTTTGATCCCAAATTGTCCCTTTTCCACTCCAAAATTCCCCATTTTCCACCCCAAAATTTCCCTTTCCCACCCCAAAATTTCCCTTTTCCATCCCCAAATCCCCATTTTTCACCCCGAATTTTCCCATTTTCTTTCGAAATTCCCCATTTTTCACCTCCAAAATTTCCCTTTTCCAACCCCAAATCCCCATTTTTCACCTCCTAAATTTCCGTTTTCCACCCCAAATTTCCCATTCTCACCCCCAAATCCACATTTTTCACCCCAAAATTTCCCTTTTCCACCCCAAAATCCCCATTTCTCACCCCAAAATTTCCCTTTTCCACCCCGAAATCCCCACTTTTCACACCAAAATTTCCCATTTTTCACCTCCAAATTTCCCTTTTCCACCCCAAAATCCCCATTTCTAACCCCAAAATCCCCATTTTTGATCCCAAATTGTCCCTTTTCCACTCCAAAATTCCCCATTTTCCACCCCAAAATTTCCCTTTCCCACCCCAAAATTTCCCTTTTCCATCCCCAAATCCCCATTTTTCACCCCAAATTTTCCCATTTTCTTTCGAAATTCCCCATTTTTCACCTCCAAAATTTCCCTTTTCCAACCCCAAATCCCCATTTTTCACCTCCTAAATTTCCGTTTTCCACCCCAAATTTCCCATTCTCACCCCCAAATCCACATTTTTCACCCCAAAATTTCCCTTTTCCACCCCAAAATCCCCATTTCTCACCTCGAATTTTCCCGTTTTCCATCCCAAAATCTGAATTTTTCACACCAAAATTTCCCATTTTTCGCCCCCAAAAATTCCCTTTTCCACCCCAAAATTCATTTTCCCACTCCAAAATTCCCCATTTTCCACCCCAAAATTTCCCTTTTTTCATCCCCAAATCCCCATTTTTCATCTCCTAAATTTGTTTTCCACCCCAAATTTTCCCATTTTCACCCCAAAATCCCCATTTTTCACCCCAAAATTTCCCTTTTCCACCCCAAAATCCCCACTTTTCACACCAAAATTTCCCATTTTTCACCTCCAAATTTCCCTTTTCCACCCCAAAATCCCCATTTCTAACCCCAAAATCCCCATTTTTGATCCCAAATTGTCCCTTTTCCACTCCAAAATTCCCCATTTTCCACCCCAAAATTTCCCTTTCCCACCCCAAAATTTCCCTTTTCCATCCCCAAATCCCCATTTTTCACCCCAAATTTTCCCATTTTCTTTCGAAATTCCCCATTTTTCACCTCCAAAATTTCCCTTTTCCAACCCCAAATCCCCATTTTTCACCTCCTAAATTTCCGTTTTCCACCCCAAATTTCCCATTCTCACCCCCAAATCCACATTTTTCACCCCAAAATTTCCCTTTTCCACCCCAAAATCCCCATTTTTCACCCCAAAATTTCCCATTTTTCACCTCCAAATTTCCCTTTTCCACCCCAAAATCCCCATTTCCCACCCCAAAATCCCCATTTTTGATCCCAAATTGTCCCTTTTCCAGCCCAAAATTCATTTTCCCATTCCAAAATTCCCCATTTTCCACCCCAAAATTTCCCTTTTTTCATCCCCAAATCCCCATTTTTCACCTCCTAAATTTCCGTTTTCCACCCCAAATTTTCCCATTTTCTTTCGAAATTCCCCATTTTTCACCTCCAAATTTCCCTTTTCCACCCCAAAATCCCCATTTCTCACCCCAAAATCCCCATTTTTCACCCCAAAATGTCCCTTTTCCACTCCAAAATTCATTTTCCCACTCCAAAATTCTCCGTTTTCCACCCCAAAATTTCCCTTTTCCATCCCCAAATCCCCATTTTCCACCCCAGATTTTCCCTTTTCCACCCCAAAATCCCCATTTTTCACCCCAAATTTTCCCATTTCCACCCCAAAATCCCCATTTCTCACCCCAAAATCCCCATTTTTGATCCCAAATTGTCCCTTTTCCACTCCAAAATTCCCCATTTTCCACCCCAAAATTTCCCTTTCCCACCTCCAAATCTCCATTTTTCACCCCAAATTTTCCCATTTTCTCCCCAAAATCCCCTTTTTTCACCCCAAAATCGCTGCCCCCCCCCCCAGATGGAGTTGGGATGGTGACGCGGATCGCCTTCGCCTCAATGCAGGGGTGAGTACTGGGCCATACTGGTTTATACTGGGACATACTGGGCCATACTGGGCCATACTGGTTTGTACTGGGCCATACTGGTCTGTACTGGGCCATACTGATTTATAATGGGCCATACTGGGCCATACTGATTTATAATGGGCCATACTGGGCCATACTGGTCTGTAGTGGGCCTTACTGGTTTATACTGGGTCATACTGGCCTGTACTGGGCCATACTGGTTTATACTGGTTCATACTGGCCTGTACTGGGCCATACTGGTTTATACTGGGTCATACTGGTCTGTAGTGGTCCATACTGGTTTATACAGGGCCATACTGGTCTGTAGTGGGCCATATTGGGTCCTACTGGGCCATACTGGTCTGTAGTGGGCCATACTGGTTTATACTGGGTCATACTGGCCCGTAGTGGGCCATACTGGTTTATACTGGGTCATACTGGCCTGTAGTGGGCCATGTTGGTTTATACTAGGCCATACTGGTCTGTAGTGGGCCATACTGGTTTATACTGTGTCATACTGGCCTGTACTGGGCCATGCTGGTTTATACTGGGCCACACTGGCCTGTACTGGGCCATATTGGGCCCTACTGGGCCATACTGGTCTGTAGTGGGCCATACTGGTTTATACTGGGTCATACTGGCCTGTAGTGGGCCATACTGGTTTATACTGGGCCATACGGGTTTATACTGGGCCACACTGGCCTGTACTGGGCCATATTGGGCCCTACTGGGCCATACTGGTCTGTAGTGGGCCATACTGGTTTATACTGGGTCATACTGGCATGTACTGGTCCATACTGGTCTGTACTGGGTCATACTGGTTTATGCTAGGCCATACTGGTCTGTGGTGGGCCATACTGGTTTATAATGGGCCCGTAGTGGGCCATACTGGTCTGTACTGGGCCATATTGGTTTGTACTGGTTTGTACTGGTTTGTACTGGTCCTTACTGGTTTATACTGGTTTATATTGGTTTATATTGGTTTATACTGGTTCTTTTTGGTTCTTATGGTTTATATGGACAGTCCATAGTGGTCCATAATGGTCCATACTGGTTTATACTGGTTTATACTGGTCCAAACTTGTTTGTACTGATCCATGCTGGTCCATACTGGTCCATGCCAGTTTATACTGGGCCATACTGGTTTATATTGTTTATACTGCTCCTTACTGTTTTGTACTGGTTTATACTGGTTCATACTGGTCCATACTGGTTTATATTGTTTATACTGATTCTTACTGCTCTTTACTGGTTTATACTGGTCCTTCCTAGTTTATATTGTTTATACTGGTTTATACTGGTCCTTACTGTTCCTTACTGGTTTATACTGGTCCTTACTGTTCCTTACTGGTTTATACTGGTCCTTCCTGGTTTATATTGTTTATACTGGTTTCTACTGGTCCTTACTGCTCTTTACTGGTTTATACTGGTCCACAGTGGTATATATTGTTTATACTGGTTCATACTGGTCCTTACTGGTCCTTACTGGTTTATACTAGTCCATACTGGTTTATATTGGTCCATAGTGGCATATATTGTTTATACTGGTTCATACTGGTCCTTACTGGTTTATACTGGTTTATAGTGGTTTATACTGGTCCATAGTGGTATATATTGTTCATATTGGTTCATACTGGTTCTTACTGGTTCTTACTGGTTTATACTGGCTTATACTGGTTTATACTGGTCCATAGTGGCATATATTGTTTATACTGGTTCATACTGGTCCTTACTGGTCCTTAGTGGTTTATACTGGTTTATACTGGTTTATACTGGTGCATAGTGGTATATATTGTTCATATTGGTTCATACTGGTTCTTACTGGTTCTTACTGGTTTATACTGGCTTATACTGGTTTATACTGGTCCATAGTGGTATATATTGTTTATACTGGTCCTTACTGGTCCTTACTGGTCCTTACCGGTTTATAATGCTCCTTACTGGTTTATACTGGTCCATAGTGGCATATATTGTTTATACTGGTCCTTACTGGTCCTTACTGGTTTATACTGCTTTATACTGGTCCATACTGTTTTATATTGTTTATACTGGTTCATACTGGTCCTTACTGGTCCATACTGGTTTATACTGGTTTATATTGTTTATACTGGTTCATACTGGTTTATACTGGTCCTTACTGGTCCCCCCTTTCCCACGCAGGAGCGCCCTGGACTGCGAGGCCAAGCAGTGGAGGTGAGGAGCGCCGTCAGCAGGGTCCCTCGGGGGAGGGGGGGGGGGGGGGTGATGACGTCACGGCGATGATGACGTCACGGCGACGATGACGTCACGGCGACGATGACGTCACGCCCCCCCCCCCCCCCCCCCAGGTTGGCTGCTGACGTCATCAACGACGCGGCGCTGCTGCTGGAGCTGACGGCCCCCGCTTGGCCCGCGGGCGCCATCGTCCTGCTGGGGGCGGCGGCGGCGGCGAGGGTGGGTGACGTCATCAAGGGGGGGGGTGGGTGGGGGGGGGGGAGGTGTGACGTCATAGGGTGGGGGAGTGGGGGTGGGGGGTGACGTCGCGGCGTGGGGGAGGGGTGGGTGGGGGGTGTGACGTCGTGGTGTTTTGGGGGGGGGGACGTCATGGCGGGGTGATGTCATAGGGGAGAGGCTGTGTGATGTCGTAGGGGAGGTGTGATGTCATACGGGGGTGTGACGTCATGGGGGGGGTGATGTCATAGGGGGAGGGTGTGACGTCATGGGGCGGGGGAGGGGGGTGGGGGGTGTGACGTCATGGGGGGGTGACGTTTTAGGGGGGTGTGATGTCATTGGGGTGTCTGTGACGTCATGGGGGAGGGTGACGTAGGGGGGTGTGACGTCATAGGGGGTGTGATGTCATGGGGGGGGTGTGACGTAATGGGGCGGGGGAGGGGGCTGGGGGGTGTGACATCATGGGGGGGTGACATCATAGGGGGGGGTGACGTCATGGAGGGGGTGATGTCATAGGGGTGTCTGTGACATCATGGGGGATGTGACGTCATAGGGGGGATGTGATGTCATAAGGAGAGGGTGTGACGTCATAGGGGGTGTGACGTCATAGGGGGGTTGTGACGTCATGGGGGGAGGCGGTGTGACGTCATGGGGGGGTGACGTCATAGGGAGGGTGATGTCATAAGGGGAGGCTGTGTGATGTCGTAGGGGGGTGTGACGTCATGGGGGGGTGTGACGTCATGGGGGGGTGACGTCGTGGGGGGTGATGTCATAGGGGGTGTGACGTCATAGGGGGGTGTGACGTCATGGGGGGGTGACGTCGTGGGGGGTGACGTTTTAGGGGGTGTGACGTCATAGGGGGGTGTGACGTCATGGGGGGTGTGACGTCATAGGGGGTGTGATGTCATAGGGGGTGTGACGTCATAGGGGGGATGTGATGTCATGGGGGTGTGACGTCATGGGGGGTGACGTCATAGGGGGCGTGACGTCATAGCGGGGCGATGTCATAGGGATGGTGACGTCATGGGGGGTGTGACGTCATAGGGGGTGTGACGTCATAGGGGGTGTGACGTCATAGGGGATTGTGACGTCATGGGGGGTGTGATGTCATAGGGGGTGTGTGACGTCATCGGAAGGTGTGCGATGTCATAGGAGAAGGGGTGACGCCATAGGGGTGTGTGTGACGTCATAGGGGGGTGTGACGTCATAGGGGAGGTGTGACGTCATGGGGGGGGTGTGACGTCATAGGGGGCAGAGTGTGATGTCATAGGGGGGGGTGTGACATCATAGGGGGGTGTGACGTCATGGTGGGCAGGGTGTGACGTCGTGGGGGGGTGTGACGTCATGGGGGGGTGACATCATGGCGGTGACGTCATACGGGGTTGTGGCACCGGGGGGGTGGAGCTATGGGGGATGGTGGCAATATGGGGGGGGGACACTATGGGGGGTGACACTATGGGGGGGACACTGTGGGGGGGGTGGCACTATGGGGGGGGACATTACGGGGGATGGTGACAATATGGGGGGGGACAGTGGGGGTGGCAATATGGGATAGGGTGACATTATGGGGGGGTGACATTATAGGGGGGGACCTTATGGGGGGGTGACAGAATGGGGGGGTGGCATTGTGGGGGGGGACACTATGGGGGGGTGGCACTATAGGGGGGACATTATGGGGGATGGTGTCAGTATGGGGGGGGACAGTGGGGGTGGCAATATGGGGTATGGTGACAATATGGGGGTGACATTATAGGGGGGGACCTTATGGGGGGGTGACAGAATGGGGGGGTGGCATTGTGGGGGGGGACACTATGGGGGGGTGGCACTATAGGGGGGACATTATGGGGGATGGTGTCAGTATGGGGGGGGACAGTGGGGGTGGCAATATGGGGTATGGTGACAATATGGGGGTGACATTATGGGGGGGTGACACTATGGGGGGGTGACAGAATGGGGGGTGGCATTATGGGGGATGGTGTCAGTATGGGGGGGTGACACTATGGGGGGTGACACTATGGGGGGACACTATGGGGGGGGTGGCACTATGGGGGGGGACATTACGGGGGATGGTGACAATATGGGGGGGGACAGTGGGGGTGGCAGTATGGGATAGGGTGACATTATGGGGGGGTGACATTATAGGGGGGGACCTTATGGGGGGGTGACAGAATGGGGGGGTGGCATTGTGGGGGGGGACACTATGGGGGGGTGGCACTATAGGGGGGACATTATGGGGGATGGTGTCAGTATGGGGGGGGACAGTGGGGGTGGCAATATGGGGTATGGTGACAATATGGGGTATGGTGACAATATGGGGGTGACATTATGGGGGGGTGACACTATGGGGGGGTGACAGAATGGGGGGGGACATTATGGGGGATGGTGTCAGTATGGGGGGGTGACACTATGGGGGGTGACACTATGGGGGGACACTATGGGGGGGGTGGCACTATGGGGGGGGACATTATGGGGGATGGTGACAATATGGGGGGGGACAGTGGGGGTGGCAGTATGGGATATGGTGACATTATTGGGGGGGTGACATTATAGGGGGGGACCTTATGGGGGGGTGACATTGTGGGGGGGGACACTATGGGGGGGTGGCACTATAGGGGGGACATTATGGGGGATGGTGTCAGTATGGGGGGGACACTATGGGGGTGGCATTATGGGGGGGTGACACTATGGGGGGGTGACAATATGGGGGTTGACATTGGGGGGGGGACACTATAGGGGGGTGGCACCATGGGGGGGACATTATGGGGGATGGAGACAATGTGGGGGGGTGGCACTATGGGGGGGACATAACGGGGGTGACACTATGGGGGGGGACATTATGGGGGGGGACATGATGGGAGGGGCACTATGGGGGGGACATTATAGGGGATGGTGACAATTTGGGGGGGTGACATTATGGGGGGGACCTTATGGGGGGGTGACAGTATGGGGGGGTGACATTGTGGGGGGGGACACTATGGGGAGGTGGCACTATAGGGGGGACATTGTGGGGGAGGGGACAATATTGGGGGGGTGACGTTATGGGGGGGGTTACACTATGGGGGTGGCACTATGGGGGGGTGACACTGGGGGGGGGTGGCACTATGGGGGGGACATTATGGGGGAGGGAACACTAAGGGGGGGGACATTATGGGGGGGTGACATTATGGGGGAGGGGACACTATGGGGGGTGGCACTATGGGGGGGACACTATGGGGGGGTGACATTATGGGGGAGGGGACACTATGGGGGGGACATTATGGGGGTGGCACTATGGGGGGGGAGATTATGGGGGATGATGACACTATGGGGGGGGACATTATGGGGGGTGACACTATTGGGGGGGTCACTATGGGGGGGGACATTGTGGGGGAGGGGACAATATTGGGGGGGACACTACGGGGGGGGACATTATGGGGGGTTGGCACTATGGGGGGGTGACACTACGAGGGGTGACATGGGGGGGCACTACGGGGGGACATTATAGGGGCTGGTGACATTATGGGGTGTGTGACATTATGGGGGGGACACTATGAGGGGTTGGCACTATGGGGGGGGGTGACATTATGGGAGGTGACATTATGGGGGTGGCAGTATGGGGGGGACATTATGGGGGATGATGACAATATGGGGGGGGACATTATGGGGGGTGACACTATTGGGGGTGACATTATGGGGGTGGCACTATTGGGGGGGTCACTATGGGGGGACATTATGGGGGGGGCCAGTATGGGGGGGTGGCACTATGGGGGGGGACATTATGGGGGTGGGGACACTATTGGGGGGGACATTATGGGGGGGGGACATTATGGGGGGGGGGTGACAATATGGGGGGGGACATTATGGGGGTGGCACTATGGGGGGTGGCACTATGGGGGGGTGACACTATGGGGGGGGACATTATTGGGGAGGAGACACTATTGGGGGGGACATTATGGGGGATGGTGACAATATGGGGGGGCACAAGGGGGGGGACACTATTGGGGGTGACATTATGGGGGTGGCACTATGGGGGGGTGACACTATGGGGGGGTGGCACTATGGGGGGGACATTATGGGGGAGGGAACACTAAGGGGGGGGACATTATGGGGGGGTGACATTATGGGGGAGGGGACACTAAGGGGGGTGGCACTATGGGGGTGGCACTATGGGGGGGGACATTATGGGGGGTGACACTATTGGGGGGGTCACTATGGGGGGGGACATTGTGGGGGAGGGGACAATATTGGAGGGGTGACGTTATGGGGGGGGGTGACACTATGGGGGTGGCACTATGGGGGGGTGACACTGGGGGGAGGTGGCACTATTGGGGGGGATAATATGGGGGATGGTGACACTATGGGGGGGGACACTACAGGGGGGTGACATTATGGGGGGTGACATTATGGGGGTGGCAGTATGGGGGGGACATTATGGGGGATGATGACAATATGCGGGGTGACACTATTGGGGGTGACATTATGGGGGGGCCAGTATGGGGGGGTGGCACTATGGGGGGGGACATTATGGGGGTGGGGACACTATTGGGGGGGACATTATGGGGGGGTGGCACTATGGGAGGGGACATTATGGGGGTGGCAGTATGGGGGGGTGACACTATGGGGGGGTGACATTATGGGAGGTGACATTATGGGGGTGGCACTATGGGGGGGTGACACTGGGGGGGGGGTGGCACTATTGGGGGGAATAATATGGGGGATGGTGACACTATGGGGGGGGACACTACAGGGGGGTGACATTATGGGGGGGTGACCCCGATGTCCCCCCACCCCCCCCCTTCAGAGCGTGGTGGGGGTGGCAGGCGGTGCCACCCGGGCAGCCATCGCTGTGCATCAGGCCAGGAGGGACAACGCGGCCGAGGTGGCGGCCAAGGATGGCAGTCAGGTTAATGGGAGGGACTGGGAGGGACTGGGAGATACTGGGAGATACTGGAAGGGACTGGGAAGGGACTGGGAGATACTGGGAGGGACTAGGAAGGGTCTGGGAGGGAGTGGGATGGAACTGGGAGGGAGTGGGATGGAACTGGGAGGGACTGGGAGGGGAATGGGAGGGAGTGGGATGGAACTGGGAGGGACTGGGATATGCTGGGAGGGAGTGGGATGGAACTGGGAGGGAGTGGGATGGAACTGGGAGGGATTGAGAGGGACTGGGATATACTGGGAGGGAGTGGGATGGAACTGGGAGGGACTGGGAAGAGTCTGGGAGGGATTGGGAGGGATTGGGATGGACTGGGAGGGACTGGGAGGGGAATGGGAAGGAATGGGAGGGACTGGGAGGGACTGGGATGGACTGGGAGGGAATTGGGATGGACTGGGAGGGAGTGGGATGGAACTGGGAGGGACTGGGAAGGGTCTGGGAGGGATTGGGATGGACTGGGAGGGAGTGGGAGGGGAATGGGAAGGAATGGGAGGGACTGGGAGGGAGTGGAATGGAACTGGGAGGGACTGGGATGGACTGGGAGGGAGTGGGATGGAACTGGGAGGGACTGGGATGGACTGGGAGGGAGTGGGATGGAACTGGGAGGCAGTGGGAGGGACTGGGAAGGAATGGGAGGGATTGGGAGGGATTGGGATGGACTGGGAGGGACTGGGAAGGGTCTGGGAGGGAGTGGGAGGGATTGGGATGGACTGGGATGGACTGGGAGGGAGTGGGATGGAACTGGGAGGGACTGGGATGGACTGGGAGGGAGTGGGATGGAACTGGGAGGCAGTGGGAGGGACTGGGAAGGAATGGGAGGGATTGGGAGGGATTGGGATGGACTGGGAGGGAGTGGAATGGAACTGGGAGGGACTGGGAAGGGACTGGGAAGGAATGGGAGGGACTGGGATGGACTGGGAGGGAATGGAATGGAACTGGGAGGGACTGGGATGGAACTGGGAGGGACTGGGAGGGGAATGGGAGGGACTGGGATGGAACTGGGAGGGACTGGGATATGCTGGGAGGGAGTGGGATGGAACTGGGAGGGAGTGGGATGGAACTGGGAGGGATTGAGAGGGACTGGGATATACTGGGAGGGAGTGGGATGGAACTGGGAGGGATTGGGAGGGACTGGGATATACTGGGAGGGAGTGGGATGGAACTGGGAGGGATTGGGAGGGACTGGGAAGGAATGGGAGGGATTGGGAGGGACTGGGATATACTGGGAGGGAGTGGGATGGAACTGGAAGGGACCGGGAAGGGTCTGGGAGGGACTGGGATATACTGGGAGGGAGTGGAATGGAACTGGGAGGGATTGGGAGGGACTGGGATATACTGGGAGGGAGTGGAATGGAACTGGGAGGGACTGGGATGGACTGGGAGGGGACTAGGATATACTGGGAGGGAGTGGAATGGAACTGGGAGGGACTGGGATGGACTGGAAGGGGACTGGGAAGGAATGGGAGGGATTGGGATGGACTGAGATATACTGGGAGGGACTGGAATATACTGGGAGGGAACTGGGATATACTGGGAGGGAATTGGGATATACTGGGAGGGAGTGAGATGGAACTGGGAGGGATTGGGAGGGACTGGGAAGGAATGGGATGGACTGGGATATACTGGGAGGGAGTGGGATGGACTGGGACATACTGGGATGGACTAGGAGGAACTGGGATTGACTGGGAGGGAACTGGGAGGGACTGGAAGGGAACTGGGATATACTGGGATGGAACTGGGATATACTGGGAAGGACTGGGATGGAACTGGGAGGGATTGAGAGGGACTGGGAAGGAATGGGAGGGACTGGGATGGACTGGAAGGGAACTGGGATATACTGGGACGGATTGGAAGGGACTGGGAGGGACTGGGACATACTGGTATATACTGGGATATACTGGGGGGGAGAAGAAGGGACTGGTCTCTGCTGGTCTGTATTGGTCTGTACTCTTTTATACTGGTCTATACTGGTTTATACTGGTCTGTACTGGCCTGTACTGGTTTATTCTGGTGTGTACTGGTTTGTACTGGTTTATACTGGTTTATACTGGGCAGGAGACGGTGGTGAACGCGCTGGGGTTGCTGTTGGCGCTGCTGCTGTTGCCGGTGCTGGAGGGGCGGCCGTGGTGAGCCAATCAGAGGGCAGGGCTCAGGGAAGGGGCGGGGTTTAGCTGTGTAGGTGTCCAATCGGAGGGCAGGGCTGGGCTGAGGGGCGGGGCTTGGCCGTGGCTTTGGACTGTGTGGAGCTGGGTGAGGGGCGGGGCTTAACTGTTGTGCGGCCAATCAGAGGGCAGAGATGGAAAGGGTGCGGGGCTTTAGCATAGGGTGGCCAATAAGAGGGTTGGGCTGGGAAAATGGGAGGGGCTTTACTATACGTTTGGCCAATCAGAAGGGAGGGATGAAAAAGAGGCGGAGCCACGCGAAGGATGGAGAGGGATGAGGGGTGGGGCTTAGTTGTGGTTGGTGGCCAATCAGAGGGCAGAGGACAGGATTGACCATAGGGGTGGCCAATCAGGGGGACCCTCTGGGGTCCTGGAAGGTCATGAGGGTTCTCTGGGGTCCTGGAAGGTCAGGTGGATCCTGTTGGGTCCTGGAAGGTCAGGTGGGACCTTTTGGGTCCTGAAAGGTCACGTGGGTTCTATAGGGTCCTGGAAGGTCAATTGGGTCCTGTCAGGTCCTGGAAGGTCACGTGTGTCCTGTGGAGTCCTGGAAGGTCACATGGGTCCTATGGGGTCCTGGAAGGTCAGATGGATCCTGTTGGGTCCTGGAAGGTCACGTGGGTTCTATGGGGTCCTGGAAGATCATGTGGGTCCTATGGGATCCTAGAAGGTCATGAGCGTTCTCTGGGGTCCTGGAAGGTCAGGTGGATCCTGTTGGGTCCTGGAAGGTCAGGTGGGACCTTTTGGGTCCTGAAAGGTCACGTGGGTTCTATAGGGTCCTGGAAGGTCAATTGGGTCCTGTCAGGTCCTGGAAGGTCACGTGTGTCCTGTGGAGTCCTGGAAGGTCACATGGGTCCTATGGGGTCCTGGAAGGTCAGATGGATCCTGTTGGGTCCTGGAAGGTTACGTGGGTCCTATGGGGTCCTAGAAGGTCATGTGGGTTCTGTGGGGTCCTGGAAGGTCAGGTGGGACCTTTTGGGTCCTGGAAGGTCACGTGGGTCCTGTGGGGTCCTGGAAGGTCAGTTGGGACCTTTTGGGTCCTGAAAGGTCACGTGGGTCCTGTTGGGTCCTGAAAGGTCACGTGTGTCCTATGAGGTCACATGGGTCCTATGTGGTCCTGGAAGGTCAGTTGGGACCTTTTGGGTCCTGAAAGGTCACGTGGGTCCTGTTGGGTCCTGAAAGGTCACGTGTGTCCTATGAGGTCACATGGGTCCTATGTGGTCCTGGAAGGTCAGGTGGGACCTTTTGGGTCCTGGAAGGTCCTGGAAGGTCCTGTTGGGTCCTGGAAGGTCCTGTGGGTTCTATAGGGTCCTGGAAGGTTATGTGGGTCCTGTGGGGTCCTAGAGGTCATGTGGGTTCTGTGCGGTCCTGGAAGGTCAGGTGGACCTTTTGGGTCCTGGAAGGTCCTGTGTGTTCTATAGGGTCCTGGAAGGTTAGTTGGGTCCTATCAGGTCCTGGAAGACTATGTGGGTCCTGTGGGGTCCTAGAAGGTCATGAGGGTTCTCTGGGGTCCTGGAAGGTCAGGTGGATCCTGCTGGGTCCTGGAAGGTCAGGTGGGACCTTTTGGTTCCTGGAAGGTCACATGGGTCCTGTTGGGTCCTGGAAAGTCACGTGTGTCCTATGAGGTCACATGGGTCCTATGTGGTCCTGGAAGGTCAGGTGGGACCTTTTGGGTCCTGGAAGGTCCTGTTGGGTCCTGGAAGGTCCTGTGGGTTTTATAGGGTCCTGGAAGGTTAGTTGGGTCCTGTGGGGTCCTTGAAGGTCATGTGGGTTCTGTGGGGTCCTGGAAGGTCAGGTGGACCTTTTGGGTCCTGGAAGGTCACATGGGACCTTTTGGGTCCTGGAAGGTCACGTGGGCTTCTCTGGGTGCCAACAGGCTGACGTGGCTCCTGGTGCTGCTGCTGATGGTGGCCCACTTGGGTGCCAACATGGCGGCCGTCCGCTCGCTGTGTTTCCCCACCTTGAACCGACCCCGGCTCCGCCTGGCCCTCAGTGGGGCCTTACGGGGTTTCAGCGGGGCTTTACGGGGTCCCACAGACCCCAAAACCCCGACCCCAAAAACGGGGGACCTCACACTCAGCGTCCCCAGCCCCGAAGAGGTCAACCCCCGAGAGCCTCTGCTGCCTGGTCAGTGGCACCCGATGTCACCCCACTGTCACCCCAATGTCCCCAATGTCCCCCAATGTCCCCAGTGTCCCCGTTGTCCCCAATGTCCCCAAATGTCCCTAAAAGCCACCCAATGTCCCCAATGTCCCCCATTGTCCCCCTACGCCCCCCATTGTCCCCAATGTCCCCAATGTCCCTCAATGTCCCCAGTGTCCCCCAATGCCCCCAATGTCCCCAGTGTCCCCCAATGTCCCCATGTCCCCAATGTTCCCAATGTCTCCAATGTCCCCAAATGTCCCTCAACATCCCCCAATGTCCCCCAATGTCCCCAATGTCCCCCATTGTCCCCAATGTCCCCCAATGTCCCCATTGTCCCCCATTGACACCCAATGTCTTCCAATGTCCTAAATGTTCCCAAACGTCCCTAAATGCCACCCAATGTCCCCAATGTCCCCAGTGTCCCCCAAATATCCCCAATGTCCCCAATATCCCCCATTGTTCCCAATGTCCTCAATGTCCCCATTGTCCCCAATGTCCCCAAATGTCCCTAAAAGCCACCCAATGTCCCCAATGTCCCCCATTGTCCCCCATTGTCCCCCATTGTCCAAAATGTGCCCCAGTGTCCCCAGTGTCCCCATGTCCCCAATGTCCCCCAATGCCCCCAATGTCCCCAATGTCCCCATATGTCCCTAAATGCCACCCAATGTCCCCCAATGTCCCCATTGTCCCCAATGTCCCCAATGTTCCCAATGTCCCCCATTGTCCCCCAATGTCCCCCAATGCCCCCAATGTTTCCAATGTCCCCCAATGTCCCCAATGTCTCCAATGTCCCCAATGTCCCTCAATGTCCCCCAATGTCCCTAATGTCCCCAATGTCCCCAATGTCTCCAATGTCCCCCAATGTCCCCAACGATCCCATTGTCCCCCAATGTCACAATGTCCCCAATGTCCCAAATGTCCCCAGTGTCCCCCAAATATCCCCAACGTCCCCAATATCCCCCTATGTCCCCCAATGTCCCCCATTGTCCCCAATGTCACAATGTCCCCAATGTCCCAAATGTCCCCAGTGTCCCCAATGTCCCCAATGTCCCCATTGTCCCCAATGTCCCCAATGTCCCCCATTGTCCCTAAATGCCACCCAATGACCCCATTGTCCCCCAATGTCCCAAATGTCCCCACTGTCCCCCAAATATCCCCAATGTCCCCAAATGTCCCCAATGTCCCCAATATCCCCAATGTCCCAAATGTCCCTCAATGCCCCCCCAATGTCCCAAATGTCCCCCAATGTCCCCCAATGTCCCCAATGTCCCAAATGTCCCCAGTGTCCCCCAAATATCCCCAATGCCCCCCTTTGTCCCCAACGTCCCCAATGTCCCCAAATGTCCCTAAAAGCCACCCAATGTCCCCAATGTCCCCCATTGTCCCCCAGTGTCCCCCAATGTTTCCCAATGTCCCCAATGTCCCCAGTGTCCCCCAATGTCCCCAATGTCCCCCAATGCCCCCCTTTGTCCCCAACATCCCCAATGTCCCCCAATGTCCCCAATGTCCCCAATGTCCCCCACTGTCCCCAGTGTCTCCCATTGTCCCCATTGTCCCCAATGTCCCCAATGTCCCCAATGTCCCCCAATGTCTCCAATGTCCCCATTGTCCCCAATGTCTCCAATGTCCCCCATTCTCCCCCATTCTCCCCATTGTCCCCCAATGCCACCCAATGTCCCCCAATGTCCCCAATGTCCCGAATGTCCCCAATGTCCCCAATGTCCCCAATATCCCCTAATGTCCTCATTGTCCCCCAATGTCCCCAATGTCCCCAATGTCCCCAATGTCTCCAGTACCCCCCAATGTCCCCAACGTCCCCAATGCCCCCAATGTCCCCAATGTCCCCAGTGTCCCCCAGTGTCCCCAGCTGTCCCCAAATGTCCCCTCAGGTTTCAGCAGTCGCCTCCGCCTCTACCTGGGAGCCACCCGACAGAGCCTGGTGGGGAGGTGACAAAACTGGGGGGGGGGGGGAGGTGACAATTTGGGCTGGGGAGGTGGCAATATGGGGGGAGGGGACATTATGGGGGGGGGAGGTGACAATATGGGGGGAGGGGACATTATGGGGGGAGGCGACATTATGTGGGGAGGGGACATTATGGGGGAGGGGACATAATGGGGGGAGGGGACATTATGGGGGGGGCATTGTGGGGGAGGGGACATTATGGGGGAGAGGGGACATTGGGGGGGACATTATGGGGGAGGGGAGGTGACATTATGGGGGGAGGGGACATTATGAGTGAGGGGACAATATGGGGGAGGTGACATTATGGGGGAGGGGACAATATGGGGGGAGGGGACATTATGGGGGAGGAGACATTATGGGGGAGGGGACATAATGGGGGGAGGGGACAATATGGGGGGTCATTATGGGGGTGAGGGGACAATATGGGGGGACATTATGGGGGAGGGGACATTATGGGGGGAGGCAACATTATGTGGGGAGGGGACAATATGGGGGGGGAGGTGACAATATGGGGGAGGGGACATTATGGGGGAGGGGACATTATGAGGGAGCATTGTGAGGGAGGGGACATTATGGGGGAGAGGGGACATTATGGGGGGGACATTATGGGGGAGGGGACATTATGGGGGAGGGGACATTATGTGGGGAGGGGACAATATGGGGGGGGAGGTGACATTATGGGGGAGGGGACATTATGGGGGAGGGGACATAATGGGGGGAGGGGACATTATGGCGGGGAGGGGACATAATTGGGGGGACATTATGGGGGAGGAGACGTGACAATATGGGGGGGACAATATGGGGGAGTGGGTGGATTTTATGGGGGAGGGGACATTATGGGGGGGAGGGGACATAATGGGGGGAGGGGACATAATGGGGGGGACATTATGGGGGTGAGGGGACAATATGGGGGGACATTATGGGGGAGGGGACAATATGGGGGGAGGGGACATTATGAGTGAGGGGACAATATGGGTAGGGGACAATATGGGGGGGAAGGGACATAATTGGGGGGAGATTATGGGGGGAGGGGACAATATGGGGGGGAGGGGACAATATGGGGGAGGGGATATTATGGGGGAGGGGACAATGGGGGGGGAGGGGACAATATGGGGAGGAGGGGACATTATGGGGGAGGGGACAATATGGGGGGGACAATTCGGGGGGTCAATATGGGGGGAAGGGGACATTATGGGGGAGGGGAGATTATGGGGGAGGGGACATTATGGGATGGACAATATGGGAGGGTGGGATATGATGGAGGTGCAGCCATTATGGGGGAAAGGGGGACTTTATGGGGCAGAAGGGGACCTTATGGGGGCGAAGGGGACCTTGTGGGGGGGGGTTGAGAGGACATTGGGGGCTGGGGGGAGAATCTGGGGGGGGGAGAGGGGTGAGAAGGGGACATTTGTAGGGGAGGGGTCCCAGCTGTGTCCCCCCATAGCGAGGCTGAGTTCCGAAAGGCTCAGGAATGCGGGACCCCCGATTACATCGTCGTGCTGCGGCCCAGCCAAGGTGGGACCCCAAATCCCAACGGGGGTCCCCAAACCCCATTAAGGGTCCCCAACCCCCATTTGGTGTCCCCAAACCCTATTGGTGTCCCCAAATCCCAACGGGGGTCCCTAAATCCCATTAAGTGTTCCCCAACCCCCTTTGGAGGTCCCCAAACCCTATTAGTGTCCCAAATCCCATTAAGTGTTCCCCAACCCCCTTTGGAGGTCCCCAAACCCTATTGGTGTACGCAGGTTCCCCAGGGTGTCCCCAAATCCCAACGGGGGTCCCCAAATCCCATTAAGGGTCCCCCACCCCCTTTTGGTGTCCCCAAACCCTATTGGTGTCCCCAAATCCCATTAAGGGGTCTCCAAATCCCCTTGAGGGTCCCCAAATCCCATTAAGTGTTCCCCAACCCCCTTAGGAGGTCCCCAAACCCTATTAGTGTCCCAAATCCCATTAAAGGTCCCCAACCCCCATTTGGTGTCCCCAACCCCTATTGGTGCCCCCAAATCCCCTTGGGGGTCCGCAACCCCATTGGATGTCCCCAAAATCCCACTGGGGGTCCCCAAATCCCAGCGGGGGTCCCCAAATCCCCTTAAAGGTCCCCAACCCCCATTTGGTGTCCCCAAACCCTGTTGGTGTCCCCAAATCCCCTTGGGGATCCCCAAATCCCATTGAGCATCTTGAAATCCCATAAGGGCTCCCCCATCTCCTTAGGGTGTCCCTATATCCCATTGGGGGTCCCCAAATCCCTCTAGCTATCCTGAAATCCCATTAGGGGTCCCCAACCCCATTGGGGGTCCCTAAATCCCTTTGGCTGTCCCCAAATCCCATTGGCTGTCCCCAAAATCCCATTATGGCTCCCCAATCCCATTGGGTTTCTCCGACCCCATTGGGTGTCCCCAGATCCCATTAATGTCCCCATCCTAACCCTTTTAGGATGGGTTGGGGTGGGCTTATGGGATGGGGCCCCCACTGAAACCTCATTGCCCCTCATAGGGGCTTCCCAACCCCCAAGAGATGTTCCCAAATCGCATTGGGTGTCCCCAAATCCCATTAGGGGTCCCCAAATCCCCTTGGGGATCCCCAAATCCCATTAAAGGTCCCCAACCCCCATTGCAGGTCCCCAAACCCTATTGGTGTACGCAGGTTCCCCAGGGTGTCCCCAAATCCCAACGGGGGTCCCCAAATCCCATTAAGGGTCCCCAAACCCCATTTGGTGTCCCCAAACCCTATTGGTATCCCCAAATCCCATTAAGGGGTCCCCAAATCCCCTTGGGGGTCCCCAAATCCCATTAAGTGTTCCCCAACCCCCTTTGGAGGTCCCCAAACCCTATTAGTGTCCCAAATCCCATTAAAGGTCCCCAACCCCCATTTGGTGTCCCCAAACCCTATTGGTGTTCCCAAACCCCTTGGGTGTCCCCAAATTCCAATGGGGGTCCCCAAATCCCATTAAGTGTTCCCCAACCCCCATTTGGTGTCCCCAACCCCTATTGGTGCCCCCAAATCCCCTTGGGGGTCCGCAACCCCATTGGATGTCCCCAAATCCCATTAGGGGTCCCCAGTCTCCTTAGGGTGTCCCCAAATCCCGTTAGGGGTCCCCAACATCCTTCGGATGTCCCCAAATCCCGTTAGGGGTCCCTGGTCCTATTGGGTGTCCCCAAATCCCCTTGGGAGTCCCCAACCCCATTATGGGTCCCCAACCCCATTGGGGGTCCCCCAAATCCCATTAGAGGCCCCCAACCCCATTGGGGGACCCCCAAATCCCGTTATGCGCCCCCAACCCTATTTGGTGCCTCCAAAATCCCATTGGATGTCCCCAAATCCCATTAGGGGTCCCCAGCCTCCTTAGGGTGTCCCCAAATCCCGTTAGGGGTCCCCAATCCTATTGGATGTCCCCAAATCCCCTTGGGAGTCCCCAAATCCCATTGGGGGCCCCCAAAATCCCATTGGGGGCCCCCAAAATCCCATTAGGGGTCCCCAAATCCCATTGGGGTCCCCAACATCCTTAGGGTGTCCCAAAATCCCAACGGGGGTCCCCAAATCCCATTAAGGGTCCTCCACTCCCATTTGGTGTCCCCAAACCCTATTGGGTGTCCCCAAATCCCCTGGGGGTCCCCAAATCCCATTAGGGGCCCCCAACCCCATTGGATGCCCCCGAAATCCCATTGGATGTTCCCAAATCCCATTAATGTTCCCAATCTCAACCCTTTTTAGGATGGGTTGGGGTGGGGTTACGGGATGGGGCCCCCCCTGAAACCCCGTTATGGGGCTGCGCCCACGCTCTGCTCCTGGAGGAGCTGCTGGGACCCGACCTCCCCCCCGGGGCACCCATGGGTGCTGCCCTGAGACCCCTGCAGCAACGCCTGCGGCGGTGTCGTGAGTATGGGGTCATTATGGGGTGGGTTTGGGGTCTTTATGGGGTCTCTGTGGGGTGGTTTGGGGGCAATATGGGGTCACTGTGGGGTGTTTTGGGGTCTCTATGGGGGCTCTATGGGGTGGTTTCGGGGTCCTGGGGTGGTTTGGGGTCTCAATGGGGTGGTTTGGGGTCTCTATGGGGTCTGTAGGGGGTAGTTTGGGGTCTCTAGGGGGTGTCTATGGGGTCTGTATGGGGTGGTTTGGGGTCTCTATGGGGACACTGTGGGGTGTTTTGGGTTCTCTATGGGGTGGTTTGGGGGTCGTGGGGTGGTTTGGGGTCTCTATGGGGTGGTTTAGGGTCACTATGGGGTCACTATGGGGTCACTATGGGGTGGTTTGGGATCTCTATGGGGTCTCAATGGTGTGGTTTGGGGTCTTTATAGGGTCATTATGGTGTGGTTTAGGGTCACTATGGGATGTCTATGGGGTGGTTTGGGGGTCCTGGGGTGGTTTGGGGTCTTTATGAGGTTTCTATAGCGTGGTTTAGGGGTCGTGGGGTGGTTTGGAGTCTCTGTGGGGTCTCTATGGGGTGGTTTGGGGGTGCTGGGGTGGTTTGGGGTCTCTATGGGGTAGTTTAGGATCACTATGGGGTCTCTATGTTATGGTTTGGGGTCAATATGGGGTCACTGTGGGGTGTTTTGGGGCCACTATGGGATCTCTAAGGAGTGGTTTGGGGGTCCAGGGGTGGTTTGGGGTTCTATGGGGTCCCTATGGGGTGGTTTGGGGTCTCTATGGGGTCATTATGGGGTGTTTTGGGGTCTCTATGGGGTCTCTATAGGGTGTTTTGGGGGTCGTGGGGTGGTTTGGGGTCTCAGTGGGGTGGTTTGGGGTATCTATGGGGTATCTATGGGGTGGTTTGGGGTCACTATGGGATGTCTATGGGGTGGTTTGGGGGTCTGGGATGGTTTGGTGTCTCTATGAGGTCTGTATGGGGTGGGGTCTCTATGGGGTGGTTTGGAGTCTCTATGGGGTCACTGTCGGGTGTTTTGGGGTCTCTATGGGGTGGTTTGGGGGTTCTGGGGTGGTTTGGGGTCTCTATGGGGTGGTTTAGGGTCACTATGGGGTCACTATGGGGTCTCTATAGGGTGGTTTGGGATCTCTATGGGGTCTCAATGGTGTGGTTTGGGGTCTTTATAGGGTCATTATGGTGTGGTTTAGGGTCACTATGGGGTCTCTATGGGGCGGCTTGTGGGTCCTGGGGTGGTTTGGGGTCACTATGGGGTCTCTATGGGGTGGTTTGGGGTCTCTATGGGGTTTCTATAGCGTGGTTTAGGAGTCCTGGGGTGGTTTGGGGTCTCTATGGGGTCTCTATGGGGTGGTTTGGGGCCTCTATGGGGTCTCTATGGGGTGTTTTGGGGTCTCTATGGGGTCTCTATGGGGTGGTTTGGGGCCTCTATGGGGTCTCTATGGGGTGTTTTGGGGTCTCTATGGGGTCTCTATGGGGTGTTTTGGGGTCTCTATGGGGTCATTATGGGGTGGTTTGGGGTCCCTATGGGGTCTCTATAGGGTGTTTTGGGGGTCGTGGGGTGGTTTGGGGTCTCAGTGGGGTGGTTTGGGGTATCTATGGGGTATCTATGGGGTGGTTTGGGGTCACTATGGGGTCTCTATGGGGTGGTTTGGAGTCACTATGGGGGCTCTGCGGGGTGGTTTGGTTGTCCTGGGTTGGTTTGGGGTCTCTATGGGGTCTCTATGGGGTGGTTTGGGGTCTCTATGGGGTGTTTTGGGGGTGCTGGGGTGATTTGAGGTCACTATGGGGTCTCTATGGGGTGGTTTGTGGGTCCTGGGGTGGTTTGGGGTCACTATGTGGTCACTGTGGGGTATTTTGGGGCCTCTATGGGGTGGTTTGTGGGTCCTGGGGTGGTTTGGGGTCAATATGGGGTCACTGTGGGATGGTTTGGGGTCTCTATGGGGTCTCTATGGGGTGGTTTTGGGGCCCTGGGGTGTTTTGGGGTCTCTATGGGGTCACTATGGGGTGGTTTGGGGTCACTATGGAGTCTCTATGGGGTGGTTTGTGGGTCCTGGGGTGGTTTGGGGTTCTATGGGGTCCCTATGGGGTGTTTTGGGGTCTCTATGGGGTCCCTATGGGGTGGGTTTGAGGTCTCTATGGGGTCTCTATAGAGTGTTTTGGGGGTCGTGGGGTGGTTTGGGGTCTGTATGGGGTGGTTTGGGGTCACTATGGGATGTCTATGGGGTGGTTTGTGGGTCTGGGATGGTTTGGGGTCCCTATGGGGTCTCTATGGGGTGTTTTGGGGGTCGTGGGGTGGTTTGGGGTCTGTATGGGGTGGTTTGGGGTCACTATTGGATGTCTATGGGGTGGTTTGGGGGTCTGGGGTGGTTTGGGGTCTCTATGGGGTCTCTATGGGGAGGTTTGAGGTCAATATGGGGTGGATTTGGGGTCTTTATGGGGTCTGTATGGGGTGGTTTGGGGGTCCTGGGGTGGTTTGGGGTCTCTATGGGGTGCTTTGGGGTCAATATGGAGTGGGTTTGGGGTCTTTATGGGGTCACTGTGGGGTGTTTTGGGGTCTCTATGGGGTGGTTCAGGGTCAACATGTGGTGGGTCTGGGGTCTTTATGGGGTCACTATGGGGTGGTTTGGGATCTCTATGGGGTCACTGTGGGGTGGTTTGGGGTTCTATGGGGCCCCTATGGGGTGGTTTGGGGTCTCTATGGGGTCACTATGGGGTGGTTTGGGGTTCTATGGGGCCCCTATGGGGTGGTTTGGGGTCTCTATGGGGTCACTATGGGGTGGTTTGGGGACTCTATGGGGTCTCTATGGGGTGGTTTAAGGTCAACATGTGGTGGGTCTGGGGTCTTTATGGGGTCTGTATGGGGTGGTTTGGGGTCTCTATGGGTTGGTTTGGGGTCAATATGGAGTGGGTTTGGGGTCTTTATGGGGTCACTATGGGGTGTTTTGGGATCTCTATGGGGTCTGTATGGGGTGGTTTGGGGTCTCTATGGGGTCTCTATGGGGTGGGTTTGGGGTCTCTATGGGGTCTCTATGGGGTGTTTTGGGGGTCGTGGGGTGGTTTGGGGTCTCTATAGGGTGGTTTGGGGTCACTATGGGGTGTCTATGGGGTGGTTTGGGGGTCTGGGGTGGTTTGGGGTCTCTATGGGGTCTCTATGGGGTGGTTTGAGGTCAATATGGGGCGGATTTGGGGTCTTTATGGGGTCACTATGGGGTGTTTTGGGGTCACTGTGGGGTCTCTATGGGGTGGTTTGGGGGTCCTGGGGTGTTTTGGGGTCTCTATGGGGTGGTTCAGGGTCAACATGTGTGGGTCTGGGGTCTTTATGGGGTCACTATGGGGTGGTTTGGGATCTCTATGGGGTCACTGTGGGGTGGTTTGGGGTTCTATGGGGCCCCTATGGGGTGGTTTGGGGTCTCTATGGGGTCACTATGGGGTGGTTTGGGGTCTCTATGGGGTCACTATGGGGTGGTTTGGGGACTCTATGGGGTCTCTATGGGGTGGTTTAAGGTCAACATGTGGTGGGTCTGGGGTCTTTATGGGGTCACTATGGGGTGTTTTGGGGTCTCTATGGGGTCACTGTGGGGTGGTTTGGGGTTCTATGGGGCCCCTATGGGGTGGTTTGGGGTCTCTATGGGGTCACTATGGGGTGGTTTGGGGTCTCTATGGGGCCCCTATGGGGTGGTTTGGGGTTCTATGGGGCCCCTATGGGGTGGTTTGGGGACTCTATGGGGTCTCTATGGGGTGGTTTAAGGTCAACATGTGGTGGGTCTGGGGTCTTTATGGGGTCACTATGGGGTGTTTTTGGGGTCTCTATGGGGTGGTTCAGGGTCAACATGTGGTGGGTCTGGGGTCTTTATGGGGTCACTGTGGGGTGGTTTGGGGTCTCTATGGGGCCCCTATGGGGTGGTTTGGGGACTCTATGGGGTCTCTATGGGGTGGTTTGGGGACTCTATGGGGTCTCTATGGGGTGGTTTAAGGTCAACATGTGGTGGGTCTGGGGTCTTTGTGGGGTCTGTATGGGGTGGTTTGGGGTCAATATGGAGTGGGTTTGGGGTCTTTATGGGGTCACTATGGGGTGTTTTGGGATCTCTATGGGGTCTGTATGGGGTGGTTTGGGGTCTCTATGGGGTCTCTATGGGGTCTCTATGGGGTGGGTTGGGGTTTCTATAGGGTGGGTTGGGGTTTTAGGGTCCGATTTTGGTCCAATTTGGGTCTGAGTTTGGGTTGAATTGGGGCGGATTTGGGTCTGATTTGGGGTTTTTTTGGGGGGTGTCTGGTTTTGGGGGTGATTTGGGGCTGATTTTGGGGGGTCTGATTTTGGGGTGATTTTTGGTGTGATTTTTGGGGTTATTTGGGGCTGATTTTTGTTCTGATTTTAGGGTAATTCTGATTTTGGGGTGATTTTGGGGTGATTTTGGGTCTGGTAATTTGGGTCTGATTGTGGGGGTCATGTTTGGGTGATTTGGGGTGATTTTGGGGTTGATTTTGGGTCTGATTTTGGGGGTGATTTTGGGGGTGATTTTGGGGTGATTTTGGGATGATTTTAGGATGATTTTAGGATGATTTTAGGGTAATTTGGGTCTGATTTTGGGGGTGATGTTCGGGTGATTTGGGGTGATTTTGGGGTTGATTTGGGGTCTGATTTTGGGGGTGATTTTGGGGGTGATTTTGGGATGATTTTAGGGTAATTTGGGTCTGATTTTGGGGGTGATGTTTGGGTGATTTGGGGTGATTTTAGGGTTGATTTTGGGTCTGATTTTGGGGGTGATTTGGGGTTGATTTGGGGCTGATTTTGGGATGATTTGGGGTCTGTTTTAGGGTAATTTGGGTCTGATTTTGGGGGTGATGTTCGGGTGATTTGGAGTGATTTTGGGGTTGATTTTGGGTCTGATTTTGGGTTGATTTTGGGGTGATTTTGGGGTGATTTTGGAGCTGATTTGGGGTGATTTTGGGTCTGATTTTAGGGTAATTCGGGTCTGATTTTGGGGGTGATGTTCAGGTGATTTGGAGCTGATTTGGGGTCTGATTTTGGGGTTGATTTGGGGTTGATTTGGTGATGATCTTGGGGTGATTGTGGGGTGATTTTGGGGGTAATTTGGGTTCTGTTTTTAGGGTAAGTTGGGTCTAATTTGGGGGTCATTTTGGGGCTGACTTTGGGGTGATTTGGTGTTGGTGGGTCTAATTTTGGAGTGATTTCTTGTACTTCTGGCCTGATTGGGGCAGATTTGTGCTGATTTCAGACAGATTTGGGGCAGATTTGGGTTTGTAGAGCCTAATTTTGGGGTGATTTCTTGTACTTTTGTTCTGATTGGGGCAGATTTGTGCTGATTTCAGACAGATTTGGGGCAAATTTGGGGTGATATGGGTTTGTAAAACCGAATTTTGAGGTGATTTCAGGTAGTTTGGGTCTGATTGGGGCTGATTTGTGCTGATTTCAGACAGATTTGGGGCAAATTTGGGGTGATTTGGGTTTGTAAAACCTGATTTTGAGGTGATTTCAGGTAGTTTGGGTCTGATTGGGGCTGATTTGTGCTGATTTCAGACAGATTTGGGGTGATTCGGGTTTGTAAAACCTAATCTTGAGTTGATTTCAGGTAGTTTTGTTCCGATTGGGGCAGATTTGAGCTGATTTCAGAGAGATTTCAGGTGATTTTAGAGCAGATCTGGCTGTTCTGGGTCTGATTTCAGTCAATTTAATCGATTTGGGTTCGATTTGGGTCGATTCAGGGCCGATTTGGGGCAGATTTTTGGGGGATCTCGACCCCTCACCCCAACGGTGACATCACCAAGTGCCCCCTCCCCATTTCCTTGCCCTCCCCCCTCCCCCCACCAGCTCCTGGCTCCATCCCTTGGGCGACGTTGGCTGAAATTTCCCATATATGGGAAACGTTGGGACCGGCTTTCATCCGAGGTACGCCGCTCTGATGTCACCCCCCCGATTGTGACATCAACCCCCACAGTGTGACGTCACCCCCCCCATTGTGACCTCACCCCCCCCATTGTGACATCAACCCCCCCTTTGTGGCCTCAGCCCCCCATTGTGACCCCCCCCATTGTGACGTCACCCCCCACATTGTCACCTCACCCCCCCCATTGTGACGTCAACCCACCATTGTGGCCTCACCCCCCCATTGTGACCCCCCCCAATGTGATGTCACCCCCCCCCATTGTGACCTCCCTCCCCCCCATTATGACCTCACCCCCCCCCCATTGTGACCTCACCCCCCCATATTATGATGTCACCCTCCCATTGTGACCTCCCCTCCCCCTATTATGAAACCCCCCCCACATTGTGGCCTCACCCCCCCATTGTGACCCCCCCCATTGTGATGTCACCCCCCCCATTGTGACTTCCCCCCCCCATTATGACCTCACCCCCCCCATTGTGACCTCACCCCCCCATTGTGACGTCACCCCCCCATATTATGACCTCACCCCCCCCATATTATGACCTCACCCCCCCCATTGTGACCTCCCCTCCCCCTATTATGACATCACCCCCCCCCAATGTGACCTCACCCCCCCCAATGTGACGTCACCCCCCCCCCATTGTGACCTCAAACCCCCATTGTGACCCCCCCCAATGTGATGTCACCCCCCACATTGTGACCTCACCCCCCCCATTGTCACCTCACCTCCCCCCATTGTGACGTCACCCCCCCCTTGGTGACCTCACCCCCCTGTTGTGACGTCCCCCCCCCCATTGTTACCCCCCCCCCCATTGTGACCTCAACCTCCCCCCATTGTGACGTCACCCCCCCCTTGGTGACCTCACCCCCCCGTTGTGACGTCCCCCCCCCCATTGTGACCCCCCCCATTGTGACCTCACCCCCCACATTGTGACCTCACCCCCCCCATTATGACCTCACCCCCCCATTGTGACGTCACCCCTCTCCCCATTTTGATGTCACAAACGATTCCCCCCCCCCCCCCACCCCCGTTGTGGTCTCCCCTCCCCCTCCCCCCAACGCCCCGCCCCCCCCGCAGGATTGGAGGCCGCTGGTTGGTCGACGCGACGCCATCAGTTGGCGGCCGACGAATGGCGGCTCCAGTGGGCGGGGCCTCGCCCGGAAAGCCACGCCCACCCTCATCGTTGACCACGCCTACATCAACCTCGTCCAATGATAGCGCGCTCCCACCGTAGCCCCGCCCCTTCTGTCAGCCCCGCCCACCTTTGACCACTCCCCCTCCATAGGCTCCACCCCATTCACAAGACCCAATATCACAACTCGCCCCCCATAAGCCCCGCCCACCCGCGACCACGCCCCTATGAGAAGCCCCGCCCACCCGTGACGTCAAAGGCCCCGCCCAATCTGACCATGCCCCCATTCTATCCCCACCAATCAGACCGCGACGTTTCTCCAAAAGCCCTTCCTAAGCCCCGCCCCTCGCATAAGCCCCGCCCTCGGACCACGCCCCTTTTATAAAATCCCCGCCCACCATTAACCACGCCCCTCTTTTAGCCCCGCCCATTAAAGACTCCTCCCCCTGCATGAAACCTCATCCACATAACCACGCCCCCTCCATTAGCCCCGCCCATAATTAGCCCCGCCCCCTCCTTAAAGCCCCATCATTCTGACCACGCCCCCATATAAGCCCCGCCCCTCTATTAAAACCCATCCTTTTGACCACGCCCCCTTCGTAAAGCCCCGCCCACCCTTAACCACGCCCCTCTGTTAAAGCCCATCCTTTGGACCACGCCCCCTTTCATAAAGCCCCGCCCACCCTTAACCACGCCCCCTCTATTAAAGCCCGTCAATTTGACCACGCCCCCTCCTTAAGCCCCGCCCACCCTTAACCACGCCCCCTCTATCAGAGCCCCATCTTTTGACCACGCCCCCTTCGTAAAAGCCCCGCCCACCCTTAACCACGCCCCCTCTATTAAAGCCCCGACAATTTGACCACGCCCCCTCCTTAAGCCCCGCCCAATCTACAGCCACACCCCCATCTAAGCCCCGCCCACCTTTAACAACGCCCCGCCCCCTTCGTAGGCCCCGCCCACTCTTAATCACGCCCCCTCCATTAAAATCCCAGCCCCTGACCACGCCCCCTCGATAAGCCCCGCCCCCTCCGTTAAAGCCACATCAATTTGACCACGCCCCCTCGATAAGCCCCGCCCCCTCCTTAAGCCACGCCCACCTCGGCCACTGCCCTTCTTAAGCCCCGCCCACCATTGGCCACGCCCCGTCATTTAGCCCCGCCCCCTCCGATTCCTCCAACCCCCCCCCCAAAAAAAAGGAAAAAGGAAAAAAAAATCAGTTTTTTGGACATTGGGATGAAATCGGCCCATTTTTGGGGCCAAAACCCCACATTTTTAATATTTCTGCTTTTTCTGGTCGTCGTCGTTGATTTTGTGGTTTTTGGGGGGGGGGCAGAATTGGGGGTTTTGGGGGGGGGAAATGGGGGGTTTGGGGAGAAAAATGGGGGGAAATTGGGGGGAAAGTGGAGGATTTGGAGGGAAAGTGGAAGATTTGGGGGGAAACGGAGGATTTTGGGGGGGGGAAATGAAGGTTTTGGGGGGAAAATGGGGGGTTTTGGGGAGGGGAAATGGAGAATTTGGGGGGGAAAACGGGGGGGTTTTGGGGGAAATGGAGGATTTGGGGAGTTTTGGGGGGAAAGTGGAGGATTTGGAGGGAAAGTGGAAGATTTGGGGGGAAATGGAGGATTTTGGGGGGAAAATGAAGGTTTTGGGGGGAAAATGGGGGGTTTGGGGAGGGGGATGGAGAATTTGGGGGGAAAAACGGGGGGTTTTGGGGGGAAAATGAAGGTTTTGGGGGGGTTTGGGGGGAAAGTGGAGGATTTGGAGGGAAAGTGGAAGATTTGGGGGGAAACGGAGGATTTGGGGGGGGGAAATGAAGGTTTTGGGGGCAAAATGAGGGGTTTTGGGGGGGATTTTGGGGGGGGAATGGAGAATTTGGGGGGGAAAACGGGAGGATTTGGGGGGAAATGGAGGATTTTGGGGGGAAAACGGAGAATTTTTGGGGGAAAATGAAGGTTTTGGGGGGATTGGGGTGGAAAGTCGAGGATTTGGGGGAAATGGAGGATTTTGGGGGGGAAGATGGGTGATTTGGGGGGCAAAAATGGGTGTTTTTGTTCAAAAATTTGGTGGTTTGGGGGGAAAATGGTTGATTTTGGTGCAGGATTGATGGTTTTGGGGTGAAAAATCCGTGATTTTGGGTCAAAAATTGATGATTTGGGGGGCAAAATATTGATGGTTTGGGGGGAAAAATGGGTGATTTTGAGGAAGAAGGGGCGATTTTGGGGCAAAAATGGGTGTTTTTGTTCAAAATTGGGTGGTTTGGGGGAAAATGGTTGGTTTTGGGGCAGGATTGATGGTTTTGGGGGTGAAAAATTCGTGATTTGGGGTCAAAAATTGATGATTTTTGGGCAAAATATTGATGGTTTGGGGGAAAAAATGGGTGATTTTGGGTCGAAAATGCGAATTTTTGTTAAAAATTGGATGCTTTGGGCATAAAATGGATTGATGGTTTGGAGGTGAAATGTGGTAATTCTGGGAGAAATGATCCCACTTTTGAGAGGAAATGTCTTCTTTTGGGTTGGACATTGGGATTTCTGGGGGAAAATGTCACGAATTTGGGAGAAATTGTCACGAGTTTGGGAGAAAGCTTCGTATTTTGGTGGTGCAAAGTGGGATTTTGGGGTGAGAATGTCCTCGATTTGGAAGAGAAGTGGGATTTCTGGGAGGAAATGTGCTGTATTTGGGAGAAAAGTGGGATTTCTGGGAGAAATTCTGCTATATTTTGGGGGGAAAATGTCCTATTTTCAAAGGGCAATGTGGTATTTTGGGTTGTAAAGTGGAATTTCTGGGAGAAATGGGATCTGTTTGGGAGAAAACTGGTATTTCTGGAAAAAATGGTCATTTATTTGGGAGAAAATGTCATTTTTTCAGGAGAAAAGATCAGATTTTGTGGTGGAAAGTGGCATTTCTGGGAGAAAATGTCCTGTGTTTGGGGGAAAATTGATATTTCTGGGAGAAATTCTGCTCTATTTTGGGGGGAAAACGTCCTATTTTCAAAGGGCAACGTGGTGTTTTGGGTTGTGAAGTGGAATTTCTGGGAGAAATGGGATCAGTTTGGGAGAAAACTGGTGTTTCTGGGAGAAATTCTGACGTATTTGGGAGCAAATGCCATCTTTCGAGGAGGAAATCTCAGAGTTTGGGAGGACAGAAGAGGCGCGTTTCTGGTCGGAAATGAATTTTGGGGAGAACTGCTGCATTTCGGAGAGCAACGGTCCGAGGTTTGGGTGCAAACGTCGTCTTTTGGAGAGGAGCAGTGGCACCGCTGGGAGCAGCTGGGATCCATTTCAGAGGAGATGTGGTGTGTTGGTAGGAAAGGACACCTTGGTGGGGGCAAGGTGGGATTTCTGGGCTCCGATGCCATCGGTGCTGGAGCACAGCGGTGTTTCTGGGAGGAGCTGATACAGATCTGGGAGGAAAGGTCCAATTTTTGGGGAGGGAACGTCACCGATTTGGGAGCAAAGTGGGATTTCTGGGAGAGATTTTGGTGTATTTGGGAGAAAACGTCCTGCTTTCAGGGGACAACGTGGTATTTTGGGGTGAAAAGTGGGATTTGGGGGAGAAATGGGATGGATTTGGGAGCAAAGTGGGATTTCTGGGAGGAATTGCCATATTGCTGGGAGAGCAGCCGTAGTTGTGAGCGAAAGTGTCCGATTTTGGGGAGAAAACGTTGTCTTTTGTGAAGACGATGTGATGTTTCGGGAGAAAAGTGGGATTTTTGGGAGAGATTTTGGTGTATTTGGGAGAAAACGTCCTGCTTTCAGGGGGCAATGTGGTGTTTTGGGGTGAAAAGTGGGATTTGTGGGAGAACTGTGATGGATTTGGGAGCAAAGTGGGATTTCTGGGAGAAAGTCTCCGATATTTCGGGGAGAAAATGTCTTAGGGTTGGGAGCAAATGTCCTATTTTCAAAGGGCAATGTGGTATTTTGGAATGAAAAGAGGTAGTTCTGGGAGAAAACTTCTTACATCCTGGAGAAAATGTCATCTTTTGGGGAGAAATATCACATTTTGTGGTGGGAAGTGGCATTTCTGGGAGAAAATGTCCTGTATTTGGGAGAAAAGTGGGATTTCGGGGAGAAATTCTGCTATATTTTGGGGGGAAAACGTCCTATTTTCAAAGGGCAATGTGGTATTTTGGGTTGTGAAGTGGAATTTCTGGGAGAAATGGGATCTGTTTGGGAGAAAACTGGTATTTCTGGAAAAAATGGTCATTTATTTGGGAGAAAATGTCATTTTTTCAGGAGAAAAGATCAGATTTTGTGGTGGAAAGTGGCATTTCTGGGAGAAAATGTCCTGTGTTTGGGGGAAAATTGGTATTTCTGGGAGAAATTCTGCTCTATTTTGGGGGGAAAACGTCCTATTTTCAAAGGGCAATGTGGTATTTTGGGTCGTGAAGTGGGATTTCTGGGAGGAAATGTGATCGATTAGGGAGAATTTTTCTTATTTTGGGCAAAAAACGTCACATTTTGGGGAGAAAATTGGCATTTCTGGAGAAATGGTCCCAGGTTTGGGAGAAAAATGAGATTTCTGGGAGTCGTTGTCGTCTTCTGGGGAGCACATGTCCTGTTTGGGGCCGAAAATTGCATGGATGTGGGAGAAAGCAGCGAGTTCTGGGATCTTGCATGGTGGGGGAAAGTGGCATTTCTGGGTTAAAATGGAGGAGATTTGGGAGAGAAGGGAAATTGCTGGGCGAAAATACGATGGAGTTGGGAGAGAAGTGGAATTCGTTGGAGAGATGTTGGTGTATTGGGTGAAAATGCCACATTTGGAGGAGGAAATGTCATATTTTGAGCAGAAAAGTGGTTTTTCTGGGAGAAAATGTGGTCGATTTTGGAGAAAAGTGGGTATTTCTGGGAGAGATTCTCATCCATTTGGGAGAAAATACGATTGATTTGAGAGAAAATTGGTATTTCTGGGAGAAATTATCACTCTTCTCATAGGAAATGTCTTATTTTGGGTTGTGAAGTGGGATTTCTGGGGGAAAATGTGATCGATTTCAGAGAAAAGTGGTATTTCTGGGAGAAATTCACATCCATTTGGGAGAAAATACGATTGATTTGAGAGAAAATTGGTATTTCTGGGAGAAAAAATCGTATTTTGGGGGGAAAGCTGGAATTTCTGGGAGGAATTGTCAATTTTTGGGGATATATTTTCAAGATTTTTGCAGAAAACTTCATATTTTTGAGTTGAAAAGTGGGATTTTGGGGTGAGAATGTCCTCGATTTGGAAGAGAAGTGGGATTTCTGGGAGGAAATGTCTGATATTTGGGAGAAAGCGGGGATTTCTGGGGAAAAATATCACATTTTTGGGGTGGGACGTGAAATTTCTTGGTGGAAATGTCCTGGATTTGGAAGAAAAGTGGGATTTGTGGGTGAAAATCTGATGTGTTTGGGAGAAAAGGTCCAATGGATGGGAGAAAATCCGGGATTTGAGGTTGTCAAGAGGTCCTGCAGGGAGAAAATGTGAGATTTTGGAGAGAAAATGTCAGATTTGGAGTCGTGAAGTGGGATTTCTGGGAGAAAATGTGATCTATTTCAGAAAAAAGTGGTATTTCTGGGAGAAATTCTCATTTATTTGGGAGAAAATACCATTGATTTGAGAGAAAATTGGTATTTCTGGGAGAAAAAATCATGTTTTGGGGGGAAAGCTGGTATTTCTGGGAGAAATTGTCAAATTTTGGGGATATATTGTCGTGAGTTTGGGAGAAAGCATCGTATTTTGGTGGGGAAAAGTGGTATTTTGGGGTGCAAATGTCATTTATTTGGAAGAGAAGTGGGATTTCTGGGAGGAAATGTCTGATATTTGGGAGAAAAGTGGGATTTCTGGGAGAGATCTGGGTCTATTTGGGAGGAAACGTCAAATTTTTGGTTGTAGAATGGAATTTCTGGGGGAAAACGTCACATTTTTTGGAGGAAATTGGGATTTCTGGGAGAGATTTGGGTCTATTTTGGGGAGGAAATGTCCTATTTTTGGTTGTAGAATGGAATTTCTGGGGGAAAACGTCACATTTTTTGGAGGAAATTGGGATTTCTGGGAGAAAATGTGAAACATTTTGGAGAATATAAGAAATATTGGGCAGAAAATGTGGAATTTCTGGGTGGGAAGTGGTGTTGGTGGGAGAGCGATTGGGAAGAGAGCTGACATTGGTGGGACAAAATGCATCCGATTGGGAGGAAAACGGCATTTCTGGGAGAAATTGTCCAGTTTTGGGGAGAAAATGTCCAGTTTTGGGCAGAAAATGTCCGATTTTGGGGAGAGAATGTCCTGTTTTGAGGAGAAAATGTCCTATTTTGGGGATAAAATGTCCTGTTTTGGGGTGAAAATCTATTTTGGGGAGAAAATGTCTGATTTTGGGGAGAAAATGTGCAATTTTGGGAAGAAAATGTCCGATTTTGGGGTGAAAATTTCCTATTTTGGGGTGAAAATGTCCGATTTTGGGGTGGAAATGTCCTGTTTTCGGGTGAAAATGTCCGATTTTGGGGAGAAAATGTCCTATTTTGGGGTGAAAATGTTCTATTTGAGGGTGAAAATGCTGAATTTTGGGGTGAAATTGTCCGATTTTGGGGAGAAAATGTCTGACTTTGGGGTGAAAATGTCCGATTTTGGGGAAGAGAAAATGTCCTGTTTTGGGGAGAAAATGTCCAGTTTTGGGAAGAGAATGTCCGATTTCGGGGTGAAAATGTCCAATTTTGGGGTGAAAATGTCCGACTTTGGGATGAAAATGTCCTGTTTTGGGGTGAAAATGTCCTGTTTTGGGGAGAAAATGTCCTGTTTTGGGGTGAAAATGTCCGACTATGGGGTGAAAATGTCCTGTTTTGGGGAAAAAATGTCCGATTTTGGGGAGAGAATGTCCGACTTTGGGGGTGAAAATGTCCGATTTTGGGAGAGACTGTCCTATTTTGGGGTGAAAATGTCCTGTTTTGGGGTGAAAATGTCCTGTTTTAGGGAGAAAATGTCCAATTTTGGGAAGAGAATGTCCTGTTTTGGGGAGAAAAGGTCCTATTTTGGGGAGAAAATGTCTTATTTTGAGGTGAAAATGTCCTGTTTTGGGAGAGAATGTCCAATTTTGGGGTGAAAATGTCCGATTTTGGGGGAGAAAATGTCCGATTTTGGGGAGAAAATGTCCAATTTTGGGGAGAAAATGTCCTATTTTGGGGTGAAAATGTCCGATTTTCGCGTGAAAATGTTTTATTTGGAGGAGAAAATGTCCGATTTTGGGGAGAAAATGCCCTATTTTCGGGGTGAAAATGTCCGATTTGGGGGAGAAAATGCCCGATTTTGGGGTGAAAATGTCCAATTTTGGGGTGAAAATGTCCGATTTTGGGGTGAAAATGTCCGATTTTGGGGTGAAAATGTCCTATTTTGGGGAAGAATGTCCAATTTTGGGGAGAAAATGTCTGATTTTGGCGGAGAAAATGTCCTATTTTGGGGTGAAAATGTCTTATTTCGGGGGAGAATGTCCAATTTTGGGGTGAAAATGTCCAATTTTGGGGAGAAAATGTCCGATTTCGGGGTGAAAATGTCCAATTTTGGGGAGAAAATGTCCTGTTTTCGGGAGAAAATGTCCTGTTTTGGGGTGAAAATGCCCGATTTGGGGTGGAAATGTCCTGTTTTGAGGTGGAAAGTGGCATTTCTGGGAGAGATGTTGGTATATTTGGGAGAAAATGGCCAGGAGGACTTTGGGGTCGTCTCCGAGGGTTTGGGGTCAGCCAGGAGGAGCTTGGGGACAACATGGGGGATTTTGGGGACAGCTCTACGGAGGTTGGGGGTCCCATAGGGATGTGGGTGACCCCACAGGGACCTCAGTGACCCCATAGGAACGTGGTTGACCCAATAGAGATGTGGTTGACCCAATAGAGACATGGTTGACCCCATAAGGACCTCAATAATCCCATAGGGATGTGGTTGACCCCATAGGGACCTCAGTGACCCCATAGGAACGTGGTTGACCCCATAGGGATGTGGTTGACCCCATAGGGTTGTGGCAGACTCCATAGGGACCTCAGCGACTCCATAGGGACCTCAATGACCCCATAGGGATATGGTTGACCCCATAAGGATGTGGTTGACCCCATAAGGATCTCAGTGACCCCATAGGGATGAGGTTGACCACATAGGGTCCTCAGTGACCCCATAGGGATATGGTTGACCCCATAAGGATCTCAGTGACCCCATAGGGATGTGGTTGACCCCATAAGGATCTCAGTGACCCCATAGGGATGTGGTTGACCCCATAAGGATCTCAGTGACCCCATAGGGATGTGGTTGACCCCATAAGGATCTCAGTGACCCCATAGGGATGTGGTTGACCCCATAGGGACCTCAGTGACCCCATAGTGATGTGGTGACCCCATAAGGATCTCAGTGATCCCATAGGGATGTGGTTGACCCCATAAGGATCTCAGTGACCCCATATGGATGTGGTTGACCCCATAAGGATCTCAGTGACCCCATAGGGATGTGGTGACCCCATAGGGACCTCAGTGACCCCATAGGGATGTGATGACCCCATAGGGACCTCAGTGACCCCATAGGGACCTCAGTGACCCCATAGGGATGTGGGTGACCCCATAAGGATCTCAGTGACCCCATAGGGATGTGGTGACCCCATAGGGACCTCAGTGACCCCATAGGGATGTGGGTGACCCCATAAGGATCTCAGTGACCCCATAGGGACGTGGTGGACCCCATAAGGATCTCAGTGACCCCATAGGGATGTGGATGACCCCATAGGGATCTCAGTGACCCCATAGGGATGTGGTTGACCCCATAGGGACTGCAGTGACCCCATAGAGATGTGGGTGACCCCATAGGGATCTCAGTGACCCCATAGGGATGTGGTTGACCCCATAGGGATGTGGTTGACCCCACAGGGACGTGGTTGACCCCATAGGGACCTCAGTGACCCCATAGGGATGTGGTGACCCCATAGGGACCTCAGTGACCCCATAGGGATGTGAGTGACCCCATAAGGATCTCAGTGACCCCATATGGATGTGGTTGACCCCATAAGGATCTCAGTGACCCCATAGGGATGTGGTTGACCCCATAGGCACCTCAGTGATCCCATAGGGATATGGTTGACCCCATAGGGTCCTCAGTGACCCCATAGGGATGTGGTGACCCCATAGGGACCTCAGTGACCCCATAGGGATGTGGTTGACCCCATAGGGACCTCAGTGACCCCATAGGGATGTGGTGACCCCATAGGGACCTCAGTGACCCCACAGGGATCTCAGAGGCCACATAGGGATGTGGTTGATCCCATAGGGATCTCAGTGACCCCATACAGATGTGGTTGACCCCATAAGGATCTCAGTGACCCCATAGGGATGTGGTTGACCCCATAAGGATTTCAGTGACCCCATAGGGATGTGGTTGATCCCATAAGGATCTCAGTGACCCCATAGGGATGTGGTTGACCCCATAAGGATTTCAGTGACCCCATAGGGATGTGGTTGATCCCATAAGGATCTCAGTGACCCCATAGGGATGTGGTTGACCCCATAAGGATCTCAGTGACCCCACAGGGATGTGGTTGACCCCATAAGGATCTCAGTGATCCCATAGGGATGTGGTTGACCCCATAGGGACCTCAGTGACCCCATAGGGATGTGGTTGACCCCATAAGGATTTCAGTGACCCCATAGGGATGTGGTTGATCCCATAAGGATCTCAGTGACCCCATAGGGATGTGGTTGATCCCATAATGATCTCAGTGACCCCATAGGGATGTGGTTGATCCCATAAGGATCTCAGTGACCCCATAGGGATGTGGTTGACCCCATAAGGATCTCAGTGACCCCATAGGGATGTGGTTGATCCCATAAGGATCTCAGTGACCCCATAGGGATGTGGTTGACCCCATAAGGATCTCAGTGACCCCACAGGGATGTGGTTGACCCCATAAGGATCTCAGTGACCCCATAGGGATGTGGTGGACCCCATAAGGATCTCAGTGACCCCACAGGGATGTGGGTGACCCCATAAGGATCTCAGTGACCCCATAGGGACGTGGTTGACCCCATAAGGATCTCAGTGACCTCATAGGGATGTGGTTGACCCCACAGGGTGGCCAGTGACCCCATAGGGATGTGGTGACCCCATAGGGACCTCAGTGACCCCATAGGGATGTGGGTGACCCCATAGGGACCTCAGTGACCCCATAGGGATGTGGTGACCCCATAGGGACCTCAGTGACCCCATAGGGAAGTGGTTGACCCCATAGGGATGTGGTTGACCCCACAGGGACGTGGTTGACCACATAGGGACCTCAGTGACCCCATAGGGATGTGGTTGACCCCATAGGGATGAGGTTGACCCCATAGGGTTGTGGTAGACCCCATAAGGACCTCAGTGACTCCATAGGGACCTCAGTGACCCCATAGGGATATGGTTGACCCCATAAGGATGTGGTTGACCCCATAAGGATCTCAGTGACCCCATAGGGACGTGGTTGACCCCATAGGCACCTCAGTGATCCCATAGGGATGTGGGTGACCCCATAGGGACTGCAGTGACCCCATAGAGATGTGGGTGACCCCATAGGGACCTCAGTGACCCCATAGGGATGTGGGTGACCCCATAGGGACCTCAGTGACCCCATAGGGATGTGGTGACCCCATAGGGACCTCAGTGACCCCACAGGGATCTCAGAGGCCACATAGGGATGTGGTTGATCCCATAAGGATCTCAGTGACCCCATACAGATGTGGTTGACCCCATAAGGATCTCAGTGACCCCATACAGATGTGGTTGACCCCATAAGGATCTCAGTGATCCCATAGGGATGTGGTTGACCCCATAAGGATTTCAGTGACCCCATAGGGACGTGGTTGATCCCATAAGGATTTCAGTGACCCTATAGTGATGTGGTTGACCCCATAAGGACCTCAGAGACACCATAGGGACGTGGTTGACACCATAGGGATTTCAGTGACCCCATAAGGATCTCAGTGACCCCATAGGGATGTGGTTGACCCCATAAGGATCTCAGTGACCCCATAGGGATGTGGTTGACCCCATAGGGACCTCAGTGACCCCATAGGGATGTGGTTGACCCCATAAGGACCTCAGTGACCCCATAGTGATGTGGTGACCCCATAGGGATCTCAGTGACCCCATAGGGATGTGGATGACCCCATAGGGATCTCAGTGACCCCATAGGGAAGTGGTTGACCCCATAGGGATGTGGTTGACCCCACAGGGACGTGGTTGACCCCATAGGGACCTCAGTGACCCCATAGGGATGTGGTTGACCCCATAGGGATGAGGTTGACCCCATAGGGTTGTGGTAGACCCCATAAGGACCTCAGTGACTCCATAGGGACCTCAGTGACCCCATAGGGATATGGTTGACCCCATAAGGATGTGGTTGACCCCATAGGGATCTCAGTGACCCCATAGGGACGTGGTTGACCCCATAGGCACCTCAGTGATCCCATAGGGATGTGGGTGACCCCATAGGGACCTCAGTGACCCCATAGGGATGCGAGTGACCCCATAAGGATCTCAGTGACCCCATAGGGATGTGGTTGATCCCATAGGGACCTCAGTGACCCCATAGGGATGTGGTTGACCCCATAGGGACCTCAGTGACCCCATAGGGTCCTTAGTGACCCCATAGGGATGTGGTGACCCCATAAGGATCTCAGTGACCCCATAGGGATTTCAGTGACCCCACAGGGAAGTGGTTGACCCCATAAGGATCTCAGTGACCCCATAGGGATTTCAGTGACCCCACAGGGAAGTGGTTGACCCCATAAGGATCTCAGTGACCCCATAGGGATGTGGTGACCCCACAGGGACGTGTGTGACCTCATAGGGATGTGGTTGATCCCATAGGGATCTCAGTGACCCCATACGGATGTGGTTGACCCCACAGGGACCTCAGTGACCCCATAGGAATGTGGATGACCCCATAGGGATCTCAGTGACCCCATAGGGACGTGGTTGACCCCATAGGGACCTCAGTGACCCCATAGGGATGTGGTTGATCCCATAGGGATCTCAGTGACCCCATAGGGATGTGGTTGACCCCACAGGGACCTCAGTGACACCACAGTAATGTGGGTGACCCCATAGGGACTTTAGTGGCCCCATAGCAACGTGGGTGGCCCCACTGGGAACTCATTGTCCCCAAAGTGACATGGGTGACCCCGTAGGGACACAAAGAGCCCCACAGAGACCCCATAGAGACCCCATAGGGACACATAGAGACCCCATAGAGACTCATAGGGACCCACAGAGCCCCATAGAGACCCCAAAGAGATCCCATAAAGACCCCACAGCAACCCCACAGGGACCCATAGAGACCCCATAGAGACATCATAGAGACCCCATGGAGACCCACAGAGCCCCACAGAGACCCCATAGGGATCCCAAAGAGACCCTATAAAGACCCCATAGCAACCCCATAGGGACACAGAGACCCAACAGAGCCCCATAGGGACCCACAGAGCCCCACAGAGACCCCACAGAGACCCCATAGCAACCCCATAGGGACACAGAGACCCCATAGAGACTCATAGGGACCCACAGAGACCCCATAAAGACCCCATAGAGACCCATAGTGACCCCCAGAGACCCCAGAGGGGCCCACAGAGCCCCACAGAGACCCCATAAAACCCCACAGACGCCACAACATCATCCCCCCAACCCCACAGCCCCCCACCCCCCAAAAAATAAGACTATGGGGCCGTGGTTGGTCGCCACTGGGGGGGGGGGGCTTTTATTTGGGGTCGGGCGTCATCACAGCTGTAGTGATGTTGGCCTGGAACGGTGGGGGGGGGGACGACACCATAGGGGCTGTGCCACCACCCCATAGTGCCACCCCCCCATATTGTCACCCCCCCCATAATGTCACCCCACATATTGTAACCCCCCCCCCATAATGCCACCCCCCATAGTGCCACCCTCCCGTAATGTCGCCGCCCCAAAGTGCCACCCCCCCATATTGTAATCCCCCCCTTATTGTCACCCCCCCCCCCCATAGTGCCACCCCCCTTATTGTCACCCCCCCATAATGTCACCCCCCATATTGTCACCCCCCCATAAAGTCCCCCCCCAAAAGTGCCACCCCCCATAATGTCACCCCCCATATCGTAACCCCCCCCCCTTAGTGTCCTCCCCCAAAGTGCCACCCCCCATAATGTCACCCCCCCATATTGTCACCCCCCCATAACGTCACCCCCCCATGTCACCCCCCATATTGTAACCCCCCTTATTGTCACCCCACCGATATTGTCACCCACCCATAATGTCACTCCCCCATAATGTCACCCCCTCCATAGTGCCACCCCCCCATACTGTCACCCCCCCATAGTGCCACCCCCCCATAGTGCCACCCCACATATTGTAACCCCCCCAAAGTGCCACCCCCCATATTGTCACCCCCCCATATTGTCACCCATCCATAGTGCCACCCCCCTTATTGTCACCCCCCCATAATGTCACCCCCCATATTGTCACCCCCCCATAAAGTCCCCCCCCAAAAGTGCCACCCCCCATAATGTCACCCCCCATATCGTAACCCCCCCCCCTTAGTGTCCTCCCCCAAAGTGCCACCCCCCATAATGTCACCCCCCCATATTGTCACCCCCCCATAACGTCACCCCCCCATGTCACCCCCCATATTGTAACCCCCCTTATTGTCACCCCCCCCATATTGTCACCCACCCATAATGTCACTCCCCCATAATGTCACCCCCTCCATAGTGCCACCCCACATATTGTAACCCCCCCAAAGTGCCACCCCCCATATTGTCACCCCCCCATATTGTCACCCATCCATAGTGCCACCCCCCTTATTGTCACCCCCCCATAATGTCACCCCCCATATTGTCACCCCCCCATAAAGTCCCCCCCCAAAAGTGCCACCCCCCATAATGTCACCCCCCCATAGTGCCACCCCCCCCTTATTGTCCCCCCCAAAGTGCCACCCCCCATAATGCCACCCCCCATATTGTCACCCCCCCATAATGTCCCCCCCCAAAGTGCCACCCCCCATAATGTCACCCCCCATATTGTCACCCCCCCAAAGTGCCACCCCCCCCATAATGTCACTCCCCAAATTGTAACCCCCCCCTTATTGTCCCCCCCCAAAGTGCTACCCCCCATAATGTCACCCCCCCATGTCACCCCCATATTGTAACCCCCCTTATTGTCACCCCCCCCATATTGTCACCCACCCATAATGTCACTCCCCCATAATGTCCCCCCCCAAAGTGCCACCCCCCATAATGTCACCCCCCCATACTGTCACCCCCCCATAGTGCCACCCCCCCATAATGTCACCCCCCATATTGTCACCTCCCCCATAGTGCCACCCCCCATATTGTCACCCCCCCATAGTGCCACCCCTCCTTGCCCCCCCCATATAACCCCACAGTGTCACCCCCATGCCCCCCCCTCCGTGTCCCCCCCGCGTGTCATCCACCCTTCTGTCCCCCCCCACGTCACCCCATGTCCCCCCCCTGTCATCCCCGCGTCACCTCCCATGTCCCCCCATAGTGCCACCCCCGTGCCCCCCCGTCACCCCATGACCCCCCCCATGTCACCCCCCAGCCCCCCCATGCTCCCAATGTCCCCCCATGTCCCCCCCGCCCCCCATCCCCTCCCATGTCACCCCACGCCCCTCCACAGTGTCACCCCCCGTGCCACCATCCCATGTCCCCCCCCCGTAGCCCCCACAATGTCTCCCCCAAGTCCCCCCCCATGCCCCCCCCATCCCTCAATGTCCCCCCGTCACCCCATGTCCCCCCCCACCCATTTTCCCCCCATGTCCCCCCTCAATGCCCCCCCACCTGCCCCCCATGCCCCCCCGTACCCCCCCATGTCCCCCCACGTCCCTCAATGTCCCCCCCCCAAGTCCCCCAACATCCCCCCCCACGTCCCCCCACCCCCCTCCACGTCCCACCCACCTCCCCCCCCCCATGTTCCCTCCATGTCCCCCCCGTCACCCCATGTCCCCCCCACGTCCCCCCCACGTTCCCCCAAGTCCCCCCCAAGCCCCCTTGTGACCCCCATGTCCCCCTACTCGCCCCCCCTTGCCCCCAATGTCCCCCCCCCAAGTCCCCAGATGTCCCCCCCCATGCCCCCACGCCCCCCTCCACCCCCCCCATGACCCCCGCTGTCCCCCCCATGTCCCCCAACGCCCCTCCCCATCCCCACATCCCCTCCACCCCCCCTCGTACCCCCCCCGTGTCCCCCCCATTCACCCCAATGTCCCCCCAAGTCCCCCCCATACCCCCCCGTGTCCCCAAGTCCCCCGATGTCCCCCTATGTCCCCCCCCCATGCCCCCTGTAGCCCCCCAAAGCCCCCCCGTGCCCCCCCATCACTCCATCCCTCCCCACGCCCCCCCCAATGTCCCCCCCATGTCCCCCCACATCCCCCCAATGTCCCCCCACCTCCTCCCACGTCCCCCCCACCTGCCCCCCCCATTCCTCCTCATGTCCCCCCCATGCCCCCCTGTACCCCCCCATGTCCCCCCCAATATCCCCCCACGTCCCTCAATGTCCCCCCCAATATCCCCCCCCATCCCCCCAATGTCCCCCCATCTCCTCCCACGTCCCCCCCAATGTCCCCCCCCATGCCCCCTCGTCCCCCCCCATCCCTCCCCACATCCCCCCCCAATGTCCCCCCCCATGCTCCCCCCCGTCCCCCCCACCCCCCCCCCCCCATCCCCCCAATGTCCCCCCACGTCCCTCAATGTCCCCTTCCTGTCCCCCCCCTCAACCTCCAGCAGCGCTGCCACCTGGCCCAGCGTGAAGCCGGGGACGGCCGTCAGATCTTCCACCTGGGGGGGGACATTGGGGGGACACTGAGTGACACTGGGGACAAAAGGGGACAATGGGGGACATTGAGGGGACACTGGGGGACAATGGGGGACACTGGGGGGACACTGAGTGACACTGGGGGACACTGGGGGACACTGAGTGACACTGGGGGGCATTGGGGGGACACTGAGTGACACTGGGGACAAAGGGGGACAATGGGGGGCATTGGGGGGACACTGAGTGACACTGGGGGCCATTGGGGGATATTGGGGGACATTGGAGGGACAATGGGGGGACACTGAGTGACACTGGGGACAAAGGGGGACAATGGGGGACATTAGGGGGACACTGAGTGACACTGGGGGACATTGGGGGGCATTGGGGGACACTGAGTGACACTGGGGACAAATGGGGACATTGGGGGGACACTGAGTGGCAATGGGGGACATTGGGGGACACTGAGTGACATTGGGGGACAATGGGGGATATTGGGGGGGACACTGAGTGACACTGGGGGACAATGGGGGACATTGGGGGGCATTGGGGGACACTGAGTGACACTGGGGGACATTGGGGGGCATTGGGGGACATTGGGGGACAATGGGGGACATTGGGGGGACACGGGGGGACAATGGGGGACATTAGGGGACATTGGGGGGACACTGAGTGACACTGGGGACAAAGGGGGACAATGGGGGACATTGGGGGGACACTGGGGGGCAATGGGGGACAATGGGGGGCATTGGGGGACACTGAGTGACACTGGGGGACAAAGGGGGACATTGGGGGGACACTGAGTGACACTGGGGGACAATGGGGGACATTGGGGGACATTGGGGGGACATGGGGGGACACTGAGTGACACTGGGGACAAAGGGGGACAATGGGGGACATTGGGGGGACACTGGGGGACAATGGGGGACATTGGGGGGACACTGAGTGACACTGGGGACAAAGGGGGACAATGGGGGACATTGGGGGGACACTGAGTGACACTGGGGGACAACGGGGGACATTGGGGGGGACACTGAGTGACACTGGGGGACAATGGGGGACATTGGGGGACATTGGGGGGACATTGGGGGACACTGAGTGACACTGGGGACAAAGGGGGACAATGGGGGACATTGGGGGGACACTGGGGACAATGGGGGACATTGGGGGGACACTGAGTGACACTGGGGACAAAGGGGGACAATGGGGGACATTGGGGGGGACACTGAGTGACACTGGGGGACATTGGGGGGCATTGGGGGGACACTGAGTGACACTGGGGACAAATGGGGGACATTGGGGGGACACTGAGTGGCAATGGGGGACAATGGGGGGCATTGGGGGACACTGAGTGTCACTGGGGGACAACGGGGGACATTGGGGGGACACTGAGTGACACTGGGGGACAATGGGGGACATTGGGAGACAATGGGGGACATTGGGGGGACACTGAGTGACACTGGGGGGCATTGGGGGGACACTGAGTGACACTGGGGACAAAGGGGGACAATGGGGGGCATTGGGGGACAATGGGGGGACACTGAGTGACACTGGGGGACAATGGGGGACATTGGGGGCATTAGGGGGACACTTGAGTGACACTGGGGGGCATTGGGGGATATTGGGGGACATTGGGGGGACAATGGGGGGACACTGAGTGACACTGGGGGACAAAGGGGGATATTGGGGGACACTGAGTGACACTGGGGGACAATGGGGGGCATTGGGGGACATTGGGGGGACACTGAGTGACACTGGGGGACAATGGGGGGCACTGGGGGACACCGGGAGCCATTGGGTGGCACTGGGTGACACTGGGTGCCATTGGGTGACCCCCTGGATGACACTGGGTGACACTGGGAGCCATTGGGTGACACTGGGAGCCATTGGGTGACTCTGGGTGTCCTTGGGAGCCATTGGGTGACACTGGGTGTCAGTGGGTGACCCCTAGATGACACTGGGTGACACCGAGAGCCATTGGGTGCATTGGGTGACACCTAGATGACACTGGGTGACACGAGAGCCATTGAGTGCCATTGGGTGCCACTGGGTGACACCTAGATGACACTGAGGGGCCACTGGGAGCCATTGGGTGACACTGGGTGATACTGGGTGACACCAGGAGCCATTGGGTGTCATTGGGAGCCATTGGGTGCCACTGGGTGTCATTGAGAGCCATTGGTGCTACTACTGGGTCCCATTGGGTGACACTGGGTGACCCCTAGATGACACTGAGGTGCCACTGGGAGCCATTGGGTGACACTGGGTGATACTGGGTGCCATTGGGAGCCATTGGGTGACACTGGGTGACCCCTAGATGACACTGGGTGACACCGAGAGCCATTGGGTGTCATTGGGTGACCCCTAGATGACACTGGGTGACACCGAGAGCCATTGAGTGCCATTGGGTGCCACTGGGTGACACCTAGATGACACTGAGGGGCCACTGGGAGCCATTGGGTGACACTGGGTGACACTGGGTGACACCAGGAGCCATTGGGTGTCATTGGGAGCCATTGGGTGCCACTGGGTGTCATTGAGAGCCATTGGGTGCTACTGGGTCCCATTGGGTGACACTGGGTGACCCCTAGATGACACTGAGGTGCCACTGGGAGCCATTGGGTGACACTGGGTGATACTGGGTGCCATTGGGAGTCATTGGGTGACACTGGGTGACCCCTAGATGACACTGGGTGACACCGAGAGCCATTGGGTGTCATTGGGTGACCCCTAGATGACACTGGGTGACACCAGGAGCCATTGGGTGTCATTGGGTGACCCCTAGATGACACTGGGTGACACCAGGAGCCATTGGGTGTCATTGGGTGACCCCTAGATGACACTGGGTGACACCAGGAGCCATTGGGTGTCATTGGGAGCCATTGGGTGCCACTGGGTGTCATTGAGAGCCATTGGGTGCCACTGGGTCCCATTGGGTGACACTGGGTGACCCCTAGATGACACTGAGGTGCCACTGGGAGCCATTGGGTGACACTGGGTGATACTGGGTGCCATTGGGAGTCATTGGGTGACACTGGGTGACCCCTAGATGACACTGGGTGACACCGAGAGCCATTGGGTGTCATTGGGTGACCCCTAGATGACACTGGGTGACACCAGGAGCCATTGGGTGTCATTGGGTGACCCCTAGATGACACTGGGTGACACCAGGAGCCATTGGGTGTCATTGGGAGCCATTGGGTGCCACTGGGTGCCATTGGGTGCTATTGGGTGACACTGGGTCACCCCTAGGTGACACTGGGTGCCATTAGGTGCCACTGACGTGCCAGTGGGTGACACTGGGTGCCGTTGGGTCACCCCTAGATGACACTGGGTGACACTGGGAGCCATTGGGTGACTCTGGGTGTCCTTGGGAGCCATTGGGTGACATTGGGTGACCCCTAGATGACACTGAGGTGCCACTGGGTGCCATTGGGTGACACTGGCTGTCATTGGGTGACACTGGGTGATACTGGGTGCCATTGGGAGCCATTGGGTGACACCAGGAGCCATTGGGTGCCACTGACGTGCCATTGGGTGCCACCGTGTCCCACAGTGTCCCCGTACCTTCTGGAAGTTTCCATTCGTTTCCCTCCATTCCCGGATGCGCTGAGCCCGGCGCGGCCCCACAGCCCGCAGCGCCGCCGGTCTTCATTGAGAGCACGGAGCACGTGGGAAGTCACGTGGTCCGCCTGCAGCCAATGGGGGAGGCCCTGCGTGCCGGAAGGAGGTTATAAGGGGAGGGGGGGGGGGGGTGCGATGGGAAGCATGTGGGAGGTCACGTGGTCGGCCTCCAGCCAATGGGGGCCGGGAATGGGGTTATGGGGGTGCGATGGGAAGCACGTGGGAGGCCACGTGGCCGGCCTCCAGCCAATGGGGGCGGCCCTGTGTGCCGGGAAGGGGGTTATGAGGGGGAGGGGGTGCGATGGGAAGCACGTGGGAGGTCACGTGGTCGGCCTGCAGCCAATAGGAGCAGCCCTGTGTGTCGGGAATGGGATTATGGGGGTGCGATGGGAAGCACGTGGGAGGCCACGTGGTCCGCCTGCAGCCAATAGGGGCGGCCCTCTGTGCCGGGAATGGGGTTATGGGGGTGCGATGGGAAGCACGTGGGAGGCCACGTGGTCAGCCTCCAGCCAATGGGGGCGGCCCTGCGTGCCGGGAAGGGGGTTATGAGGGGGAGGGGGTGCGATGGGAAGCACGTGGGAGGTCACGTGGTCGGCCTGCAGCCAATAGGAGCAGCCCTGTGTGTCGGGAATGGGATTATGGGGGTGCGATGGGAAGCACGTGGGAGGCCACGTGGTCAGCCGCCAGCCAATGGAGGCGGCCCTGCGTGCCGGGAAGGGGGTTATGGGGTGGTTATGGGGTGGTTATGGGGTGGTTATGGGGTGGTTATGGGGTGGTTATGGGGTGGTTATGGGGTGGTCATGGGGTTATGGGGTGGTCATGGGGTTATGGGAGGTTATGGGGTTCTTCTGGGGTTATAGGGGGGGCTATGGGGTTTTGGGGTTCTTATGGGGTTATGGGGGGGTTATGGGGGGTTATGGGGTTTTGGGGTGTTATGGGGTTCTTATAGGGTTATGGGATGGTTATGGGGTGTTATGGGAACACGGGGTGTTACGGGGATATGGGGGATTATGGGGCGGTTATGGGGTGCGGGTCTTAAAGAGGGGTTATGGGGTGGGGGTCCTAATGGGGGGTTATGGGGTGGGTTTGGGGATTATGGGGTGGGGCTTCTATAACGGGGTTTTGGGGTGGGGGTCCTATAGGGTGGTTTTGGGGTGGTTATGGGGTTTTGGAGTTATGGGGTGGGGATCCTATAGGGGAGTTTTGGGGTGGGGTATGGGGTTACGGGGTGGTTATGGGGTGGGGATCCTACAGGGGGGTTTTGGGGTGGTTGTGGGGTGGATTTTGAGATTGGGGTCCTATAGGGGGGTTATGGGGTGGGTTATAGGGTGGTTATGGGGTGGGGATCATATAGGGGAGTTTTGGGGTGGTTATGGGGTTATGGGGTTTTGGGGTTGGGGTCCTACAGGGAGGTTATGGGGTGAGTTTTGGGGTTATGG